>CM067350.1:43835080-43865080 GCA_034190875.2 Urechis unicinctus | reverse complement strand
TGTAATGATTGTGCGATTGTTCTTTTGGTCATACTAGTGCAAACTAAAAACGCTCCTTTTGTTTGCAGGCACACCAAATATGCAGGATGGTGCATCACTTTCGGTGTATTTAATGCCTTGAATTATAGATTATTTGTATCTTCCAGTTTTACGTCCACGGCTCCGTCATTCGTAGTGTTGTAGGTCATACTTTAATCGGCTTTGGGCTAAATGGCTTTTATTGGTAGCAGTCCATTTTTACACAGCAGACAAACACTCGCATTTCCGTATTGTTTTTTGCACCAATATTTATTGATTGATGCTTACAAGTTATCAATGCTACGAAGTATTGCTCTTGGCTGTCAAGTTTAGATTACAACGAGTCGCGTTTCTGATACTGATGGGGTAAATGACATCTGATCGGATCATTTCGACGATTGTCAAATGAAGATGGATTGGCGTAGCTTACAAAATAGCGCGTTAATGTGGTCATAAAACAGAGAACAAATGCATCCAACATTTATATCTTGCAATACAAAAGTTGCAGGTCGTTCGATAATAACAGAGCCATAACTCTGTTATCAAACACCAAAGAAAGTTAATGTTAAAAGCTCTGCAAGGAGAATGGCAAGCTTTTATTTCTTAATGTAAGTGTGTCGTCTGTTTGGTAGTTTGGCTAAAGATTGCAGCTCTTACAATATTGTGTCACATCAGAATAGTGCTCGTACAGTCGCTGTTACATTACCTTGCTTATGTTTGAGTAAGACAGATAGACAAAAATATACATCGCACTGAAACGCCTTAAACATTTATTGCATCAGATATTATCCTAATAAATCAAGTACAAATGGGATGCTGATCGATTAATTGGAGTTTATAGAGCACAATAAATTGGCAAACAAGTGCTTGGCGTGCTGGAATGAATATATGATAACTCTTCTGCATTGCTAATCAGTGAAAAAAATAATAATATACATCTGGCCTAAATAACCAGAATCATGCTTTTAATTTATTGTGACTTTAAATTCTGTTTATATTTTGTTCATGATATAAATTATCTTGCTTATGAAGAGGTATGGTATAGGTCAGGTTATTGTTTAAATCATTTTTATGGTCACGCACTAAAGTAACATAAGGTTTAGTCAGTGTCCAACCGAGAATCCTGTCAAGCCAATACAAGCCCCGTATAATTATTACCAGCTCAATCAAAAGACCCCGCTTGCGGACACTTACAATGCCCCAGCACAGCACCAAAATGACGTGGTGTCCACTTTGATATTATTGTGTGAAGCCTCTTTTATTTGCGATCAGTTAAGCCCCGCAAAATGTTATATATGACATATTTCACGTGAACATACCATCATATTGTAATAAAATGATTTGAGTTGGTTCATGGCTGTTGCATCATTAGATTATCATTCCAGAAATAGTGATATAACCTGGTTACACGTTTTGTGCATATTATACATTCAGTTACAATAACTACTAATATGTTGATGCTGATAAATGACTAGATATTAAACATACTCTATCACCATAACGATATAACGTTCAGTGATGAAGCCACAAAAATGTAGTCTAGCCACATTACACATTTTACTGGTGTACAAATGCGCATGACCGCATGTAACTGAGGAGCTAATCAATCAATGCTGCCAGCCACTGTGCTCACGCTGATTTTGATGCAGCAACAAAAAGTCGCCTATTTGAGTTATACTGCAAGCTATTTTTCTAATGTCTGACGACTGATGTACACGAACAACTGACCCTTGTTATGACCCCAGTTGATGTTCACTCGTCACGAGCGTCTAAAATGTCCCTACGAGTGTGATGATTCTCCACGGGTCAATAATGACCTAGTTAACATGAAGGCCAAGATTGATTTAGAGGTATAATGGATGTTAGCTGCCGTTGAGCAGTTGTGTTGTTTGACATATGAACAAGCATACCTAGCTTGATTGGTTTGTTTTAAATTTTCATGATAGTATGTGACACCAATGCATAGTGCTAACGACGCATTATGCTATACCCACCATTACATTACTGCCGTGGTAAAATGCCCATCTAAAAATAGTGAACCTGCCTATATGACAATTTACCCTCTAAATTGGTTATCAAATGAAAAAAACATAATCAAACCGTGAGTATACTTTTTAAACTTACAGTGATTCTGCGTGCGCGAATTTTGTGCGCAAAAGATAGTCAAATGTATAAATATATACAGTTCAACCATAATATGCGATCGCCTTCGGATTAGGTTATCAATGAAAATCATTTGGATTCTAGACCACCACAGTATCATCGCCTTTCATGCATTTATGGTGGTATGGGGTGTCATTTATTTTGATAAGTTACGTGGTAGTGTCGATTAATCAAAGACACTGTACAAGCAGACATGATATCCTGTCTTAGCCGATAATGTCTGGATCGTTTTACGAGGGCAACACAAATTTGTAGGAACACTCGCTCCATGCCTGGAAGAAAATGGAAGAGCACACATTCAGCACGGCAAGCAGCCTGATGTGATTCAGCAATTTGAATACTGATGCCGTTTATCTTGGCCCGGAAGATAATCAATTCGAATCCCAAAACCGCCCTGCTGCATATCCCGCTTTTAGCTATTCCCGATTTAATTATCCCTAAACATCACACAAATACGGTACCTATCGACGATACAAGCCAATTGTCATAAGGCCATAGCCAATGCGATGCTCATAATTAGCACTATGGAGCCAGAGAGACATCCTTAGAAATATTCATCCAGTTTGTAGACGCACAAAGGCCCTTGTATATAAGTATGCAAAATAAGCGGATGTAATTTTATTGCAAATGACAGTGGGTAATTGACACTTCTAATGCTATTATACTAATTAAGTTTTAGCACAATGACGCGCCCGTGTATTGGGTTTTGATTGTAAACATAGGATCATGACAGAAATAATGAACCGTATGAATCATTAAAGTTGCCAAGTGCACTTTCTTGTAATTGGAATGTGTTCTCTCAGATGAACTTGTCATACGTCAATGTTCCACTCACAGATTTCCCATTCAATTTTAGGCGAACTGAGCAGTCGGTTAATATAAAGATTTAAGGTTACGCCGAAATAAGACAATGCACATTAAACTGTTTTTAAGGAAACAAAATATGACGTAGTTTGAATCGTCTCTCAGAACACATCGAAGTCGATTTTGTGTAGCAAAAACCCGTAATGCTTCATTTTAAATATGCTACTTTGACATCACCCAATTGGCTTTCGCGTAGGATGTAACTGTACTATTTCTTTATTAACTTGGCGAATTGCTTTCGCCAGGTTATCTTGGACATCCGCGTTTGGTTATATGTAAGTATGTATGTTTGCATGTAAACCTTTATATGTCGTCATAAGTGATACGCAGAACCTAGAGGTTTAGTTTTGACCTTAACCTCCAACTTAGTTCAAGGTCATCGAAAATGTGAAACCATAGAATTCCGAGAATATCCGTGATTAATTGTCCTATCGTTACAAAATTTGCATCATTTTATTGAGCTTAATCGTGATATTATATGGCTTGTTTATCTATTCGGAACCCAAAAGTCATAGCAAAATTGAAATCGAAAGTTAACGCGCTGCATCTCCGTTGATAATGGTCATATCGTTGTGATAGTAATCTAATAAACATAGCTAACAAAAAGTTGTAGCACGAAAATGCGAAGCACTTTTGGTCGGAATTGGAACACAGGCATCTGGCACAGTAGGCGAACCCCCATTCCCGTAGTCATCCCCATCGCAGATCGTTGTTAACCTAACCTTCGAAGGAAAACACTTTTAGCATCACAAAGTTGGACCTGTTCAGTATGATAATGTTAATTATTACCCCACTAAATTGCCTTTAGATAATGATAGTGCTGTTATTGATGCTGATGATAAAGAATGAAAATAAATTATTTCCAGTTTGCCAAAATGACAATTTTTATGGTAATGAAGATTTCGATGATGATAAGGGTAATAATGATAATAACGATTTTTTTTATAATGAAGGTAATTGCGAATATTACCTAAATGATTTGGATAATAATGATTATGATTTTGATCACAAAGCTGTCATCACTGTTCGCGACGTTCCCCGACCTACCGGTGGGTTTTTGTCTTCTCTATGCTTAAACCGATAGAAAATAAGAGCCGAACATACAAACCTCTGTGCCTGGACAAACTTGTCGTATACATGCAAACAAACTAATCGTTGTTATCTTAAATGTTAACTTCGCGGTAACTATATTACTTCAATTGCTATACCTTTTCATACGCATGCATCGAAGGTTCTCAATTGCGCTGGAAAGAGGATTCGTATTAAACAAATACATTACTTTTTATGTGTTTACCGCGTAGATACACTAGTTGAGTCTCCTGCCTTTTGTGGATAAAAATCGCCCGCATGGAACCGTTCTGCGCGCAACCTTGCGTGGGCCACGTGAATTTAGTTGACTGTGTTCAACTGTCACGCCGTCTGTAATGACCTCGTGTAGTCTCCTGCCATTTGACGTTTTGAGTAATGACATCTCCCCCTGTCTCTGCGTTACTGACATAGCTTTGAATGTTTTTGGTCTTTGCCTTTCGCAGGTTTTTTAAGGTAAAAAATGAGCAATTGACTGCATGCCATACAGGACAGTTCATGGATACGTCATGGTCGCTGCCGGGCACTGTTAATTATCTATCCTAATGGCTGTTTCTTTATGCACGACAGCATGCTATTGACTCACAATTGTTATCTGCTGCGAGTTCATTTTATATTGATTTGCATAGAGGACAGTGAAACGTGGCCAAACTGCGCGAAAGTGGTGACTCGGATTATTTACATATATCGAGTTATATAATATCCTTCATTTATGAAATTATTGTGCAAGGCATAATTTGCCCTTTGTGTGATTAAACTGAAAATGAAATGTCGAATTGAGCGTAAAGCTACGAGTAGCATAAATTCTTGTAGCAATGTAAGTGGCAAAATCCTGCATTGCAATCCATGGCCACGACAAAAATAGTATGCATGACGACACGGTGTCATGATTGCTACGTTTTGTTGCTGATATGTTGTGCGTCTACGGCATATCAGCATTTCAAAACGAACCATTCCTTGAATGATATTTTGGTGTGTCGGAAACAGATTGACGCACAAATGGGATGATATCCCTATCTAATACAATGAAACCCGATTATTGTGATGTTGCTGGCAGATGCCGTATGAAGATGTCAGCTTTGAAGTTATAATGTAAATCGATAGATCAGTACACGTTACGGCATACTATGTGCTTGAAATAGACAAATTATTTATTTTACCGAAACATCAGTTGTAGAGTAAAATATTGAACATGGTAAGAGTCACTTTAGGTGAAACTGTCGTTAAGGGTAATAATAAGCTATGCAACGTTTTTCATATGAATCGTGACAGACTTATGATAACAATCTTCGGTACTATGATCTGGTGCCTACCACGAATGTTAGTGATACACTATCAACTCCTTGTTCGCCAGGTTGTTCCGGTCATATGATTCACTGTTGAGTCTTCGGACAATGCATTATGCGTTCTCTGAAACGTCTAAATGATAATGTAGCCCATTCAGGATATGTGCATCTCAATATGACGTGCTATACATTACGAGCGTCCAAATTATTGATATGATACAGGTTGATAAACAATGTTGCTTGATCTGGCATTTGTTACCATTGTTACGTCGCTATGGATACGGCCGTTATCAACAGTCATGTGGTGAACAGGGGCTCCGATTGGAGGTTGAGCTCGATTTATGTCATATGTAAGCCACATCATGCAATACAATGTGTAGGAGAAGTAAAAGTCATTAGAAATTGTCATTATTTATTGAAATGGGAGGGATGATCGTACCTAGGAAGCGGTTGCTGATTGATCCATGATTCTGCCATGATGTATGAGTACATAAACGAAGCCACACATGTTATAGCCCTGTGAGATTTTCTATGGATCCTCAGGATTTCGGAGAGGTCGGTCGCAACTCATGATTTCTCTGTTAATAACTTATCAGACAATCTGCTCCTTAACTCGAATTTGGACATCTTCTAAGATTATTCTGCAATAATGGAAGTTAAGTTACTATTCATTCTCAAATGCCACTTTCTCACTTTTTGTCTCATCATACCGACAAATAGATTAGCTTTTCCATATGCTGCTCTGCTATGTTTGCAGCAGTGTTTGGCTGTTCGTTAATTAAAACATCTAATTTACGTGCCCCTTATCTACATATACGAATCTGCCCCTTTCCGTTGAGTAAATTGCGTGTTTATGCTTATTTGTTTGCAGTAATTATATTTCTGTAAATTAGAATAATTATCCTTTCGTGCAGAGGTCAACAAATAGGGTGTTATGTGAAGCACGAAATGAATGTGCTTTGTACATTTCCATACAAATCCGTTTTAAAACTGACCAAAACTCGGCTCGTCTGCTACATAAAGTACACCTTGCATTTTTATCAAAGTACACTATGCAAATATAATGTGCGTATCAAACAAAGGCAGAGCAGACAATGAAATGGTGCGTTATTGGAACATTCTTTCAATAAGAGATGCTATTGCGTGCCCATCCAACAGCTGCATCGAGTCTGTATAAATGTTTCAATCTCCACGGAGCAATAGTTTGAGCTGCCCTTCCTTTGCTTATATTACATGTGTTGCTGACGATATGAGAATGTCTGTAATCAATAATAATAGCACTTACAGCATCACACTTCGTAAATTCTATAAATATATCTATATAATTCATAGACTGACTGTTAATCCCTAGCCACTCAATAATATGAGTTGAATCTTGTGAGCATATTATATAGAACGCGACCGCCTTTATACGCGGACGTGTTAAGTAGTAATTACCAATTGTGAGCAGTTGCTAGGTGCCAAAAGGAGTTCATAAACCCACAGACAAGAGGAATCAGAAGCCCAATACCGTTGAATGCTTGCACTAATTACCACATTTACCTGTCAGTGAATAATCTGTCCTTGTTACTACTACCAGCATATTCTACATCAGGCGATGTGGCGTTGACATATATAATGGCCGAATATTCTGGCCTAATTTCGGGTGTGATTGTGTCATATTTGTAACTGACTAAACCTGTGTTCTCATCCTACACCATACAGGCTCTATTAATCTGCAATCATTTTTCGGTAAGTTTGATTAGTTTTTTGACGGACATCAGCCACGATCAAAACGTAGTTGATGTTATTATTTTGAACGACACCATCGCTTACCATTTTTAAATTCAAAACTTCTGCACAACCATTATGTATAGCTGGCTAGTCAAGCGCTGTTTGATATCAGATAAGCATCACCTAAGCTCAATGTATGTGAGACGGAATGCGACCATTTATTCAGCCTTTACACCAATTTATCAGCACACGGTACCCGGCGGTTTGCAAAGATCTTCAATTACCATCATCAATCTAGGACGACACAACCCTTGAATCAGTAATATCTCGCGTTAACTACCCGGACGTGCACAATGGATTGTCCAATTGAGACATAGTAAGGTATAATTTTTGTCAATGGATGTGTATAAATTGTAGTCGATTGCATGTCATCGCGTCTTGTGAACCGCAATGGTGGCCAATTACGGACTCAAGCTCAAGCACTTAAGCGAAGCTTTAACGATAAGGCTTAAATCATAAAATAAAGCCAACTAGCTGAGTGCCAGAGAATTAGAACGCACAGAGGGAGCCTGGATCAGAAATACATCTGAGGTAATTTGCTGGACTTTTGACAGAGACCAGAAGCTGCAGGCGAATAATTAACCAGGCATTTGTTTACGCGAGATATGGCTGCTTTAACACTTTGACATAGGCAGAGTGATTAACGGCACACCCGTGACAGCGATCTTGATAAAATGCTTGGATAATACCAAACTATTGGTCTATCTGAAAGTCTATCTGAAAGACTATGTAAATATTGGCATGAATACATGGAATAATCGTAGTATTTTTCTGTCCGCAATATTCATCGGGTTTAACGTAATATAAATGTGTTAAAGCGATTCGGCAACAACGGGCCTGCTCATTATATGCGGATGTATTGAAAGCCTTTATTGAACTGAAAAACGTTGATCTCATTGACTGCGTCCACGTGCTGCTCTCGGCGGACAGTTACATGGTTTCGATAGAGTGTATAATGGTATTTGGGTCTTTATAAACAAATTGCAGTTAATCAAATGCATCCATTTTAACGGCATAATTGGTGTTGGGAGGGTAACTTTCACATAAACAAGCCCGTCATGTGCTGAGCATTTCAAACAGCAACCACATAATAGTGGACATTCGCTAATGCGATTGCAGCATCCACTGGTGCAATATGCAATCCCAATGCATTTTTTACAATCTTATTTCCCTAGCGCCTCCTTATCTTATTTTATAACCTTATTGTCAATAACTGTCAATAATGATTTTTAGCTCAAACCTTTATTGCGCTATTAAACAACAGAGGGATTACCTAGACATCAGTCCGTATTATGATGTTAGAGTGAAGGTTGTTCCCGAGTGTGAAATAGCAATTGTTTGCGTGACCCCGTTTTGAATTTCCGTTTTGATCAGAAGACGTTGTAAATGTTCAATTTCTCCTATTACTAATTTATTGAATTGTACAGCATGCATTCATCAATCAAAATATTGAAGTCGGTCGGGTTCGGTTGATTGTTCAACAGAGAATATTGTGATAGTGCTATAACCGATAAACTTCAATAAAGGTTCCATTGATCACATTCGCAATGTACAATGCTTATGTGCATATAAAGTTGTGCAGGAACCGTTTTACTGGTTGCTCATAAATAAACATAGGTATCGAGACCCATTCATTTGTTTATGATTGATACATTTAATGCCTTGAATTATAGATTATTTGTATCTTCCAGTTTTACGTCCACGGCTCCGTCATTCGTAGTGTTGTAGGTCATACTTTAATCGGCTTCGGGCTAAATGGCTTTTATAGGTAGCAGTCCATTTTTACACAGCAGATAAACACTCGCATTTCCGTATTGTTTTTTGCACCAATATTTATTGATTGATGCTTACAAGTTATCAATGCTACGAAGTATTGCTCATGGCTGTCAAGTTTAGATTACAACGAGTCGCGTTTCTGATACTGATGGGGTAAATGACATCTGATCGGATCATTTCGACGATTGTCAAATGAAGATGGATTGGCGTATCTTACAAAATAGCGCGTTAATGTGGTCATAAAACAGAGAACAAATGCATCCAACATTTATATCTTGCAATACAAAAGTTGCAGGTCGTTCGATAATAACAGAACCATAACTCTGTTATCAAACACCAAAGAAAGTTAATGTTAAAAGCTCTGCAAGGAGAATGGCAAGCTTTTATTTCTTAATGTAAGTGTGTCGTCTGTTTTGTTAGTTTGGCTAAAGATTGCAGCTCTTACAATATTGTGTCACATCAGAATAGTGCTCGTACAGTCGCTGTTACATTACCTTGCTTATGTTTGAGTAAGACAGATAGACAAAAATATACATCGCACTGAAACGCCTTAAAACATTTATTGCATCAGATATTATCCTAATAAATCAAGTACAAATGGGATGCTGATCGATTAATTGGAGTTTATAGAGCACAATAAATTGGCAAAACAAGTGCTTGGCGTGCTGGAATGAATATATGATAACTCTTCTGCATTGCTAATCAGTGCAAAAAAATAATAATATACATCTGGCCTAAATAACCAGAATCATGCTTTTAATTTATTGTGACTTTAAATTCTGTTTATATTTTGTTCATGATATAAATTATCTTGCTCATGAAGAGGTATGGTATAGGTCAGGTTATTGTTTAAATCATTTTTATGGTCTCGCACTAAAGTAACGTAAGGTTTAGTCAGTGTCCAACCGAGAATCCTGTCAAGCCAATACAAGCCCCGTATAATTATTACCAACTCAATCAAAAGACCCCGCATGCGGACACTTACAATGCCCCAGCACAGCACCAAAATGACGTGGTGTCCACTTTGATATTATTGTGTGAAGCCTCTTTTATTTGCGATCAGTTAAGCCCCGCAAAATGTCATATATGACATATTTCACGTGAACATACCATCATATTGTAATAAAATGATTTGAGTTGGTTCATGGCTGTTGCATCATTAGATTTTCATTCCAGAAATCGTGATATAACCTGGTTACACGTTTTGTACATTTTATACATTCAGTTACAATAACTACTAATATGTTGATGCTGATAAATGACTAGATATCAAACATACTCTATCACCATAACGATATAACGTTCAGTGATAAAGCCACACAAATGTAGTCTAGCCACATTACACAATTTACTGGTGTACAAATGCGCATGACCGCATGTAACTGAGGAGCTAATCAATCAAAGCTGCCAGCCACTGTGCTCACGCTGATTTTGATGCAGCAACAAAAAGTCGCCATGGCTGCAATTATGCGGAAAATGGGGCCTATTTGAGTTATACTGCAAGCTATTTTTCTAATGTCTGACGACTGATGTACACGAACAACTGACCCTTGTTATGACCCCAGTTGATGTTCACTCGTCACGAGCGTCTAAGTTGTCCCTACGAGTGTGATGATTCTCCACGGGTCAATAATGGCCTAGTTAACATGAAGGCCAAGATTGATTTAGAGGTATAATGGATGTTAGCTGCCGTTGAGCAATTGTGTTGTTTGACATATGACCAATCATACCTAGCTTGATTGGTTTATTTTAAATTTTCATGATCGTATGTGACACCAATGCATAGTGCTAACGACGCATTATGCTATACCCACCATTACATTACTGCCGTGGTAAAATGCCCATCTAAAAATAGTGAACCTGCCTATATGACAATTTACCCTCTAAATTGGTTATCAAATGAAAAAAACATAATCAAACCGTGAGTATACTTTTTAAACTTACAGTGATTCTGCGTGCACGAATTTTGTGCGCTAAAGATAGTCAAATGTATAAATATATACAGTTCAACCATAATATGCGATCGCCGTTCGGATTAAGTTATCAATGAAAATCATTTGGATTCCAGACCACCACAGTATCATCGCCTTTCATGCATTTATGGTGGTATGGGGTGTCATTTATTTTGATAAGTTACGTGGTAGTGTCGATTAATCAAAGACACTGTACAAGCAGACATGATATCCTGTCTTAGCCGATAATGTCTGGATCGTTTTACGAGGGCAAGACAAATTTGTAGGAATATTCGCTCCATGCCTGGAAGAAAATGGAAGAGCACACATTCAGCACGGCAAGCAGCCTGATGTGATTCAGCAATTTGAATACTGATGCCGTTTATCTTGGCCCGGAAGATAATCAATTCGAATCCCCAAACCGCCCTGCTGCATATCCCGCTTTTAGCTATTCCCGATTTAATTATCCCTACACATCACACAAATACGGTACCTATCGACGATACAAGCCAATTGTCATAAGGCCATAGCCAATGCGATGCGCATAATTAGCACTATGGAGCCAGAGAGACATCCGTAGAAATATTCATCCAGTTTGTAGACACACAAAGGCCCTTGTATATAAGTATGCAAAATAAGCGGATGTAATTTTATTGCAAATGACAGTGGGTAATTGACACTTCTTATGCTATTATACTAGTTAAGTTTTAGCACAATGACGCGCCCGTGTAATGGGTTTTGATTGTAAACGTCGAATTGAGCGTAAAGCTACGAGTAGCATAAATTCTTGTAGCAATGTAAGTGGCAAAATCCTGCATTGCCATCTATGGCCACGACAAAAATAGTATGCATGACGACACGGTGTCATCATTTCTACGTTTTGTTGCTGATATGTTGTGCGTCTACGGCATATCAGCATTTCAAAACGAACCATTCCTTGAATGATATTTTGGTGTGTCGGAAACAGATTTACACACAAATGGGATGACATCCCTATCTAATACAATGAAACCCGATTATTGTGATGTTGCTGGCAGATGCCGTATGATGATGTCAGCTTTCAAGTTATAATGTAAATCGATAGACCAGTACCCGTTACGGCATATTATGTGCTTGAAATAGACAAATTATTTATTTTACTGAAACATCAGTTGTAGAGTAAAATATTGAACACGGTAAGAGTCACTTTAGGTGAAACTGTCGTTAAGGGTAATAATAAGCTATGCAACGTTTTTCATATGAATCGTGACAGACTTATGATAACAATCTTCGGTACTATGATCTGGTGCCTACCACGAATGTTAGTGATACACGATCAACTCCTTGTTCGCCAGGTTGTTCCGGTCATATGATTCACTGTTGAGTCTTCGGACAATGCATTATGCGTTCTCTGAAACGTCTAAATGATAATGTAGCCCATTCAGGATATGTGCATCTCAATATGACGTGCTATACATTACGAGCGTCCAAATTATTGATATGATACAGGTTGAAAAACAATGTTGCTTGATCTGGCATTTGTTACCATTGTTACGTCGATATGTATACGGCCGTTATCAATAGTCATTTGGTGAAAAGGGGCTCCGATTGGAGGTTGAGCTCGATTTATGTCATATGTAAGCCACATCATGCAATACAATGTGTAGGAGAAGTAAAAGTTATTAGAAATTGTCATTATTTATTGAAATGGGAGGGATGATCGTACCTAGGAAGCGGTTGCTGATTGATCCATGATTCTGCCATGATGTATGAGTACATAAACGAAGCCACACATGTTATAGCCCTGTGAGATTTTCTATGGATCCTCAGGATTTCGGAGAGGTCGGTCGCAACTTATGATTTCTCTGTTAATAACTTATCAGACAATCTGCTCCTTAACTCGAATTTGGACATCTTCTAAGATTATTCTGCAATAATGGAAGTTAAGTTACTATTCATTCTCAAATGCCACTTTCTCACTTTTTGTCTCATCATACCGACAAATAGATTAGCTTTTTCATATGCTGCTCTGCTATGTTTGCAGCAGTGTTTGGCTGTTCGTTAATTAAAACATCTAATTTACGTGCCCCTTATCTACCTCTATACGAATCTGCCCCTTTCTGTTGAGTAAATTGCTTGTTTATGCTTATTTGTTTGCAGTAATTATATTTCTGTAAATTAGAATAATTATCCTTTCGTGCAGAGGTCAACAAATAGGGTGTTATGTGAAGCACGAAATGAATGTGCTTTGTACATTTCCATACAAATCCGTTTTAAAACTGACCAAAACTCGGCTCGTCTGCTACATAAAGTACACCTTGCATTTTTATCAAAAGTACACTATGCAAATATAATGTGCAAATCAATCAAAGGCAGAGCAGACAATGAAATGGTGCGTTATTGGAACATTCTTTCAGCTGCATCGAGTCTGTATAAATGTTTCAATCTCCACGGAGCAATAGTTTGAGCTGCCCTTCCTTTGCTAATATCACATGTGTTGCTGACGATATGAGAATGTCTGTAATCAATAATAATAGCACTTACAGCATCACACGTCGTAAATTCTATAAACTATATCTATATAATTCATAGACTGACTGTTAATCCCTAGCCACTCAATAATATGAGTTGAATCTTGTGAGCATATTATATAGAACGCGACCGTCTTTATACGCGGACGTGTTAAGTAGTAATTACCAATTGTGAGCAGTTGCTAGGTGCCAAAAGAAGTTTATAAACCCACAGACAAGAGGAATCAGAAGCCCAATACCGGTGAATGCTTGCACTAATTACCACATTTACCTGTTAGTGATTAATCTGCCCGGCGAAGTAGTCCTTGTTACTACTACCAGCATATTCTACATAAGGCGATGTGGCGTTGACATATATAAAGGCCGAATATTCTGGCCTAATTTAGGTTGTGATTGTGTCATATTTGTAACTGACTAAACCTGTGTTCTCATCCTACACCATACAGGCTCTATTAATCTGCAATCATTTTTCGGTAAGTTTGATTAGTTTTTTGACGGACATCAGCCACGATCAAAACGTAGCTGACGTTATTATTTTGAACGACACCATCGCTTACCATTTTTAAATTCAAAACTTCTGCACAACCCTTATGTATAGCTGGCTAGTCAAGCGCTGTTTGATATCAGATAAGCATCACCTAAGCTCAATGTATGTGAGACGGAATGCGACCATTTATTCAGCCTTTACACCAATTTATCAGCACACGGTACCCGGCGGTTTGCAAAGATCTTCAATTACCATCATCAATCTAGGACGACACAACCCTTGAATCAGTAATATCTCGCGTTAACTACCCGGACGTGCACAATGGATTGTCCAATTGAGACATAGTAAGGTATAATTTATGTCAATGGATGTGTATAAATTGTAGTCGATTGCATGTCATCGCGTCTTGTGAACCGCAATGGTGGCCAATTACGGACTCAAGCTCAAGCACTTAAGCGCAGCTTTAACGACAAGGCTTAAATCATAAGATAAAGCCAACTAGCTGAGTGCCAGTGAATTAGAACGCACAGAGGGAGCCTGGATCAGAAATACATCTGAGGTAATTTGCTGGGCTTTTGGCAGAGACCAGAAGCTGCAGGCGAATAATTAACCAGGCATTTGTTTACGCGAGATATGGCTGCTTTAACACTTTGACATAGGCAGAGGGATTAACGGCACACCCGTGACAGCGATCTTGATAAAATGCTTGGATAATACCAAACTATTGGTCTATCTGAAAGTCTATCTGAAAGACTATGTAAATGTTGGCATGAATACATGGAATAATCGTAGTATTTTTCTGTCCGCAATATTCATCGGGTTTAACGTAATATAAATGTGTTAAAGCGATTCGGCAACAACGGGCCTGCTCTTATATGCGGATGTATTGAAAGCCTTTATTGAAATGAAAAACGTTGATCTCATTGACTGCGTCCACGTGCTGCTCTCGGCGGACAGTTACATGGTTTCGATAGAGTGTATAATGGTATTTGGGTCTTTATAAACAAATTGCAGTTAATCAAATGCATCCATTTTAACGGCATAATTGGTGTTGAGAGGGTAACTTTCACATAAACAAGCCCGTCATGTGCTGAGCATTTCAAACAGCAACCACATAATAGTGGACATTCGCTAATGCGATTGCAGCATCCACTGGTGCAATATGCAATCCCAATCCATTTTTTACAATCTTATTTCCCTAGCGCCTCCTTATCTTATTTTATAACCTTATTGTCAATAACTGTCAATAATGATTTTTAGCTCAAACCTTTATTGCGCTATCAAACAACAGAGGGATTACCTAGACATCAGTCCGTATTATGATGTTAGAGTGAAGGTTGTTCCCGAGTGTGAAATAGCAATTGTTTGCGTGACCCCGTTTTGAATTTCCGCTTTGATCAGAAGACGTTGTAAATGTTCAATTTTTCCTATTACTAATTTATTGAATTGTACAGCATGCATTCATCAATCAAAATATTGAAGTCGGTCGGGTTCGGTTGATTGTTCAACAGAGAATATTGTGATAGTGCTATAACCGATAAACCTCAATAAAGGTTCCACTGATCACATTCGCAATGTACAATGCTTATGTGCATATAAAGTTGTGCAGGAACCGTTTTACTGGTGGCACATAAATAAACATAGGCATCGAGACCCATTCATTTGTATATGATTGATACATTTCATTTTCGTCATAACGTATATCAATGCCTTGTACGCTAGCCATATTCCTACGTGTCGTACTACAGCCTCCATGTATTCATAAATTTTAAAGCTATTTTCTTGTCAATCATATAATGTATCTGAAGCAGTATAACTTGTGGCTTTGCCTTATTGTCATTGACGTCACCATGATTGTATAAAATGATTTAGTTGCTATCACAATGCGCTCAATTGTTTTTCTATCGTCACATTCGGACCTCCGGCCTGATATAACTATAATGTGCGTTGTCCTTCAAACTATTGCCTCCTTTGGGCGACTGGATAATATCAGCTGCCGAGGTTAATCAATCTTAAGCAGCATGTGACTTGCAAAATAGGACGACCTGCAATACCTTTCATCTATCTAGGTAGACACCGCCTCGAGACATGCTATATTTCGAGTTATTGGCGCTGTTATTCTCAGCGGATTGCGATAACAAGTATCTTGTTCGATTGATCATTGTGAAGTTGTGGGGACTGTCTGTTATCGAGCCTTGCAATATATAACGATGCTTCAGCAAAACTCTCAAATTACACACGTGTCAATGCAATTTCTATGTGAACCTAAACAAGCAGCGTGCTAAATGTTATAAAGATAACACTCTCAGAGGCAGAACTGGATTAGATCTAAAGCGAAAGCTATTAACTTAAGTTAATGGCAGGGAGCAGTATTCAATTGACAGTGGTATGTGCGTGGCATAGATTTACGCAAACTATAACCCATTCAAACATGTGGCAGTGATAGGGTGATCAAACTCCAACAGTTAAATGCGGCCGTCTAGTTCTATATTTTGCAACCAGATGGATTGATACGAAGCCAGTAACCTACTGCGCTTTTGGATTGCTGTTGACATGGATGCATGAATGTATCGTGCAATTACCAACGCATGATTACATATATCAGCTACAACAGCTTTCTTAGATGATTGCATTTCGTAAACGCCATCCACCGATGACGGGCTTGTTACATGCAATTGGATTTATAGCATTCATTGGACAAGCAGGCGTTACTCTCCGATTGCGAGACCGCTGTCGATTGCAGCACGTAAAGGGACGTTATAGTGAGCGTATTGCCATCAAAAGCATTTATTGCCATCAGCAAATAATATGATAAAATTAATGTCATTAATGCATTGTTATCAGTACTATTTGAGGCGACCCACATCACTTACAATCGGTCATAATCTAAGGTTACATAATGATACCACTTGGCAATAACCCGTTGCTAACTAAAGGTCAATCCAGAGTATGCATTCAACAGGAAACATTTATCTTTGTGTAAGTATGGATAAATATGAGGGCTCAAGCGGGGTTATAATTTCATCTTTACAAAACAAGAATGCTTAAAGTAATATATTTGGATTACAGATCTGTTGAATGATATCATGTGCTAACAACGTTGGACAAGGTTGTTTTTGTCTCTTCAACTGATGAAGTCAACATCGAAGATACTGATATCTTCCATCAGGTTTGTAAGAGCTTAGGGGGCCGGAGGAGGCCATTGTTTCGGGTCCCTACGTATAGCACCTACATAACATATGCAGCAAAATAGAAACAAATAGAAAATCTAGATGGAATTCCGGCGAAATCAGATTCATGGTCATTCCATATGCCTGGCTTTTACATAATAATGGTAACGTAATCTTGCTGTTTGCAATAATTCCTTCACGTATATAAGGAGAAAAACATTGGTAGTAGATATAAGCAGCGAGCAATATGGTGCACATTTTGGATATATGTTTTACATTAGTGAATTGCGCTAGCGTTTTATTTGGCAGACATGTATATATGACACACTTTTTTTATCAGAAAAGTAAATGTGATCGGTTTGGATTTAGCAAACAAGTAATTGCTGCCGCAAGAAGAGTCTGATTTAGTTTTCATTATGATGAAAAGTCCCCGTGGCATCACCTGCTGCCTGTTCAATATATCGCTGATGCACACACATGCTCTTTCAAATAAAAGCTAATCTCTCTCAGATCATGGACATCATACGGATAACTTATGTGGTGAAAGTCAGCAGTTCGAATAAATTGATATTTATCATTAGCTGAAGTCAACAGCGCCTTGTGTAACATATTATTCTGTCAGTATGCGTGGAAAATTATGAATCAGAAAAATGGGCGCACAGTTAAATGGCTGAAATATCACCCCCTATTGTCGCTGAATGTGACATTGGTTGCGTTTCGTGACTAGTAGCGTGCTCATTTTCTAAAGCAATTTGTAGTGAATAATTATGTTAATCAAACATTTTCCCCATATAGATTGCTTCCTTGATAAAAAATGACATACTTTAAGTCAGCAAAGTATAATACAGTATCATATAAAAACATTTGTGTATGATTGACCTACTATTGCGAGACACTATTCTCCGGTCGAGTAATAAATATATTAGTAATAGTGACTGCTATTAAATTGCTCGCCTCCATTAGTATCAAATATTGTATTTCACCCCCACCCCAACCACTAAACTGAGACCCATGAGGGCTTGTAAAACCTTCCTCTGTGCTCATAGACTCTTGAGGAAAGGTATTTCTATTATGATTATTCATAGAAATGTACTGTTGTTGTGAATTAATGTCTTGCATTATCGAAGCAAGCAATGGTCATACTACTGTACACAAATCGTAAAGATCATTAGCTTCGTTTGTTTACTCATTTATCATTGCATCATTTATACAAAAATAGCCCTGTTTTATACCCATAAAAGCATTACATTGCGAATCAAACTGTTACTGCAACAGACAAGTGTGTCGAGATGTTATGAGCGAAAATTGCACTTCTGAGTGGCGTAGAACATATTGTTTTTAGGGTGCCTTTAAAACTGGCATTAGTAGCGATAACTCCCTGCACACCAAGCTACTTGTGGCAATCTATTGAACGAAAGTTAAATTTGCTTGATAACACATTCAACTGTGAGTTATACATTAGAAGCCTAATTTTCGATTGCTACCGTATGTATTGATGGCTAATGTATGTTTTCACCTTTATTCCTTTTGACAGGTTATATCCTTCCAGACAACCGTAATCTTAGCACAAGCCATACTTGTTCTGCATGTACCGATGTAGACCAAGGTATTCCGTCTTCTTGTACATGTACTCTGCCAATGTTAAGATGTATACAGGTCACTTCATTGTATTCTTGATGGTTAACAGGTGCCATATGAAACCCTTATATGTACTTTCGCAAATAGTGCTCAGCACAACGACGCTGGAATTGACTTTTATAAAGCATTCTTTTATGTAGAAAAACGGCGACAAAAAGCATCCTTGCTGCTATAAAAATGTCAAAGACGGGTTTGAAGAGCTAAGTTGGTATTTATAAGAAGCATTTTATCCTCCTTTATGGATCGACAACGGTATGTCGAGTGTTGGTTTGGTGAATGAAGTTGAATTAGTGAGCTACACGTACAAACTATATGTGGGAATCATACATCGTAGGTGGATATTCAACTGCGTTCAACTTCGTGCAAGCAAGTGAAGTACGGTGATCTATGTACCTCATTTATTTGTAAGATTGCCTGTTGGCAGCTAGTATATTTGCATGCCTAAAGTTCATTAGTAAACGCGATTGAGATGCGACCTCAGCGGAGCGGATGGTGGTTTTTATGCGAAAGCAATTTATATAGTAGAATGAAAAACGCTCGTAATTTCCGTTATTCTTTCGACTTCTTTAACTTCGTTTTAGAGACAGTTTTACTCAAACGCTTTGATATTGTTTCAATCGTTTTTTAAACAGCAGAAATATAATGCTAGCATCACAAGTGAGCCATCATTGAAAAACCAAACGCATACCAATGCGCTATGAATTTCTGATTTATGCTCCTGGCAGATGGATTTTATGAACTTCCCTCCCGGATGTCATGTGGTAAAATGTCGTTGTTTCGACACAGGAATATACGCACGTTACACGGATAAATAACAGCGCATACTTTCTGTTCGGCAATGTCGTGTGATGGTTCATTATCACATAAGGATCTTTGCCTATTGGCGTTCGTGATATATGTTACGGACTAAAGCTATCCTTTGGAAAGAAAAAACAGAATATCAAATAATTTTTCCAACTTGATATAGGCTTTGGTCATTTGCATATATAGCGTTAAATTATATACATCTAGCAGTAAGATGCGCAGTTGGATTGCACAGAATCTGCCTAACTGTGCTACGAGAGTAATTGATATCAATGGTAGCTCAGCATACATGCATATTATGCCAATGTGAGCTAAACATTCTGTGCTGCTGGCAGAGAACATCACCATAACTTAAGTCATCAAATCTAGCGCGAGAAAGTTGATGAATACGCATATATGTACAGTTTGATTGCTCCAACAGACGTATTGATCTCTTTTGATGGTTTTGAGCCTGTTGATGGCTTAATTGATATATAGTATATCAGCAACGCATAATACACTATTATTTGATTTATGATGACGAGATGATGTTACGGAATGAACACGTCAACCATATGGTTCTTGATATCGGCATTTTTTTGGGAAGCTATGTTTGTAGTGAATATTAGCCTGGCAGTGTAAACTTATTTATTGTAACATACCCATAAATTACAAGTTCCATACTTCACTTTGTTTGACTCGTGAGGAGAATAAATGCTAGAGAGTTTCAGCGTATGTCTTGGTCACATATTGCGCGAGAAATTCGCCTTTGGTAAATTGTTGTAGCAAAGTGTCGGTTCCAATTAGGCGAGGAAATTGAATTGTACATGTCTCTGTGTAGTATGGCATAATAAAGTCTCACCCTATGTCTGTTCAACTGCCATTCTACGTCGTCTAATCAGTATTTTCTTACTCTAGTAGACCCGTGCTTGTCGCGACAACATGCACTTCATCTGTCTAGCTAAAAAAAGATTCCGTTTTATAATATGCCAAATGTTGATTGTTTAAGGCTGAAAGGTAATGCAACAAACACACAGTGAAAACCAATGCAGCACCTATTCATTTTTGTGTTAAAACAGAAGCTAACTTATATCGACAAATAACGCTGTGAAATGCAACCAGTGGTAGTGGGATTAATGGTTCGAATTAATAAATTGATATTCACTTCTAATCCGGGTTATCTTTGCATCATATAGCAGTATGCAGATACTACGAGTAAAAACTGCATAACTCCATGAAGTATGTTAATTGTATTAGACAAACACATAAATATAACTACGGATAATGGTACAGTGAAGATCTTACACGAGTCATCGATCTTGTTTGTTCCTTAGTAGTGAAGACATTAGGAACAAGTATGACGTGTGAAGATTGTGCTTACCACACAACTGATTTAGGGTGCAGTAGTCGGGATGCAGTCGTCCTCACAGCGCTGCAACGAAACTGGTAATGATAGCTTTATTCTCGCATTATAATGGATTTTAGCGTGGGCTATATGAAGAGGTTCTAAATTTTATTTCAGAGAATATTTAATGTATTAGAACGGAAGGACAATTGAGCATTCGCTGTGGCATGAACAAAATCATTACTATAATTCAGTTGATTAACATTGGACCGTTCTCTTTAACACAACTGACCCTTATTACGTCTCTGAGTGGGTTGCAGAGGCATGTATGTTGTGAGGTGAATTTGAAGTCCAAAAACTGCGCGTCGTTTTTAGCCCTTATCGGGTTACACCTCTCTACCATGGAACATACTAAGTTATTATGATCTTATAGCTGAGTGCAACCAATGTTGTATAATTACAAGACAATGAAACATTCCGATAATAGGTGCGGTGTATTGCTGTCATAATATACCCCAAAATGGAAAGTGTTGATTACCGAATTTGCAACTCTACTGCAGAGGAGGTGTCAGAGGAAGAGACATACGGCGTCATCATTGATCTTTACCAAAACCGTAAGGAACTGACAAGACAAAGGTTTCTAGTCACTAAAAAGGGTGTTTTTATACAACTTTACAAAGCACTTTTTGGGTCCAATTTAGTATACGTAATTCAGGTGTGGCAACCGTACTTTCAACGTGACTAAGTCATCAGAGACGAACTGCAAAGCTCAATTAAGTTACGAACCAATATGGTACTTGCCTGGACTGACATCTCTTATAACAGTTTTGCAGTACTTAGATATCAAGACTCCGGTGACATCTATACATATTGGCAAAACCTGTAGCTAATGAGATATATTTTGCTTTTATACTTCGACGGGCTTTGAACTATTTAAAACTAACAAAAGAGGTTGAACATGACGTCACAGACGCGTTTCTGCCGAAACAGTAGGTTCCTAATTTAAATGCAATTGCTGTGGTTAACAGAATTGAGTTTCAACCGAATAACTGAAATCATTTCAAATTTCTATATACAGCTGACGTCACACACAGAAATATATCAAGTGCCAATGATAGAGTTGGCTGCAGTTTTGCATTGCATCGTACCTCTTCGGAAATCGCTTATTATAATTGTAACTTATTCTGTGCAAGCATCGTTCGGTGTATAGCTAAATCAGCGCCCGTCAGAGTCTCTTTCTCGTTTTAGCATGCAATTATCGTAATTTGTATTTTCACGGAAGCTTAGAGGTAAAGAAAAAGACACAGAATGTGATATTTGATTGACTTGTGTTGACGGTGAGGCCGTGAATGGGAATACGCATGGCGATAGAATTGTCAACAGTTGTCACCCAATTGATCGCATAACACCAATCTGTCTATCTATAAATCAGTCTGTGTATGGCCGATTTCAAAAGTGGCAACGTGCAATTTAAAAAGGCATTTTTGGTATATTCATTGCATAGGACCAGCCCGATATCATAGAATTGATGAACAAGAGTAATAATCAACCCTTATTTAATAGTAATGTAACTAGTGGTGCAAGGCATATCACAGTTTGGCGTGGTACTAGGAAGAAAAAACCTGCATTCTTCGATAATGACTATACATGGGCGAACAATGAATTCCGTGTTGCAGTTGAGATATGAACATGCTATATACGGGATGAAATAATCCAATGAGCTTCAAACTAACAAGTCGCGAAGCCGACAGACCAAACAATTCATCAACAAACCAAACAACTAAACAAAGAACATTCAACAAATATACCAGACAATAAACTAGCCTAGCTACAATCGGCCAAACTATCCACTGACCAACCGACCAGCATCGTAATCGACCACCTTGTTTTTTTGTCTATCGAATAGTGATTCAGAGATGAGCATCTATGTTAATGTAGGCAAACAGAAAATAATAACATTCTTCCGTTCGTGTTCGGCTGGTTACGCTATTCTGTTATCAATAAATTTTACTCCTGAGCCCATCAGCTATGCAAATAAATAACAACAAAACATGCCTCTGTGTCATTCAGCAGGGTGTTATTTTGCTACTGTTCACGGGTATGCACACAATTTGCTTCTTGATGACTGTTATTTATATGCATGTTTACCAAAGATAAGACAATGTGTTAAATTAAATAATGTATACTTGCCAATACTCACGCAAGAAAACCCTACTTATTGTATAATGACGCTCTATGCGCCCAATACACTGCCAAGCGGCTTATGCGTTTTCTAAATTGGCTGTGTTCTGTAAGCAATGTAGGTATCTTTCCTAATTCAGCGCTTCGGTTTATGGTTAATTTCCAATAGGGGTGCTTTAGTCGTTAATCACGTAAGGGCTGCGCTCATATCCTACAATGTCGCAGTTTTGTTGATCCAATGTTGCATCACTCGGAAACTATCATTCACCTTAGAGTACTGCCTGTCTGCACAATGGCGTATTACCCGGTCCTATTAAGTGACACTATTACGCCATTTGTAACGCATTCTTATTGTAGCCTGACATGACTGAATTGTAAGAGCATATAAAGTAACGCCTTCTTGTCGGGGACGGCTATTTGCTTCCAGTTATTTTGTCGCGAGAGCAGCCATCATTATAACAAAGTAGCGGCGCAAGGGGATTAATTTTGTTATAGTTTTCTTTCGACGCATCTACGGTGTCAAGCAATCAACATAACCTAATCATATGCACTTGACACCAGCTACAAGTACACAATGATTCGTGATGTTGGAATATTTAGTATTTTGATCCATCGGAGCCATATTGCATTAAGTTAAAGTTTTTTCATGGGACTAGCTGACATAATCACAAAAAAATACGGATGGAAATGATATCCATTAATGTATGAAATAAATGTATATAATATATATATATATATATATATATATATATATATATATATATATATATATATATATATATATATATATATATATATATATATATATATATATATATATATATATATATATATATATATATATATATATATCTATATATATATATATATATATATATATATATATATATATAGCACAGTTTTAAAATATAGCATCTCACATACATTGGATGCTTGGTTTGACGTTCCCGAGTGCATAACGTGATGCCTTCTTCGTAGCAAAATCACACTGAAAATCCCACTGCACACGGTACATTGATTCACAGCTAAATGAGAGTAGACAGAATGGTTAGCGATGAGTGGTTAGTCATGGGAAGGGCAGGCCAATGAATATAAATCAATATGATACCATATTCCTGCTATATTGCCCTGATTTTTCTATCATCTTTCTATCTATCAATATTACTCTTTGAATGGCAAATGCCAATTGATTTTTTATACAGCCGATTTCCATATTACTTTTCAAACAAACATTTACATGTTGAACTCCTTACTGATCTAGGTATCTTGAGGTGTGAAGAGGGGTTGCTGTTAATGAACGGGCTTAATGTGAGTCACGTTTCTTCGAAATATCTTATGACTTGATGGAAGGAATAACATTTATTGATGCTAACTTCGGTGAAAAGGTGTAAGACTGTAAGAAGTCTTTCTAAGGCAGCTCGTGCAAAGCATGTTATAATTACTCTTCGTCATCATCACTTAATCTACGACAGTACGCTAATATAGTTGATAAAACAGAAAACAAGTGTATCTAGCCATGAAAAACACACATACTGAGATGGAAGTAGCAGGCTGTTCGATATCAACATATCCATAAGTCTGTAATCATAAACCACTGTACCAAAGCAAGGTTGTGATAAAAGCTGTATAAGGGAAATGGCTAGCTTTTAGTTGTTCATCTATCAATGTTAATTGTATTAACAGTCTACTTAGTTTGCAAATATATATGTTCTCTTGCCCAAAACGAATTTTGGTTGAAATGATGTTAAGACGCAATGCAACAGGCTATCTGAGAGTGGGCTCCCTATATTCGCATATCAAAGACAGTACATTTCGATAGCCACGATCGTAGAAGGCATATACAGCATTCCCCAGCCGTCTTTTGATGGGACGTAAACGATATTATGGCGCTGTCGATCACTTACAGAACTTACTTAGCGCTAATCTCATCGTCTCTATTATTGCTACAATTCCCGCAAATGGGTAGATGGCGACCTTGGTGAGGAATAATGAGCAGTAGTATATAGGCTTTTGTGGGTTACATCTTGGTCGATCGTATGCTGAATTACTTCTTGTGCGGTTTTATTAGACGAAAACAATTTTCATTAACACGGCTATCATATTGTATAATGAAGTTTTATCATTGAGTTACTTGTTGCATTATCTTCGATTAGAAACGTGAACCTATGCATTAAACATGCAAGTATGTTTAACAGGTCTATCGCTAGTATTATAATGTTTCATATATAGGATCATAACAAATATATACGACAAATGTCTAGAGTATAGATAGTGGTACTCAGGATTAAGTGCAATTTGCGTTTTTCGAGAATTAAAAATGCTTATTCATCCGTTGAGAAGTGTTCTTACTTGTTCTGCAATGTGAAGGCGCTACGTCATTGAACTCTGTTTAGTTTCAGTATACATTATATAGTTATACAGCGTGTTTATGCATTGTACAATAAGGTCAAAAGTTGTGAACCTCCTTTACGACCGGGAAACCGGCTAAGTCATTACAGCTTTCGAATAATGATTTCCACTCAAAATCTGTGAAGGCATGCATCAACTAAATGTTGAGGTTGACAATTAGCCGGTATAACATTAAAATGATGTCAGCTGTAATAATATTTTATGAAACCTCTTTAGTTGCTATGCAGAGGTACTTTTCACATGCGGGGACTTGAATCTATTGTGATTTTCATGGTCAATAATAGCCTTGAACATGTAAGCAAAGCTTGGGTTAGAGGTATAGGTAAGGTGATGATGTCGTTGATCAAATGAGGTTATTGTGTTAATTAAGTCGTGCATATTCATATTATTGGACATGTGGATATGGTTATAAATGAACATCATTTAAATCTTAGGCCTCCACAATTCAAGCATCATCTCCTAGCTTGCTTATGTCCAAACGTTGCACAATCGCAACTCAGTGCAGAATATTACTGATTGCCAATCTATAAACGTATTTCGAGCGCTACATCCGGCAAATATAGAGATTGTGTCGGCTGTTTTTATGTACTTATGGTGATGATATTGCCTTATTTCTATGTTAGTTTGAGGGGCCACCGATACGTGGAGCTATTAGTAAAGCGTCTAGCACATATTTGTGAACATGGTGTTCTCTGGTCTTAATGTGTATCGGTATAACGTATAATAGAGATGTCGGCTTAGGTTCAATTTATGTTTTATTCAAATATCATGGTTACATTGTATTTGATCTCAGTAAACCAAATATGGCCGATATCGGCTTCAGCCTTTTAGAGCCGACAACACGTCATAGTTGAAGTTTAGAGCATGCACGTCACGAGTACCATGCATTACACGGCAATCATGACGGTGGCATGGGACAGGGGTTACAGCGATGATTAGGACTATTTGCGGGAATCATGGTCTGTTAGAATGGTGGGCATGACGGGAGTTACGAGTGCGTTTGCATAGCGGGGATTACGGTTTAGTTACAGTAAGGGGTACAGTTGGTCGAGATAAGGGTGAATGAGCATGGCGAATGTAACTGCGTTTTGGTTTATTAAAATGTGTAATCAATATTGGTTCCTTATTTCCAACCCGTTTAAGGCGTCCAACTGGTTCCATCTGCATTCTATTGAAACTGTTTTTGTCAATGTAATATACAAATCGAACCGTCTTGGCCTAACTTTTATAGTACAAATTTCGTCTCACAAACCTTAATCAATGTTCATTATCATGCTGTTTTGAAATAGTGCTCATAACGTTGAAGTACTATTGCAACCACACGTGTCCATCTTGACTTATTTAGTCAGCAGTGCGTAAATACATAGCAACTACAGACCTGCCGACAGGCCAATATATACATACTCTAACTACAAGCCAACCAATGCATTAACCAGCAGGCAACCAAGCATCAAACAATATATTACAAGCAAAGGAACTCGCTAAAACGGGACTGATCTGTATCCTGGACTTGTTTAATGCTATAACTTGTTTGTGCGGGATCGTACCTTCCTTGATGTTTATTCTTTTTACATCAAACCAAAAGTTATTTCAAGTCTCTTTCTTCTCTCGAAAACAGGCGAATAATAGCATGCACGGCAGAAAAATTTAAAAGAGAATTAGATGCCCTGAGGATGTTGTAGCACAGACAGACAACTGTTTCATAGTAAGGCTTATGAGGTTGACAAATTCTATGGAACTACTGTAGCCTTATCAACATTTTTATCTCAATTGAGACCAGAACTAGGTGCTAAATCTGAATCGCCGATTGTTGGGTTGTATCGCAAGCAAAACATGAAGTGTAATAAAATATAATCACTGTCTAGCATGTTTTGTGAACTTGCAGGAACCGATAAAATTTAATTTATGAGTTCCGTCCTTCCTGAATAGTCGAATATACCAATTAGATGCTCTTACGATGTTATAGGTCAGGTAGAAACGGTTCCATATTAAGCTTTACGAGGTTGACAAATTCTATGGAACCTCTATAGCCTAATCAACATTTTTATCGTGATTGACACAAGAACTAGATGCTTAATCTGAAAATCTGCATCACCGATTGCTGGGTTGTATCGCAAGCAAAACATGAAGTGTAATAAAAAATAATCACTGTCTAGCTTATTTTGTGTATTTGCAGGAACCGAAAAAACTGAATTCATGATTTCCGTCCTACCTGAATAGTAGAGACTTTACCTAAACTAGTGCGTCTTTTGATGTCTATCAAGGAAATTTCATTCGCCTGTGGCGTCGCTCCCTTTATGCTGTGATGAGTGGCCAAAGTGTAGTGCATATTGATAATTTTTGCGATACTGCAATGTTATATAATCTTTCGGCAAATTCTTTGTTTTCCCCGTATGTTCAACCACGGCCACCACAATAATTGTTTTCGTGACAACACTGATTGACGTCGATGGCTGTAAAATGACGGCAACGTTTGTTGCTGATATGTTGTGTGAATACCGCATAATTTTCAAATCCCTGCATAATCTTCTCAAAACATGCCATTTCTTACTTGATATCTTACGTGCAGTGCATGATGCAATGTAGGTTTATTAACTATATCGCTTGATAAAACATTTTCGGACAAGATTACGTTGAAGTGGTATGTATATTCATATAACTACATGCCGTGCATATAGTCACACTTGCTGGGGTCCCTTTTGAGAGCGGGCATCACGCGGACTTAGTTCGCCGTTGTTGCCAAATGTCGTGTCCATTGGAATGGGCTTATTTGGCCTCAGTAATTGCGACGCATGTCTCTGGGTGATGTAACACGCAGTAAAATCCCAACAAGCCTCTGTGTAACAAGCATGTCAAAGAATTCTATTAGTGTGGTCCATTTTAATGATCTGGAATTGCTCAAGGTTATAAATAGTTACCTATGCACACATAGCAAGAGTCTTGCACGTTAGGTATGCATTATATACGATTGGGAAAACGAAGAGGTATTGACTTGCTCCAAGGGCTTATGGGTACCACACATCAGTATGCTGATCATATTAAAGGAAGGGAATGTTACATCGCAACATCGCCCTTCTTCATATTTTCGGGATAATTAAGTATATGTACCAGGAATTAGACTTCTTTCGTGACTTATCAAATCATTTACTCAAGTTGATCGAAGGCTTGTAATGACGTTCATTTATTGTCATCCATTTGGATGGACAAGGCATAACTCGCGTTTATGATACGGACATGCGCAAGGAATTGCTGTGTTTACAATACTGTCAGTGTGCTCAAACTTCCTGCAAGCGAGCTAATGATCTTCATTGCATTATCTATGGCTGATTGCGAGCGTTCACTCGGAAATTCATGAGCATGATAAAATTTCTTAACAACTTGCAATGGAAGCAGCGATCACGTATGGAATCATTGAGCCTGAGGTCGAAATTGGCAATACAGCAATTATTTGGTTTATCTGAAAGCCTACGCGGGCCTTTGGGTAGCAGTTGACATCAATGCTTAGTATAATTGCAGTTTTTTCTGCCCGCGATATTCATAGGGTTATACTGATAGTGATTTGTTATAGCGATTCAACAACCACGGGCCTGCTCATTGTATGCGGATATATCTGAAGCCCCTAGTGCGCTAATAAACGTTGCTCGCACTGACAGATTGTGACAGATTGTGTATTGTATCTGCGAAATAATACAAGAGAGTTCGAGTACATGTTATCTTAAAGAAAGCTTCTGGGCGAGACATGAAGAATATCGCATGGATAGTGCGTTTTTGCTTTCAACTGAAACTTCTATTGAAACTGTTTAATATGCCCTCGAAATTATTATGTACCTGCCTGGGCCATGCATCACGCAATAAAATATCAATAAATATATGTGTAACTGACATGGTGCAGAATACTCTGGTCCTATGTAATGACCCTGTGCTTATCAATGTTACAACTATGCTTATTTTCTTTGCAAACAAAATGGTCATACTCGCTACAAAGACTTGATTCATTGATAAAAAAATAAACCAGAATTGGTTTGCTCATAAAGGCTGTTTACCATGCCTCACTTTTTATCCCTAATGAGGGTAATACACCTATGCACTACAATTCTAAAGAAGGGATAATTATGGGTGCATTCACTACGAGTCAAATATACGTTATCGGTTCCCTATACACAGCTTATAGATGCTACAGTTTCTGTAAAAAGTTTGTTCTGTTGTCATTGATTATCTTGCATAGTAATTGATATGTCGCCATAGTTTATTTCTATTTTGTAACAGAATAGAGATTATTTGTTTCCAAATATTCATTGAGCCATAATTACTGCTAATAGTCCTGAAGGTGTGGCAGCTGTCATACTTGAACTGGACGAATGGTTAAAAAAAACGTCCGGTCTACTAAATTGTTGCTTTAACTTAATCAAGTAATTTATCATAGATTTCTAATTAGTGGTTGATGATAGCATTGTATATAATGAAGCCCTCGACTTTGAATTAACACGGTAAATTCTAAACATAAATTCATTCACAAACATAGTGACATATCATCGGGCATCTCAACATTAAATGATATA
>CM067350.1:43777580-43830080 GCA_034190875.2 Urechis unicinctus | reverse complement strand
TAACTTACCAAGCAACAACTCCGACCATTAAACACTTAAATTGTTCTTTTTAATCATTAACAGAGCTTGGTGAGGTCATTGAAAGTGACCTGCTTGCCAGATCATGTAAAAGAGCGCATAGCTTTAAAAGTAGCCGCTTGTTACTAGATATGTTTAGCAAATATTGTGTTTGAAAAAACATTGTGTGAAATATTTGGGATATGTATCAGTCTATTTCGGTACACTTTCTACAATCAGATGACTTTCCCAAGTAGCAGCTATGCAGCCAATATTAGATCATACCGTTAAGGATTGGACCTAAATGGACAACAAGTGATGGTTTCTACATTAACTGTGAGTTTGCTTCGCTACTCGGATGATATTCCGGTGTGTTAAATAAAATATAACTCCCATTGAAATAAGTATCCGTATGCGGTTCGTTGTTTCACTGTGTTCGGATAGTTGATACTAGGGAGCTCCAGCGTATGACTGGGCGATCGATACATTTTTCCAGTAATTTTGATTTGTTCAAGTGTCGTAGTCAAGTGTCCGTTTCACTAAAGTAACGTAAATATTTTTATCTGACGGGGTGGTACATGGCATAATGAAGTTATCGGTCATATCTGTTTAACTGCCAACACCTAGTGTCCAATTGGTATTTGCCGTTACTAGCAAGCGCGTGTTTGTCGTGATACATTGTACTCACGCCCCGTTAGCTTACAATATTTGATTTATGCGAACTAACACAGTGACTTCATTGTACAAGTCATGAAACTGATCATAAGTTGGTTGTACTTTACAACCGAACTTAGACTGGTTCCTAATATGTAACATCAGAGCATCCGTTTGAGTCGGGTGTGACTTGACTGACGTGCCCTACCTAACACCAATGGCTAATGTTAAATTAATTGCTATGGCCAACGCGGGTGTACCTAAAGTTACTGTCAAAAGTAATTCCAAAATCAGCTGGATTGGTTTGCATTTCATTACTTCATATATATAAAATGCGATGCTTTCAATAAGAAACGGGAATATAACATAGCAGTTCTATTGCATTCGTCTTATATGATACTTGTTGGCATTTTCTTACGACAACACTATTGTCAATCCCCTCGCATATTCCTTCCACACCGATGTAATAATTACTAATGATAGCAAATGTATTGCCTGACATATAATACCGACAAAGTATGTGAAGTATTAGCCGGACAATAACTATCGAGATGAATGGGGTGAAAAAGCCATAGGTTTGTATGCAACCCTAATTAACCTGTAGTAAGGATCATTATGACCTTACAAACGAATAATGATGGACAATACATTGTTTTTGACGTCAGATCCTACTTATTAGCTAGTTGGAAATGGTTGAAATCTATTTGTCAGAATTGATAGTTTATGTAAGTTTTTAAAACAATGGACTTTATGATATTGGTATGGATTTAGCGGATTTCAATAATTGGCACCAATGGAACACGATGATGTTAGCTTCACATTCGTACGGCAGAAAGGAACTTATATTGATGTAAATTGCGACTGTTATTGTCGTGAAAACATGTTCCACAATATTCAAAGCGTCAAATACAATATAAACGTTAATTTGATAGACGGATAATTGGTCCGATTCGTTAAATATCATTGCTGAGTGAACATTCAATGTGGCATCATACACAAGTCGCGCAGTACATAATATGTATGGATGGGTATATACACGTGCAACCCAGGTTGATTGAGGTTTTTGCGCAACTACCGAATGATTCGTATACTTTTAGACATGTTCTTCTATATGTTAAGATGACGATTCTTCTATGTTATTGGTCATTAATAACACCTTGCAATTTGGTCTCACGAACGGTTCTTACGTTAATCCCGTCAATGTGTATTCTTTTAAAGCAATTTTAATTTACGTATATTTAAAGTTATTAAATTCAACGTCGATACGTTTATTACTCCTGCTATTATCCAAGTCAAAAATTATGTTACTGATCAGTGAAAGCTCTCTATAAACATTCAACTGAATATTTGAAGAAGAACATTCTGTCGGATCTGTAATAACGACAATAAAGTTACAGATGCTTCAACGAAATCAATCATCATCCGTATATGCAGTAGAGTTCGACGAACAAAAAGCCCTTCTTTAATGCTAATGTATTGCAATGTATTATTTATGGTTAAACGTAGCCCCAGCTCATGTTATGAACTTTGTAAAATTCCTCATGTGCAGCTTGTTCTACTTTAATCAGGATTGCAAATCCGCTACTTCTTGCTTGTGTTAGTTGTGGACAATGGTGTGCCATGCATTTACCAGAAACAAAACTATTGGATAGTTTTGACTGAAAGTCAAACTGAAAGAGGTTTACAGTTTCGACTTTATTTCTGGCCATATTGCATTTCAGTCACCAATACAACCAGTGTATATTGCAGCAGCGGATATGTTATCAATGCTGAATAAGTTTCCCAAAAACCATAGCCATATATATCATCAAATGTCTAACTTATGATCTGGTTTAGGAGCTGAGCATAAACCACCCTTTGTATATAAATTAAAGGAAGCCTTTCTCTAATTCACAGACACGGTCAACGTATTCACTAAATAGGAGATACAAAAGGTCGTCGGCACACACTGACTAACTACCCTCGTGCGGTATCATGCATAGTTGATGCCAATTAAACTGATTCTTGAGGGATAAATGTATGTCATTTACGTAGACAATGTAATTTCCATTTAATGGACATTTCAGGTGCTGCATGATCCAAGCGCTGTATTTGAACGTCCAAATTAATCAAACAAATACCGTACTCTAGTAGATGAAAAAGTGTATTATGAAAATAGAATTCTTTAATGGCGTGGCTGCTCATGCAAAAGGTTCGTTCCATTAAACCATGGCTGCCAAACGTGGTTGCTTTGTTTGCTAAGCACGGCGTGTGAATCATTGCCCATAACATGCGGCCCGCAGAACTATAAGGCTTGTGACCTTTATAAATAAATCACAGAGGCCAGGTTAACCTTAGTGTAACATAATATGTTTATTGCTGTCAGCGGTTGCTACACGCACTATCAATGTATATTGAAAGATCACAAGCCAATACTGCTTATGTACCCCCTTAATTCATTTGTGTTGGACCTGTAAGACTATATATTGCTGCGAACGAATCCTGTTGGATGAAGAGAAGTTAAAATGTCATTTTTATCGCTGTCCATTCTCTGCATGCGACAAATCCGAATGAAGAACATTTGTTTATCGTACTGTTAGATATGTCAGTGATGGTACAGAATAAATTCGTGATATTAGCGAGGTCAGAATCAGGATAAGGAAAATATGTATGACGTGTGCATGCTTGGTTTGTAAAAAGGCTGGTGGGGGGGGTGCTTTCTTTGTAAAGCATCCAATTAGCAACAGTAATTGCATTGTACCCGCAAAGAAGATATAAGGCGCAATTGAATTCCTGTTCATCGAAGTTCATTCAACTTGCCCTCTTCTCATTGGTCCGTTGTTGCAATCGTTACATGTACCAACAAGTCCCTCACCGCATACAAGAGGGAAGATATGGCTTAAGTGAGTATGTTACCCATATTGCTGACAGATTTGAAATATGGTCTGCAAGCGCGAAGGATATATTTATGTGAACTGTAATGTGATAGATTAAATATTTGCGGTTCTACTGTCAAGCTACCAAACAATGAAGACAAGCCAAGGATATAGTTAACAGTTCCATTGTACGCTTATTCATCATTATAACATTCAGTCTGGAATCACCAAACCTCTCAGTTGTGTGAAGTCGTGGTTGTGGCGCTCCAAATAGCAGTTGCAATTATGGCAATAAAATATTTACATGCGGTCATTTAATGCCCGCTGAAACTCTCATCCAGCTAATGGCATCTCGCCATGAGCTAGGCAATTATCACCTGTCGTGATATATATGTGCCGTCAATAGGTGTGGACATTAGGAATTGTGGCAATTCTTCAGACTGGAAATAGCCAATTGACTTTGTTAAAAAAGCGTCAATCATTCAAATATTTCATACAACTAATTAGCCTTTTACGCGACCTAGTTGGAAATAAGCTGAGTGACATTATGATAAAGATGTCCAATAGGTAATGGCAGAAAAATTGATGTATCCCTCACATTTGAAGAAAAATAAATGTACTACGGGAACTGTGATTAGAGTCAATGTCGACAAATGCAGTGCTGATGCATACGACCGGAAGAATAACACAAGGCCAGATGTGACAAAAACATATTTTGCTTGAAATGGCGTTTTGTTTTATTTTTTGTTATACGACTCGGTGGATTTAAATTTTGCTCCAGACCCTTAACTAGATGCATGGGGTGCTCAATTGACAACACTTCACTTCCATTATTTGCCACCCAAAATGACTTCATGCGACCGTGGATAATCTGCTGAAGTATTTAACAATTTTCATTGCATTAAGGTAAAACAGATAATGAGAATGCCTGTTTAAGGAATTTCTAGGTTGTTGATTTGTATTCAGTTATGTGTGCATGTAACAACCAGACTCCACCACACATGTATAAAATGTAAATAAACAAAGCCGTGTTAGCTTCTTCATGCCCGAAACGCAACCTGTACATTTGCGACAGTGAGCGAAAGTTTGGTTGCCAATATAATTTATATATATATATATATATATATATATATATAGATATATATATATAGATATATATATATATATATATATATAGATATATATATATATATATATATATATATATATATATATATATATATATATATATATATATATATACATATAGATATATATATATATATCTATATATATATATATATATATATATATATAGATATATATATATATATATCTATATATATATATGTTATTATATACGTATGCATATAGTTATATATATGCATATATATAGATATATATAATATATATATATATATATTTATATATATGTAGATATATATATATATGCATATGTTATATATATATGCATATATATGTTAATTTATATATATATATATATATATATATATATATATATATATATATATATGCATATATATATATATATATATATATATATATATATATATATATATATATATATATATATATATATATATATATATATATATATATATATATATATATATATATATATATATATATATATATATATATATATATATATATATATATATCTATATCTCTATCTCTCTATATGTACAGCAGCAGTTTTCTAAGGCTGACATTCGATATGCCCTTCTCGCGATGAGGATCTGTTTCAGGGAAGCCAGTCAGTGCCAGTCCAAAACTACATCATGCATCAATTATCCTGTGTCTTCCATATTCATATCCACATATACTTATCTATGTGTACGACCGATACAAAGTGGTGTCGAATTGCTTTGTTGTAACCATACTCAAGAAGATAACGACGAAGTGTAGGTAAAAAGTGTTCATAATGACCACAGAAGGCACGTACCAAGCATATTTAGCCGTTGCAAAAGATTTCATAATCACCGATCAACTTAGCTGATGGATACGTTTTTTGTTCTTTACCGAATCTAACATTACATTGGTTAAACTCCGCAATCCACGAAAAGGAGATACGGTAGTTTGACCTTTAATTTATTTCTTGTGTGCCTGGTAGGTTGATTACAAATGAATGTTTTGTCAACACCTAAGGTTATATTTGATGCACTTTCCGAGGTAAATTCTGAAATCATCATCTCACAACATCGCTTTATATCTTTTCGTGATGTCAAGTCAAAACCCAACAATTTCGCACCAAGATCATTTATCCGATGGCGAAGGCTCAACAAAATTGATATTCCCTAAAAATAAGATACGGAATTCACGAAAACAAAGACAATCAGCTTTGTTTGGCAGGTAATCACTGACCAATGAATCGTTTATCTGGTTATATAGATTCATTTGCACAATTGGACATGTATCAATAAGTTCAACCACAACTGCCGTACCAAGTTATGTGTTCTTGATTAAATTACAATACATATCGCATTGATCAACAAGACCACATTGCAACAGTTTGTATGTTTAAGGTACATCATCAGCGCTTTTAAGTTCTAACGATGCATCTAGAGGGTGTTTGTTAAGGGTTTGCTGTTTGATATCAAAACACAGCAAAGGAGATTTCGGTAATGACACTAAAATCTAGTAGCATAAAAAAACTAGCTCTTAATTGATTTAAATGTCCGGTAACACATATATTGCGACGAAAGCACATTTGTGACTGTTCCTGTGACCTTCTCGCTTATTTTGCAAGTTAAGTTGCCAAGCATCGGTCACGAGCGTCAGATACAATGTTCTGTATTGTGGCATTACCTATTACGAATTGAAATACTTTGCATGTAGTTTTGGTATAAAAGTATGTATATTATGAACTGTTCTAATGACCATACATCGTTTCGAAATGCATTATATGTTTGGTTTGCTAAATAGTACGCCGATTTTATATAATTGTTTTATCGCAAGTACGTTGGAGGTTTATCGTCAACGCCACCTATTGTTTATGACGTTTTTTACAGCATTGTTGCGCTCCCGGGGCCATAATTCTCAATTCAATTGCGCAAACTAAGGCAAATACGAACGCTAATTTTATATTAATGTACTCAATTATGTCAAAGCAGGAACTTGTTAATGCTTTTAGTTCATTTATAACCGTGCTGGCTTAAGTTCAGAAACGTAGCTCCGCTTCAACAGTGTTGAGTAGTTACTCCAAGCATTTACCAATCTGAGATGACCATAAACCTACAAGTGCCACTTAATTCAAGCTAGTTGTCCACCCTGCCTTCTTAGAGGTTTAAGCTTGGTACTTTACAGCGTGCTGAATAATTCTGGGTCGCATATAAATTGACCATTTTGGTTGACGTTAGCCGGTTCAGCTGGTCATAAAATCATGACCTCTAGTCAGGTAAACACGTTGGAAAAGTACAATGTTAACTGGTAGTGTCCATTTAACGTAAATATTGATCATCACTGAAGCGTGATTGTTATGCGTCTTACGTGTTATGGTTAGAAAGTGGAAATAAATAATGTGTTAAAAGAGGTAAAATAGAATTTGCATGATATGTTTGAGGGTAGTATTCGGGTGATTTAAAAGACCCGGATGGGAAGTCAAGGTGAATTGTATACTATAATGTGTCGAAGGGAGTGCCGGTAAATGAGTATTTCATTACCAAATGTATCTCTCTGTCAGACTAAATTGAATTATTGCCACCAAATGTGCCATTCCAATTCAAAATAAGCATGATTGGACGGAAGACACATCACATCTAAGTCATTCAATGATTCCTCCAAGCATGTAAATCTTACGATACACGGCTTGAAAGTAATTATCTGAAACGGTCCCGTGTTATGATCAATGTACAGGTATTTGATGTTTTTTCCATACGGGTCAATGGTGAACAGTTTTGCACATTTTATGTAAAGTTAGTACCTTAGCTCTAGATATCAGAACTTAACTGCCTAGTGGAAACTCCGATGCATCTGATATGCTGTTAAAAGTTAGCAAGTCAGGAAGTGCCTATCGAAGGATCATTAAAGATTGAAGTCATTGGGATGGTAATGGTCAAAATCAGTATGGCAACAAACCATCTACCGCTAAAGCATCGGATTAATTGATTTGCCATGTAGTCAGGCAAACGATCATCCCTAAAAACAATCAACCAGTCAAGCACAACTTCACCTAATGCAAGTAAGGAATTAACATGCGATTCAGCCGAGCAATCAACGAAGAAAAGGCAACCAATAAAACAACCTACCATGATGTCAATAATCCATCCAATAGACCATATATCAATTAACCAACCTAGAAGCCTGCCGACCCATCCAAACAGCAAAACCAGTAACCAACCACCGACAAACCAATCAAGCAACCAGTCAACCTAGCAGCGAAGCAACCAGCTGTGCAGCCAGATTAGCAAGCAAACTACCACAAAACAACTAGTCATTCAGCAAGCCCTGACCAACGAATCGAACAGTCATTCTACCAAATAATTAACCAACCAATCGTGCGACCAATCGACCAATACACAAATCGACCCAATGAATAGCCCTCAAACATACAGGTATCCAAACCACTAATGTCCCAACCAAGGAAGTTAACAGCAATCCAGTCATAATTAACAAACGCATTGACTCAACGTCTAACTAAAAATTACCCAAACAACACCACACAAAAGATTGTTAGCCATTACCTGGTCTCATTATCGTCTTCTTTGCGGTTAATGATACCAACGAGCGGCAATGTAGAGTTTGTAATGCCCTAACGACAAACTTATATTTCCGGTAAGTCAATGTCAAAACGTTACTGGCTTTGGCCGAACGAAATTCTTAGGGTGGCTGCTCGAATGACAGCATGATAATGTGCCGAACTCGAATCTATTAGAAACAGCGGTTGCAACGTTGGATAATTACTTGGCAGTGGAATGGCTGCGTCGCGGGGCATAGCCACTAGAACAAGTGATAACCCGATCTTCATTGGTCTATGCACTACATCTTCATCTACATCAATGAACTTTTACTCAAACGCTCTGTTACACTATTCCGCGTTCGAAAGTTGTTCGCACATTCCTTTTCGCATATCGTTTTTCGTAGAGCATAAATACATTGATCGCATCATGAAGGACTTTTACAATGCTACCACGTCGACATTGACGTCGATATTGTATTGTCTATTATGCTCTCAGTCATTTCCGTAACTCATATGTGTCGTAATGTTATGGGTGTTTAATTTGGATCACCATCAAATGAAGCACTAATCTTCCTCATTCATAATGACCATATTACATGTATTAGTGCACCTGCTATGGGGATGTTAGATGTAAGGCATTAACTCTAGGTAATAAATGACAAAAATATTGCATTGGGCATTGCACTCTCGTTACCTCTTTCATCACTCGTTGGGAACAGGTTTTGCCCTACATTCATAATGTAGATCGACCCGACAGAAAATGATTAAATTGGCTGTAGTTTCTAACTCCGTTTTGAATGGTCACATCATTGACAGCCCCTCCCCGCTGGGTTTGGGGTAAAATAAACCCACTGTATCCTCCTTCGTGTCGTAAGAGACGACTGATAAGGGGGCAGTCTGTTACAGTGCGTTGGGACTTGCGTCGCTGGTCAACACACCACTTTGGCCAGATGTCACCAAGATTAGCGGCTGGAATGGACTGGTCCAATCAATGGTGTCGACTTGCTCGAGGATAATCGTTTGCATTTTAACCTCTTTAATATCCATACACATGTATTCTCCTCCCTTTTCCATTTATCCTAGAAGGCGGCTGCTTAATCAGGTCAAACTGATCTAGTCACCTTTCTATGCACCATATAACGCATATCTGTTGGGGCGCTATTAATCCCTATACATGTATACTTACATACTCACAGGGCATTGGCTATTACAACACTTCTGGCTTGGTCGATGCATTGCGTAAAAAAATCCTCTCTAGTATGTGTGTAACTGGCATGGCTATGATACTATTGGTTTGGTCCGTTTTTATGTCGCTGTGTTTGTCAAGGTTACACAAAGGCTTGCGTCTTTTTCACACACAGGGACCAGATAACTCTGGCAGTTATTTTCGAAACTAACGTGAAACGGAAATGACATAGCATGCGTCAATACGGTTATTATTCCTTATTAGGTTCAAGTAGCACCTCTACTCACTTTATGCATTGGCTTATTGGTAGTTTTGGCGTGCATTCCTTCATGACTGTAAGCCATTACTTACTAACATCGAACAGAGCAAACACCGGGTAAAATTTGGGCCAGAATTCCGTCTTAATGTATGCTCAGATATCATTAACTATGAGCTCTTAACTGCTGTTTGTTAGTTTTTACCAAGGTGCTTTGATATCCACACCATCCAGTTTTTCATGGAATCAGAGCTGAAACCTTTACGAGACCCCGAATTTTTCTTATTTTTGGGGGATAGGTCTAGGTCTTGATGGAAGGAGTTTGACACATTAATGAATAACACATTGGCTCCATGGGACAGAAATTATGAGTACACGAACTAGGAATCAAACTTGTGATTTTGTGGCGGCTTACATTGGGGCCTATTGGATATAACATATGTGGCTGAGCGCGACGCAGTGGTAATAGCCTTTTATCTCACACCAGTCATCAACCACTTTCAAATATGCACAAAGAGTTTTGAAGATGGTTGCTGTTGTTTGCTCATTAAACGCACGTATGAAATACATGTATTATTGACACATTTTCGAGAAATTTAATAAGATTAAGTTTAGCCCGACAATAACAAACGAGTTGGTTTCTGGGAAGGTTATATTTGATAAGCTGTTCTATGGGATAACGCCTTGCCAGTTCTAGCTTTGTCGTACATTTGGCATAGGTCTATGGATGTCCGCAAAGTCTTGTAACTTCAGGACTGCAATGCTGATACGAACTCATATGATCCCTGATGTCACTAAATCCATAGGACATATTGGGCATGTGATCCCCAAGGTGTTGACATCCGTTACGAAGGATAAGACAAAACACATGGCGGTCATGCAATGATAACATTATATGGTGTTGATTTGGTCATTCATTCTTACAAAACCATGCATAGTCTGGCTAGCAACACAATCCGCTTCATGCCGCTTTCTCAAAAACAGGAGAAAGTGGACAGAAATGTAAGGACTGAGACGCCAAAACATCAACAAAAGTGAAAAGTAATTGGATGTCCGAATATTGTAAAGCAGTCAACGAGACGATGGGTTCATTACAATACGTATGCCACATTCACACTCCATGCAATTATTTCCCCCTAATGGACATTGGTATCCCAGTTTATATATCAACTGGATGCTAAATCGGCATTACAGACGTAATTGGTGATTCCATAGGCAAGACGGGTAATACAATTAAGGAAATAACTGTCAAGCACATTTGGTATTATTGCAAGCACATACTTTGTATGTATGCCTATAAAACTCACAGTTAACGTCAGTGTCAAACTCACATCACCGACTCTTGCTCTGTTGCTTTGAGAGTGATATCTACAAAGGCCAGTCAAATATATTTCATTCGCTTGATAAGTGCAACTGTGGTTTTCATTTCATATGGGTCCCTACTCAAAGCCGAAAGCAGCGCATGCGGCATCCATGTGATAGCTATAACAGCGAATGGTGGTGTTTAGGCGATTCCATTAGATATGAAATTGCACGTGATAAAACAAGATCTATCAGAGCACACATTGGTTCAACAGCGGGGGTGTGTTAGAAGGGCAGTTGCCAAGCATCTATTGATCGACTTAGAATCAGACCCTTGAATCGGTATATGAAGCAACTGTTGATGCTAGCTTTGAAATTAAGACATTACAGGGACGCAATCGATGATGTTTGGCTTCTCGCACTGCCAGGTTTATCTTCGTAACCTCTGCCTCTAAACACAACACTGTGATCATAATAGTTTATCACTACGTTCACACTTAAAAGCTTACTCGAATAAATCACCATCTAGATAACGCATTGTGTCATATACTTTCCTTCGTTTATTGGCTTTTTATCGATGATGGAGGTCGTAAATGACAGTTAATGACACACCGTATTCCGTTCAAATGGTCACCGTTTATCATCGTTTAACAACTGCTGCATATTTGCTCTCTTTCTGCGTCTCCGTGGTTGTCATGGTTATATATACTCTCATCACAAGTAACCTGATATCATTGTTCAATGTGCGCAGCCTGTTGATACGCAGGAAACACCTAGTTTGCCTGTGGGTTTCGATAGATAAGGACATAGGCGGGTTTTAACCGACCGCTACATGTCAATTTGTAGCCACATGATTATGTTATCCTCCGATACATCACTGTATTCTGCATAAAATGCGTTTGGCGGTCATTTGAGTTTAATCAAGCATAAAATATTGGTATGCTGCCGGTGTCACATTGTTGATGCAGAGTGAAGTCATAAATAAATCAATATATATTTCGTAGTTGCTTTCTAGCATGCAATGCGGACCAACAAAAGACACAGTCGCCGGCCTAAGTAAATTGACGAAACACAGCTCAGATGCATGAATAGATTGTTGATGCCTATATTGAATACTCTCTTGAACCCTTCGTAATTGCCATTGCGTTACGGCAAAACGTTCTGCCACGTAATGACATCACGTCAAGTAACTAATCGCCTTTCTAGTGACGTCTGCATGATACCACTTATAGAGAAAGCATAAAAAACTGCTTTATGGGTGTTATTTACTACATTGCTGCGCTTGTGAACAATATAGGACGAATGTCAAGTGTGAAAAAGCACAAATGTTTTTGATGATAGCATCCTACGGTAACAAACCATCCAGCCAATATCAAATTTACAAATTCTTTTGCATACTGTCTGTTATGTTTCAAGTAAAACGTGTCGTCGTCAATTAGTGCAATGCATTCAATGAGGCTTGGCATCTAAAGAGTTTAACACAACAGACGATCAACCAACAAAACCGATCAACCAACCAACTTATCCCCCAACTAGACTACACACCAATCAACCAACCAACCAACCAACAAGCCAACTAACCAACCAACAAACCAACCACTCAACTATTCTATAAATACATCAATTTATCTATTAACTGCCTAACCGACCGACCAATAGACTGATTTACCAACCAACTAAGCGATTAATTAAACTTACCGACTGATTGACCGACAAACCCATCGATCAATCGACCGACCACCTGACCCACCAACTGACTAAAAAACTGACTGAACAACCATTCCAAATGTGTATCTAGCAAGCTACCTCATGTAAATGATGATATCCTGCGGTCATTATGATCAAATGATTTAGCGTTTCTCATTATAATACCTTTCCAATCAATGTGGTTTATGTTCACAACAAATGCTCATACACTCGTTCCTTTATCTGCTTCAGCGGCCTTGGTTTGGATAGTGTCCAACGGTTTGCAATACCCAATCAATCACCAAATACCATTAACATAGCAGATGGTGTAACAAACAACACATATGTATATTGGTAAATACGCACCAGCTTCTTGCGACAACTGATATGATTTGCAGCCAAGGTGTACGTGTCATTTTAAAGCTCACATGGTCGCATAAATAGCATTGAATATTCTGTTAATCGATGCTATTGTATGTGAAGATGGAAAATATGAATTTGCTGCATGTTTTGATGCACGTATTATTTGTAGTTATTCATAATTGCATAGCGATAATGATAATTTAATGGCACCGAATGCCAAACGCATGAGGCAGTTATGTCAATGCTCTGTCCGAAAAAAACTTCTTCGGGACATTTCACGACCCACATTAGCTATTAATCACACCAGCATATTAGCGATATATTGGCTAAGCGATTTGTAGGCATCGACATGCGCTTTGGGATAGCATGATTGTTTTGTATCTGTATGGAAGTGTCGTACCGTCTCAGTACCCTGGGGTAATATATGTTCGTCTTGATTCATCATATGTAAATATACACCTGTTGATGTTGAGATTGAATTAAATACATGACTCTAATGTATCAGAATTATGTTTGCTTCACATTCGTTCGGCAGAATGGGATTAATATTGATGTTAATTTCGAGTGTTTAGTTTTTGTCTTTTCAGAACACTTACATCAAAGCATGGCTTGAATGCTAAAATTCGCTTTGACTAACTTGACGTAATATAAAGTTGACAAGGATTTACTCATATCCACTATGTATATTGGCATGCAATGGATCAAGCATGGAAGTAGCTATGCACATCATATATGGATCATGTTAGTCTTGCCTTGTGCCCGCATCGGAGACATATTTTTTTTGATGTTGGGCAGCAAAATAGCCGACAGTACTATTCTGAAATCTACAGCCATAGATGCCATATTAAATATATCGCTGGCGGAACTACTAGCAAAATACCATACATGATGCGCTCCTCACCCTGTCTTGTAATCAAACATACATTTACGTATGCGCCCTTCATCAGATAAGGGCATCAACCCCACTCTGACAGACAGTTACAATCAATTAATTCCTCGGATACTTCTATACAACACATTGCAGGTAAATAAGCTAACTCATCACATCTCAAAAATAGTTATGCATTCAGCCAAATAACTTAAGAATTTTTCCTGAAGTCGATGAACGTGCTTGCTAGATGCTGATGAAGATTAGCTACGTGCGATAAATAAATATATCTTAAGCAGCGCATACAATGCGTCGGCTCCATGTTATAGCGCACGGAATCAAATATTTATAATTGTTCTCTAAGTCAGAACCTGTGCTTGTGATTGTAAATCTGAGGCTTCTAATAACATATACGTATTGTAAACATTGGGTATAGTTGCAGCAATTGATTGTCATTTGTAAGTTTGATGCAATTAAACGCAAAGCCGTCTAAACACGTAAAGATGGTTACATGTTTGGAATCAGTAGGGAGGAAGCACGAGGTAAGTTATGTATATTGGGGTTAGTTGTTGGTGCCCTGGGTCGCGTACTTTTAGAGTGTTCTCACTTAGCTGGGGTAATTGCATTGTACATGCCTGAGTGATGCATAGGGTATTAAAACCCTCATCCGTCACATGCTTAACCGTCATTGCCTTGGGTCCAATGACCATTCGGTGTTGTAATAGTTCGCACGTTAACATAAGCTCTTATCTACCTAGCCCTAAAACATGATTTATTGGAACAATCAATGGTCACGTGAACCACCAGCGTCGCGAAAGAAGCCTGTGACATGTGCACGGGTCCATGGTTCATAAACGTATGGCATCTGTCAACCTGATTCATTATACTACTCGTATCAGCTTACACATCAATGCGTTATTCTACCTTTTCACAAGGTGCACACACATATTTGGAGTACATATGGATCGTTAGGTGACGCATGAACCATATTAGGGCACACCGCCACATATCTAACTAACGATTGACAGTTTGTCTTCTTGTCAAACCCGCTAAGGAGTGATACAATTAACAAACCGCATCGGGCAATCTACTGTGCATCAATTGTACAGTGCTGCAATGCAGGTGATGCAACGCTAAGCATTATGTGAGATTTGTCCGCTAAAAGTTTAGGAAGGGCTACGACCTCAGAAAGTGCATATGACAGTTCGGTAGACATGCGAGCAGATTTGATCACTTATGGGGTCGGAAAGTAATACTCTCACCAACCACCTGGATTGCTAAAGTTCGTGATGTAATGAGGTCGAAAACGTCCCATAACATTTAAGTAACAAAACTATGTAAAAACACATACACACACAAGCACATATACATGAACATATATTTTATATACATATGTATTATATTTTGTTATATATATGTAAATGCATATATACATATATAAATATATATATATGTCTATGCATAAATAAATATGTATGTGTGTATAAGCATATAAAATATATATATATATATGCATATATCTATATATGCATATACATATATATATATATATATATATCTATATATATATATATATATATATATATATATATAGAATATATATATATAGAATATATATATATATATATATATATATATATATATATATATATATATATATATATATATATATATATATATATATATATATATATATATATATATATATATATATATATATATATATATATATATATAATTCGCCCACTTGCAGTGATGGGATGCTATAACTAGAGGTCGAATGCATCATTAGGGCCATAAAACAAGCAACTGATTAATCCATGTGCCAGTCAATCATGCAAGCGAATAAGCAACCAACCTAGCAACTAGGCAAGTGCTAACCCATCAGCCATAATTACCCTCCATCCAAGCAACCATTCCACAAAATAAGCATTGCAATAACTGGCATTCATCGAGCAGCAAAGGCAAAACACCAAACTCAGCCGTCAAAAACAGCCAATCAACCATGAAGCAATTGATAAACTAATCGGGCAACCGTTTATGATTGGACATGAGTAGACGATTTGTTCACTTCCTACAGCCACCAGTGATAGTATCCATATCAACGATGAGTTTGCTACGCTACTGGGGTGAACGTATAAATCCCATATTCAGTTTTTGTATATACCAGTGTCTTCGGTGTGTAAATCAAAAAGGTAAATTGCGTTGATATGCATGTCATTTTGGATTTGTCATTAGAGAAATATTTTCATATGGAGGCATACATGTCCCACTTGCCGAGAATCACACATTGTACCGATGGATGTTTTTGTTATATTTGTAATAGAGCTGTCTCTTTTCTCTAGTTAAGAGTGCACGTAATACTTCAGATAGACCAATTGCCTGTTGACACGACTTTTAACCCACAACGATAAGCAATTGCAGCGTCTTGCTCGCGATATGCTGTCGCTCGTGCATAACAAGCCAAATGGTCCTTTTAATTCAACCTCAATTAAGTTTGGGGGCTTTTTTGTCTGTGCATATCTCAACGACACCCATGTGTCAACAACATGATATTTGCTCCCTATGCTTGAAATGGTCATCGATCAAGGAGTGTAAAATATATTATAACGTGCCCCAAAGTTTCCCTATGCTCGGCTCACTTGGAAGGTTCAAAATAAAGAGCTCCAGCGATACATCGGGCCAGTAAATCAGATTAGGTCAACTGTCATAGTCAAATGTCGGTTTTAATTCGGCAACGTTATTGAATTTTACTTGTCTGGGTGGTACATGGCATAATAAAATCCTCACTTATTTCTGTTTAACTTCCACCTCGTGGTGTTCAATCAGTATTTGCCCTTTCTCAAAGGCGCGTGTTTGTCGTGATAAATTGCACTCGCGCCCCATTAGCTGCAAAATAATGGATTTTTGAGAAACAACCCATGGATTGTTTTAGACACAAAAGTATTACTAGAAGCAATTTGAGACAAACAAGGCAGTCTTATGCTGGCATAATACACAACATAAAGAAGATACTTAATGAAGTTAGTTCTGTTTACGGGTAACCACTGGGCGATATAGGTTTGTAACATGACATTCAGCATTTATTATGTGTGAACACTCTGTACGCGTTTGTTGCGGGGCATGTTTAGGCATATGGACGTAAATAGGCTTAAAAGCAACTTCTAGAAGACTATTTGACAGAGTGCCAATCTGAATCGCTGAATGTGACCTCTTAGAGAGATGACTTCATCGTGACCAGGTACAAGATGGATTTTACAACCGTACTAAGACTGGCGAAAGCGGCTGATTATTTCAACATTTTTATTATTATCTGTTTCAATTCTGTGCCATAGTTTATCATCCACAAACAAAATCAACTATTTGGCAGTTTCAACTGAGAGCCAAACTAAAGGAGCCTTTCAGTTTCCACTTTATTTCTGGCCATATTTCTTTTCAGTCAGCAATAAAGCCATTATATATTGTGTCAGTGTCTATGTTATCTATGCTGAATAAGTTGTCGAAAGACCTAAGCCAAATATATCATCTAGCGTAAATATTGATCATCATTGAGAAGCGATTGTAATGCGCCGTACATGGTTGGGAGAGTGAAGATTAGTCATTAGGCTAGGAGAGCATTTCGTGAAGTTTTATTCATACATTCATTCTTTCATTCATCCATTAATCTATTAAACCTTCCGATTATGCATTAAATCATTGCTGCATTCATTTAGGAAATCTTACCCAACAGTCCTCTCAGAAGTGGGCGGTGCTTAAGTGTCATATTTATCTTTATCAGCATCAAGTAAGCATTATCAATGATATAGCTGTGTTGTCAGTTCTTCTTCAAAAACCGCAAAAGCATATTTTTTTGACAACTTCCACAACTATGTTTGTGATATGAAGGGTAAAATAGAAAATGCATGATATGTTTTATAGATGTATTTGTGTGATTCATGAACCCTGGATGGGAAGTCAAAGTGAATTGGATGCTCTAATGTGTCGACGGGAGTGCCGGTAAATGGGTATTTCATAACCAGATGTGTCTCTCTGACAGATTAAATTGAATTATTGCCGTTAAACGTGCGATTTCATTTCAAAGTAAGCAGCAATGTAATCCAGGATTGGACGGGCGATAAGTAATATCAATAAGTAATATATATTCAATCTACATCGGGACTTGATCGTCACCTGTTGGGTTGACGTTGTACTCTCGAATACACTATTCCACTTTCGGCATGTAGTTTATCAAAGATAAAATAATACATTGACCGCAACCTTAAGGTTTTTGCTTCTACGTGGACGTTGACGTTGATATCGAAAGTTCTATTAAGATGTTTGTCATTGTCATGTAACTCCTAATTGTGAATAACCCTCAATGGCGCAATATAATATGCTGTAGGTCGTTCACCATATCGCTTAATGTCATGGATGCTTTATTGGGGTCATCATCAAATGAAGCACCAATCCCAATCAGTCCGTAATGACCTTTAGAATCTATTATATGTATCAGTGCACCTGCTATAGGGATGTTAGATGTTAGACATCAGCTCTATGGAGTGCTACTTTACATTACCCAAATCCTGTATTGGGCATCCGTTGGATTTGAATAGTGATTGAACTGGCTGCAGTGTTAACCCCGTTATGGAAGGAACTCGAAGCTGACACCACCCACTCGCTTGTGGTTTGGGGTTAGATAAGGTAAGTTTAGGGTTTAACGGCACACTAACACTTATGTGTTATAAGGTGCCAAGTATGGGTTTACAATAGACCTGTTGTATACTCCTGTATGACGTATGAGACGACTAACAGTTTGCTGTGGGTTGCGACTCTTGTCACTGGACAATGGGATCCTGATGGGTGAGAAGAGAGCACCGTGCGAAGACCAAATATGCAGCACATCCCTTTTTGCAGGGATTTTATCAAGACGAACGGCCGGGTTAAATCGATCGGCTGGTGGCGACTTACCTTCGGATATTCCTTTGCATGTTAACCTTTTTTCCATGTCGATTTCGATGTATTTTCCCATTGTATCCATTTTTTATCTTAGATGGCCGTTGCTTTTTCAGGTCAATCTGATCTATTCGCCTTTCTTTGCTCCATATGACACATAAATGTAGGTGTGCCGTAAATTCCCATGCATATATACATACATGCTAACATCGCAACGTCAATTATGACGCTCTTCCCTTGATTGATGGAATATCTCGTTACCTCTTTCATCACTCGTTGGGAACAGGTTTTGCCCTACATTCAAAATGTAGTTCGACCCGACAGAAAATGATTAAATTGGCTGTAGTTTCTAACTCCGTTTTGAATGGTCACATCATTGACACCCCCTCCCCCCTGGGTTTGGGGTAAAATAGACCCACTGTATCCTCCTTCGTGTCGTAAGAGACGACTGATAAGGGGGCAGTCTGTTACAGTGTGTTGGGACTTGCGTCGCTGGTCAACACACCACTTTGGCGGATGTCAAATCAATGGTGTCGACTTGCTCGAGGATAATCGTTTGCATTTTAACCTCTTTAATATCCATACACATGTATTCTCCTCCCTTTTCCATTTAACCTAGAAGGCGGCTGCTTAATCAGGTCAAACTGATCTAGTCACCTTTCTATGCACCATATAACACATATCTGTTGGGGCGCTATTAATCCCTATACATGTATACTTACATACTCACATGGCATTGGCTATTACAACACTTCTGCCTTGGTCGATGCATTGCGTTAAAAAATCCTCTCTAGTATGTGTGTAACTGGCATGGCTATGATACTATTGATTTGGTCCGTTTTTATGTCGCTGTGTTTGTCAAGGTTACACAAAGGCTTGCGTCTTTTTCACACACAGGGACCAGATAACTCTGGCAGTTTTTTTCGAAACTAACGTGAAACGGAAATGACATAGCATGCGTCAATACGGTTATTATTCCTAATTAGGTTCAAGTTGCTCCTCTACTTACTTTATGCATTGGCTTATTGGTAGTTTTGGCGTGCATTCCTTCATGACTGTAAGCCATCACTTACTAACATCGAACAGAGCAAACACCGGGTAAAATTTTGGCCAGAATTCCGTCTTAATGTATGCTCAGATATCATTAACTATGAGCTCTTAACTGCTGTTTGTTAGTTTTTACCAAGGTGCTTTGATATCCACACAATTCAGTGTTTCATGGAATCAGAGCTGAAACCTTTACGAGACCCCGAATTTTTCTTATTTTTGGGGGATAGGTCTAGGTCTTGATGAAAGGAGTTTGACACATTAATGAATAACACATTGGCTCCATGGGACAGAAACAATGAGTACACGAACTAGGAATCAAACTTGTGATTTCGTGACGACTTACATTGGGGCCTATTGGATATAACATATGTGGCTGAGCGCGACGCAGTGGTAATAGCCTTTTATCTCACACCAGTCATCAACCACTTTCTAATATGCACAAAGAGTTTTGAAGATGGTTGCTGTTGTTTGCTCATTAAAAGCACGTGTGAAATATATGTATTATTGACACATTTTCGAGAAATTTAAAAAGATTAAGTTTAGCCCGACAATAACAAACGAGTTGGTTTCTGGGAAGGTTATATTTGATAAGCTGTTCTATGGGATAACGCATTGCCAGTTCTAGCTTTGTCGTACATTTGGCATAGGTCTATGGATGTCCGCAAAGTCTTGTAACTTCAGGACTGCAATGCTGATACGAACTCATATGATCCCTGATGTCACTAAATCCATAGGACATATTGGGCATGTGATCCCCAAGGTGTTGACATCCGTTACGAAGGATAAGACAAAACACATGGTGGTCATGCAATGATAACCTCCAAACTTTATATGGTGTTGATTTGGTCATTCATTCTTACAAAATCATGCATAGTCTGGCTAGCAACACAATCCGCTTCATGCCGCTTTCTCAAAAACAGGAGAAAGTGGACAGAAATGTAAGGACTGAGACGCCAAAACATCAACAAAAGTGAAAAGTAATTGGATGTCCGAATATTGTAAAGCAGTCAACGAGACGATGGGTTCATTACAATACGTATGCCACATTCACACTCCATGCAATTATTTCCCCCTAATGGACATTTGTATCCCAGTTTATATATCAACTGGATGCTAAATCGGCATTACAGACGTAATTGGTGATTCCATAGGCAAGACGGGTAATACAATTAAGGAAATAACTGACAATCACATTTGGTATTATTGCAAGCACATACTTTGTATGTATGCCTATAAAACTCCCAGTTAACGTCAGTGTCAAACTCACATCACGACTCTTTCTCTGCAGCTTTGAGAGTGATATCTACAAAGACCAGTCAAATATATTTCATTCGCTTGATAAGTGCAACTGTGGTTTTCATTTCATGTGGGTCCCTACTCAAAGCCGAAAGCAGCGCATGCGGCATCCATGTGATAGCTATAACAGCGAAATGGTGTTTAGGCGATTCTATTAGATATGAAATTGCACGTGATAAAACAAGATCTATCAGAGCACACATTGGTTCAACAGCGAGGGTGTGTTAGAAGGGCAGTTGCCAAGCATCTATTGATCGACTTAGAATCAGACTCTTGAATCGGTATATGAAGCAATTGTTGATGCTAGCTTTGAAACTAAGACATTACAGGGACGCAATCGATGATGTTTTGCTTCGCGCACTGCCAGGTTTATCTTTGTAACCTCTGGCTCTAAACACAACACTGTGATCATAATAGTTTATCACTACGTTCACACTTAAAAGCTTACTCGAATAAATCACCATCTAGATAACGCATTGTGTCATATACTTTCCTTTCGTTTATTGGCTTTTTATCGATGATGGAGGTCGTAAATGACAGTTAATGACACACCGTATTCCGTTCAAATGGTCACACAGTTTATCATCGTTTAACAACTGCTGCATATTTGCTCTCTTTCTGCGTCTCCGTGGTTGTCATGGTTATATATACTCTCATCACAAGTAACCTGATATCATTGTTCAATGTGCGCAGCCTGTTGATACGCAGGAAACACCTAGTTTGCCTGTGGGTTTCGATAGTTTAGGACATAGGCGGGTTATAACCGACCGCTACATGTCAATTTGTAGCCACATGATTATGATACATCACTGTATTCTGCATAAAATGCGTTTGGCGGTCATTTGAGTTTAATCAAGCATAAAATATTGGTATGCTGCCGGTGTCACATTGTTGATGCAGAGTGAAGTCATAAATAAATCAATATATATTTCGTAGTTGCTTTCTAGCATGCAATGCGGACCAACAAAAGACACAGTCGCCGGCCTAAGTAAATTGACGAAACACAGCTCAGATGCATGAATAGATTGTTGATGCCTATATTGAATACTCTCTTGAACCCTTCGTAATTGCCATTGCGTTACGGCAAAACGTTCTGCCACGTAATGACATCACGTCAAGTAACTAATCGCCTTTCTAGTGACGTCTGCATGATACCACTTATAGAGAAAGCATAAAAAGCTGCTTTATGGGTGTGAACAATATAGGACGAATGTCAAGTGTGTGAAAAAGCACAAATGTTTTTGATGATAGCATCCTACGGTAACAAACCATCCAGCCAATATCAAATTTACAAATTCTTTTGCATACTGTCTGTTATGTTTCAAGTAAAACGTGTCGTCGTCAATTAGCGCAATGCATTCAATGAGGCTTGGCATCAAAAGAGTTTACCCCAACAGACGATCAACCAACAAAACCGACCAACCAACCAACTTATCCCCCAACTAGACTACACACCAATCAACCAACCAACCAACAAGCCAACTAACCAACCAACAAACCAACCACTCAACTATTCTATAAATACATCAATTTATCTATTAACTGCCTAACCGACCGACTAATAGACTGATTTACCAACCAACTAATCGATTAATTAAACTTACAGACTGATTGACCGACAAACCCATCGATCAATCGACCGACCACCTGACCCACCAACTGACTAAAAAACTGACTGAACAAACATTCCAAATGTGTATCTAGCAAGCTACCTCATGTAAATGGTGATATCTTGCGGTCATTATTTTCAAATGATTTAGCGTTTCTCATTATAATACCTTTCCAATCAATGTGGTTTATGTTCACAAAAAATGCTTATACACTCGTTCCTTTATCTGCTTCAGCGGCCTTGGTTTGGATAGTGTCTAGCGGTTTGCAATACCCAATCAATCACCAAATACCATTAACATAGCAGATGGTGTAACAAACAACACTTATATCTATATTGGTAAATACACACCAGCTTCTTGCGACAACTGATATGATTTGCAGCCAAGGTGTACGTGTCATTTTAAAGCTCACATGGTCGCATAAATAGCATTGAATATTCTGTTAATCGATGCTATTGTATGTGAAGATGGAAAATATGAATTTGCTGCATGTTTTGATGCACGTATTATTTGTAGTTATTTATAATTGCATAGCGATAATGATAATTTAATGGCACCGAATGCCAAACGCATGAGGCAGTTATGTCAATGCTCTGTCCGAAAAAAACTTCTTCAGGACATTTCACGACCCACATTAGCTATTCAATCACACCATCAGATTAGCGATATATTGGCTAAGCGATTTGTAAGCATCGACATGCGCTTTGGGATAGCATGATTGTTTGTATCTGTATGGAAGTGTCGTAATGTCTCAGTACCCAGGGGTAATATATGTTCGTCTTGATTCATTATATGTAAATATACACCTGTTGATGTTGAGATTAAATTAAATACATGACTCTGATGTATCACAATTATGTTTGCTTCACATTCGTTCGGCAGAATGGGATTAATATTGATGTTAATTTCGAGTGTTTAGTTTTTGTCTTTTCAGAACACTTACATCAAAGCATGGCTTGAATGCTAAAATTCGCTTTGACTAACTTGACGTAATATAAAGTTGACAAGGATTTATTCATATCCACTATGTATATTGGCATGCAATGGATCAAGCATGGAAGTAGCTATGCACATCATATATGGATCATGTTAGTCTTGCCTTGTGCCCGCATCGGAGACATATTTTTTTTAATTGATGTTGGGCAGCAAAATAGCCGACAGTACTATTCTGAAATCTACAGCCAAAGATGCCATATTAAATATATCGCTGGCGGAACTCTAGGTTTTGACAACATTAGCAAAATACCATACATGCTGCGCTCCTCACCCTGTCTTGTAATCAAACATACATTTACGTATGCGCCCTTCATCAGATAAGGGCATCAACCCCACTCTGACAGACAGTTACAATCAATTAATTCCTCGGATACTTCTATACAACACATTGCATGTAAATAAGCTAACTCATCACATCTCAAAAATAGTTATGCATTCAGCCAAATAACTTAAGAATTTTTCCTGAAGTCGATGAACGTGCTTGCTAGATGCTGATGAAGATTAGCTACGTGCGATAAATAAATATATCTTAAGCAGCGCATACAATGCGTCGGTTCCATGTTATAGCGCACGGAATCAAATATTTATAATTGTTCCCTAAGTCAGAACCTGTGCTTGTGATTGTAAATCTGAGGCTTCTAATAACATATACGTATTGTAAACATTGGGTATAGTTGCAGCAATTGATTGTCATTTGTAAGTTTGATGCAATTAAACGCAAAGCCGTCTAAACACGTAAAGATGGTTACATGTTTGGAATCAGTAGGGAGGAAGCACGAGGTAAGTTATGTATATTGGGGTTAGTTGTTGGTGCCCTGGGTCGCGTACTTTAGAGTGTTCTCACTTAGCTGGGGTAATTGCATTGTACATGCCTGAGTGATGCATAGGGTATTAAAACCCTCATCCGTCACATGCTTAACCGTCATTGCCTTGGGTCCAATGACCATTCGGTGTTGTAATAGTTCGCACGTTAACATAAGCTCTTATCTACCTAGCCCTAAAACATGATTTATTGGAACAATCAATGGTCACGTGAACCACCAGCGTCGCGAAAGAAGCCTGTGACATGTGCACGGGTCCATGGTTCATAAACGTATGGCATCTGTCAACCTGATTCATTATACTACTCGTATCAGCTTACACATCAATGCGTTATTCTACCTTTTCACAAGGTGCACACACATATTTGGAGTACATATGGATCGTTAGGTGACGCATGAACCATATTAGGGCACACCCCACATATCTAACTAACGATTGACAGTTTGTCTTCTTGTCAAACCCGCTAAGGAGTGATACAATTAACAAACCGCATCGGGCAATCTACTGTGCATCAATTGTACAGTGCTGCAATGCAGGTGATGCAACGCTAAGCATTATGTGAGATTTGTCCGCTAAAAGTTTAGGAAGGGCTACGACCTCAGAAAGTGCATATGACAGTTCGATAGACATGCGAGCAGATTTGATCACTTATGGGGTCGGAAAGTAATACTCTCACCAACCACCTGGATTGCTAAAGTTCGTGATGTAATGAGGTCGAAAACGTCCCATAACATTTAAGTAACAAAACTATGTAAAAACACATACACACACAAGCACATATACATGAACATATATTTTATATACATATGTATTATATTTTATTATATATATGTAAATGCATATATACATATATAAATATATATATGTCTATGCATAAATAAATATGTATGTATGTATAAACATATAAATATATATATATATATATATATATATATATATGCATATATCTATATATATAAATATATACATATATATATATATATATATATATATATATATATGCATATATCTATATATATAAATATATATATATATATATATATAGATAGATATATATATATGTATATATATATATATATATATATATAGATATATATCTATTATATAGATATATATCTATATATATATATATATATATATATATCTCTCTCTATATCTATATATCTCTATATATATATATATATATATATATATATATATATATATATATATATAATTCGCCCACTTGCAGTGATGGGATGCTATAACTAGAGGTCGAATGCATCATTAGGGCCATAAAACAAAGCAACTGATTAATCCATGTGCCAGTCAATCATGCAAGCGAATAAGCAACCAACCTAGCAACTAGGCAAGTGCTAACCCATCAGCCATAATTACCCTCCATCCAAGCAACCAATCCACAAAATAAGCATTGCATTAACTGGCATTCATCGAGCAGCAAAGGCAAAACACCAAACTCAGCCGTCAAAAACAGCCAATCAACCATGAAGCAATTGATAAACTAATCGGGCAACCGTTTATGATTGGACATGAGTAGACGATTTGTTCACTTCCTACAGCCACCAGTGATAGTATCCATATCAACGATGAGTTTGCTACGCTACTGGGGTGAACGTATAAATCCCATATTCAGTTTTTGTAGATACCAGTGTCTTCGGTGTGTAAATCAAAAGGTAAATTGCGTTGATATGCATGTCATTTTGGATTTGTCATTAGAGAAATATTTTCATATGGAGGCATACATGTCCCACTTGCCGAGAATCACACATTGTACCGATGGATGTTTGTTATATTTGTAATAGAGCTGTCTCTTTTCTCTAGTTAAGAGTGCCCGTAATACTTCAGATAGACCAATTGCCTGTTGACACGACTTTTAACCCACAACGATAAGCAATTGCAGCGTCTTGCTCGCGATATGCTGTCGCTCGTGCATAACAAGCCAAATGGTCCTTTTAATTCAACCTCAATTAAGTTTGGGGGCTTTTTTGTCTGTGCATATCTCAACGACACCCATGTGTCAACAACATGATATTTGCTCCTTATGCTTGAAATGGCATCGATCAAGGAGTGTAAACTATATTATAACGTGCCCCAAAGTTCGCTGTTTCCCTATGCTCGGCTCACTTGGAAGGTTCAAAATAAAGAGCTCCAGCGATACATCGGGCCAGTAAATCAGATTGGGTCAACTGTCATAGTCAAATGTCGGTTTTAATTCGGCAACGTTATTGAATTTTACTTGTCTGGGTGGTACATGGCATAATAAAATCCTCACTCATTTCTGTTTAACTTCCACCTCGTGGTGTTCAATCAGTATTTGCCCTTTCTAGTAGGCGCGTGTTTGTCGTGATAAATTGCACTCGCGCCCCATTAGCTGCAAAATAATGGATTTCTGAGAAAAAACACATGGATTGTTTTAGACACAAAAGTATTACTAGAAGCAATTTGAGACAAACAAGGCAGTCTTATGCTGGCATAATACACAACATAAAGAAGATACTTAATGAAGTTAGTTCTGTTTGCGGGTAACCACTGGGCGATATAGGTTTGTAACATGACATTTAGCATTTATTATGTGTGAACACTCTGTACGCGTTTGTTGCGGGGCATGTTTAGGCATATGGACGTAAATAGGCTTAAAAGCAACTTCTAGAAGACTATTTGACAGAGTGCCAATCTGAATCGCTGAATGTGACCTCTTAGAGAGATGACTTCATCGTGACCAGGTACAAGATGGATTTTACAACCGTACTAAGACTGGCGAACGCGGCTGATTATTTCAACATTTTTATTATTATCTGTTTCAATTCTGTGCCATAGTGCCACAGTTTCCATCTTTATTTCTGGCCATATTTCTTTTCAGTCAGCAATAAAGCCATTATATATTGTGTCAGTGTCTATGTTATCTATGCTGAATAAGTTGTCGAAAGACCTAAGCCAAATATATCATCTAGCGTAAATATTGATCATCATTGAGAAGCGATTGTAATGCGCCGTACATGGATGGGAGAGTGAAGATTAGTCATTAGGCTAGGAGAGCATTTCGTGAAGTTTTATTCATACATTCATTCTTTCATTCATCCATTAATCTATTAAACCTTCCGATTATGTATTAAATCATTGCTGCATTCATTTAGGAAATCTTACCCAACAGTCCTCTCAGAAGTGGGCGGTGCTTAAGTGTCATATTTATCTTTATCAGCATCAAGTAAGCATTATCACAAATCTAATGATAAGCTGTGTTGTCAGTTCTTCTTCAAAAACCGCAAAAGCATATTTTTTTGGCAACTTCCACAACTATGTTTGTGATATGAAGGGTAAAATAGAAAATGCATGATATGTTTTATAGATGTATTTGTGTGATTCATGAACCCTGGATGGGAAGTCAAAGTGAATTGGATGCTCTAATGTGTCGACGGGAGTGCCGGTAAATGGGTATTTCATTACCAGATGTGTCTCTCTGACAGATTAAATTGAATTATTGCCGTTAAAAGTGCGATTTCATTTCAAAGTAAGCAGCAATGTAATCCAGGATTGGACGGGCGATAAGTAATATCAATAAGTAATATATATTCAATCTACATCGGGACTTGATCGTCACCTGTTGGGTTGACGTTGTACTCTCGAATACACTATTCCACTTTCGGCATGTAGTTTATCAAAGATAAAATAGTACATTGACCGCAACCTTAAGGTTTTTGCTTCTACGTAGACGTTGACGTTGATATCGAAAGTTCTATTAAGATGTTTGTCATTGTCATGTAACTCCTAATTGTGAATAACCCTCAATGGCGCAATATAATATGCTGTAGGTCGTTCACCATATCGCTTAATGTCATGGATGCTTTATTGGGGTCATCATCAAATGAAGCACCAATCCCAATCAGTCCGTAATGACCTTTAGAATCTATTATATGTATCAGTGCACCTGCTATAGGGATGTTAGATGTTAGACATCAGCTCTATGGAGTGCTACTTTACATTACCCAAATCCTGTATTGGGCATCCGTTGGATTTGAATAGTGATTGAACTGGCTGCAGTGTTAACCCCGTTATGGAAGGAACTCGAAGCTGACACCACCCACTCGCTTGTGGTTTGGGGTTAGATAAGGTAAGTTTAGGGTTTAACGGCACACTAACACTCATGTGTTATAAGGTGCCAAGTATGGGTTTACAATAGACCTGTTGTATACTCCTGTATGACGTATGAGGCGACTAACAGTTTGCTGTGGGTTGCGACTCTTGTCTCTGGACAATGGGACCCTGATGGGTGAGAAGAGAGCACCGTGCAAAGACCAAATATGCAGCACATTCCTTTGGCAGGGATTTTATCAAGACGAGCGGCCGGGTTAAATCGATCGGCTGGTGGCGACTTACCTTCGGATATTCCTTTGCATGTTAACCTTTTTTCCATGTCGATTTCGATGTATTTTCCCATTGTATCCATTTTTTATCTTAGATGGCCGTTGCTTTTTCAGGTCAATCTGATCTATTCGCCTTTCTTTGCTCCATATGACACATAAATGTAGGTGTGCCGTAAATTCCCATGCATATATACATACATGCTAACATCGCAACGTCAATTATGACGCTCTTCCCTTTATAGATGCAATACGAAATAAAATCTCCCACCTCCACCCCCACCTCATGGACCCCTTTGTTTCCTACGATGAGATTTAGTTAAAGTGCTCGATAAACTCTCATTCAATTGCAGATTTAATACTTCCGCACCATAAGCGTCAAATGCCATATTCCCGTTCCGAGTGTGCGGGTGACTGCATAGTAAAATCCAAATGAATGGCCAAATGTTCGCTTTATTGCCATTGAATCACCCACCAGGATGGGAGGATAGATTAGGGCAAAATATTTGGCGATCGAGGCGTCCAAAGTAACTACAGCCAGTATTTTCAATATCAGACGGTTCGGGGCGAATGTCTATCTCTTTTCATGTGTCACCATGTAACCCGTAAGAAACATATTAAATGGTAGAATATTCGGCCATTTTGGGCATAGCTATATTTGTGATGGCTTGACATATGTGAGTGACATTATTATACCGTTAATATCTACCACCATGCAGGCATCATCGGTGTTGCAGACCACAGCCAAAACATTGCTGACGGCAATATGTTTTATGATACAATTATATCTAACCATAATTGATTATCAACAGTCTCTATTACGGATCGCAGAGTCGTTTTTTGTTTTTATTTCTATTTGTTAAGCGTAAAATTACAAAAACAATTGCTGAACAAAGGGTGTAAAAGGGTTAGAACATATGTAGGTCTTTTGAAATATATCAACAACATTGGCCATATTCTATATAGGGATAACATATTCCAGTCCATACGGATCACCCTGAATACAGGCTGGTCTGGTAGATAAGTATGAGGGCTGAGGAAAACTCTTTGGACAGCTGCTTGAGGACACGAGACGAAAATTTAATTTTGTTGACTTCCGGTCTTTACATCGCCGCCTATCTCTGGCACTCCCCGTCGCTCTGCGTTTTTTGCCGGTTTAGACGCTTAGTAATGATATTCATCCCGGAATTGAGTCCCTTCCAAGAATAGCTGTGAGGCTGTCCCGGGACGGTATAAATATTCACACTCTCAACACCACGTGCGTTGATCCCCTGGAACTGCTATGTCTTAGTTACTTAACTAAGTAAGCGTTGTCCTTATTTAATTAGGGAATATCACCTTTGTTCCATAATCTGCAACCGTGTGACAACAGGAACTAATGTATTGCAACACACGTATGGATGCTTAGCTCGAATCGATAGATTTGTATGCATTTCCAGTGTGAAATTGCTTACAGTCATACTAAGAGGGCTAAGTCCCGACAAAATATCGTAACATGGCATCTGTTTTCAGCGTGCAGTTTGTCGTAAAGTCGATCCTAAGATGAAGCCGAAAATTGGAGTTTGGGTCGACTCGACCAATGCGACTTCCATTTCTTCAACATGAGCCAGTGCCCCTGTAGCTCCTGTCGAACGGTAATATAAATATATACCGTTATGCTCGATATTTTGGTCGCACATTAAAACATACGTTTGACTTAAGGGTTACGTTACGCATCTAGAATGCGACATATATCAATTTCCTGTCAACATGAAGTCACAGCGCCCCTGTAGCTCATCCCCGATCGATGCTATTCTTTGAGAAATGCCATCAACATATCAGACGCAGGTAGCAATAATCGTCGATAGGTCACGTCATTCTGAGCATGCCCGATGTATCAATTCTACCACCAAGAGGCCGGCTCGTCGGTGGTGAGGGCTAAAGTTACGCTCATCTAGCTATTTCAGGGCGTTATCCAGTGTTAAAGTGTTGGTGGCCATTTGTTTGTGAAAGACCTTTGTTGGACAAGTCATTCAAGGGCGTGGTCCGTTGTCCGCGGTTAGAGTGTTGTTGGCCAGTTATGTGTGAAAGACATGTGTTATTCTAGGGAGTGGTCATGGATGGTCAATCATCTAGTTTGACTACACGATCCCCCAAATATAACATACTCAGTTTAACCTAACCAAATAGAGAAAAATATATGAAAACATGGCTTTGACTTGCCCCAAATGGATACACTCAAATGGAAAAAAAGTTCATGAATACTGTACTTTTATAGGGTTCTGTTAATCCGACTGTCTAGATAACGCATGTTGTCTTAGACCTACCTTCCTTTATTTACATTGTACTGGAAGACGGAAGTCGAAAGTAACAGTTAATGACATGCAGTATTCGAATCAAGTGGTCAAAAATCGGATAATGCAGCGCACTAACACATGTATCTCCCCATAACAATTGATCCTTTCAGCATCTTGTCATAATGGAACATTAAATGGAATATCTGTGTACAGGAAGAAAATCACTGTCGCCACAGAGACTGGCCATCGCATCCAATAATGAGCGACATTCAGCAAATCACTTTCGGGTTAAACTAGACAACTGATTCGACTGAGCTCAAACGAAGGCTGCGTCTTAATAAACTGCACCATCAGTGCTGTCACTCGTATTTATGTACGCATTTTTCATTCACATGCTTACTATCCTGCATTATTGCAAGATAATACGCTGCTCAGCATACCCTACCATTTGCAATGTTAGAAAAATATATTGCGTTGGGAGTTTAAAATGGTAACGCTAACTACATGTTCAAGACCTAAACTTGTTAATCACGAAACCAATTTGTTTACGGAGAAGAAATGTATCTGCGAAAAATTACTTACCAGCTAGACAACATGGCAGGCGATTTACAGTAAATTAGCACGACAAAATTTTTCGGCACTTAAGGAGAAACGGCGTTTTTGTCAGACGATCTTGTGTGACCTGAGACATCGACACCCAAGTAACATCTAGCCCAAATACTCACGGTGCATAATATACACGTTGATAACTACAGTTTGTTCGAAATCCCCTTAAGTTGATAGGCCATAGGTGCTTAGCGGCGAAAACAAACACAAGTTTACGTTAAATGTCATCTCACAATATTCTATTGGATAATTCTGCAATGGTTGGTTGTAAATGAGTAGATCCGTTTTCATTGGTAATAAAGAAGTTTCTTTACTATAACTCGTCCGGTTCATGATTAAAAATGATGATGTGAAGATTAATATATATATTCAGACTTCATGCAGGGCAGTGGCGGCATCTGAAGAATTATATGTCATAGATTTAATGGCGGACGTTTTATTGGAACCTCTTCTAAACTGTTAATAACACGGTTTGCATATGAAGTTACATATCTTTGTATCAGCTTGTCAAACATAGATACGAAAGATATTTCCGTTTTAATCACGCGGCATTCTCCTCTCTGTACACTCTGTCGAATTCGTATTTCAATGGCATCAGGTATGTGATGCTTCTTGACTGGGCATTGTCAACAAATATAGCCGACATTCCGAGCGTACAGTGTGTCACATTACGGTCTACGGATACATAATTCTCGTATACTTTGCGCGCAACTTAACTCCGCTAGATCCCGTTACCAACCGGGTACATATAACAAATAATGCTGAACACAATGCACCAGTATTTTAAGGCACGGGGTTGTCAGATATCATTTGTAATGCATAATCAAGTACGCTATGGTGATACGCCCTTAAGACACCTGCATAGATGGGCTAGTACGTTACGCTATTATCGACTGCAACGCACGGATTACATCGACATCAACACGCAGTATCAAACGTGCTATGACATGTCTTGAGGCATGTAATTTTGCATATTACAATTAGACTGGGTATATTACTTTCATACAAGAATGCCTATGTAAAGTAGTCAGACTCACGGCCAAACGTGTTCCAGAAAATTCTCATTAGCTGATGCATCATTGCGTGATTCTGGATACGGCAAACCCCTTGCCACAGTATCGTATCTATAATCAGTGATACACCAAAATGATGATATCATTAAACTGCACTTCCGGCGATGAGTCTATTTATTTGTCCGATTCTGTCGGGGATCTAGACGTCATTTTAAGAGAACCAAGAAAAGACACGTTATTTGGGGGGAATTACTCCCAAATTATATGGTTTTTGTTTCGGGCGCCAGGGCAGCAAATTGCTACTATCTAGTCGGTTATGTAATACTCCCCAATTATATGCTATTTCATTGCGTCATTTTCCCTCATTTTGTATTTTGAATTCAGCAATAACGCAGATTCTTTCAGCATCAATTTACTGCGGACGCAGGTGAAGCAAATGGCTGCTATCTAGCTGGTCATGTTATGCGCAACTTGATGAGCCATGCTGAATGTGATGCGTCCAATTGCAATTTTTCTGGTGCACAAGTTTTTAATATAAGGCAGCATATGCTTCTGCTTAGCTCTAATAGTTAACTCATGATTGTTACAAACACTCACCAATTACCACAATGCAATAATGATTTATCGCAAGATTTTAACTATATGTAGCGATTTCTCTTGAAGAATGCCGCATTGTTGTGTGCGGGGAGTGGGGATGGAGTTCACATTAAGTGGCCGAAATAAGTTATTTTTATTGCATAGAACTAAAGTTGGTTACAAGTGGTTAAGAGCAAAGTAGCAGATAAGTATTTAGTTGTTTTTACATCTATACAATGGATACCTGCAGCACTAATACAAAGAGGAGATGATACCGTACAACGATTGTGAGTCTGTCAACATCAGCCAGATCGACGGTTATGCCAGTTAAGATGAGGCATTATTTGGCATTATTGTTACGTATTTTTTCGAGAGTAATGTTGTGCGTAAAAATTCATACCATAATGTTCGGGTGAAATCCTGCAATTCGTGATGCAGTAATATAAGCCGTTGATGCACAATCCAACCAAGGCTGCAACATCTTCAACCTTTTATCTTACCGTTAAAACATTTTCATGCGAGGAGATAATTAAGCTTATTGCGTTACCACGATCTTTGATTTCGACAGCGTATTTCTGTGCTTGTGAAACAAACTTACACCTGCTAAAAAGTTAGTTCTCCGGTTAAGCCCATATTACAGTGCCACAAGTCATGAATCAACATTGCTTAACCAGATAGACTATTTCACAATATTGCGCGTTTTTGGCCTAATTTATTTTTATTAACTGTGAACAGGGTACAATGACCCACGAGAACGGCTAATACCGGGCCGTGAATGTCTCTACATCACCATTCATTAATCGATCACAGGCAATCTTGTTAACATAATAAGTGTTCGGAAAAGTCGTTATACATCTGTATTTAATCATTCCAACGCGTAATTTTCCCGTACTGCTTGGTTTGAGTAAGTACAACGAAATGCATAGCAAGTATTATTGGTTGGCACTTCCGGAGGTGTACCTAATCGCCAGACATGTTGCACGAGAACGCATAGCATTGCTCATAGCCTAGATCTATTCGGGACCAACAATACTACAGATGCCTGAGTCAGAATAAGGGGGACATATACAAACCTCTCGCACTAGGATTGCTAGGTGAACCCATTGGAAGGTACTACTTAGCCATAGTCATTATATTGTACCCAACTGGAAGACGAAGAGCGTAATGAAATTCTCGTCTAACATCGTTTTACTACTGCTGCATATTGCTAGGTCAATTTGTCCTCTTCTTGTGTGTCCGTGGTTGTCATGGTAACATGTTCTCGCAAATATACTTGCGGAGTTTTGCTGAATTTTTCTATCACCTAATGCCCCATGCCAAGTATCTTGCAATTATCGCCCCTTTCGTGATGTCTGTACGGCATGACTTCTAGAGAATAGCATAAAAAGCTGCTTTATGGACTTATTTACCACAGTGCTGTATTCGTTGACTGCACTGTTTGTTCAACAACGTGTCATTCATGAACAAAAGAGGACAAAAGCGAAGTCGGCAACTTCATCAGCTATACAGGCAGATAATGGATACAAGGAGAGAATGGAGATAGTATCATTTGCCTATAAATCATCAGGTCTATGTTAGAAATATTAATAGATGCCGCGCCAAAGCGTGGGTGAACAAGATAGGACGAATGACAAGTGTATGAAGAAGCACAGTGTGTATGTGTGTGTGTGTTTGTGTGTGTTTGTGTGTAAGTGTGTGTGTGTGTGAGTTAGCGATTTCATCTTGGCACGCGGATGATGTCTGACTGAATTTACTTGATTTTGACTCTCGTGAACCATTCATTAGATCGCATTATTGATGTCAATGAATTGGTTGCGCTGATAATAAATCTATCAAACCATCATAGTAAAATTCATAGAGTATTACATCGCTGAAACAATGTAAGCACAATATTTTGCGAGTACCGTCGGCAAGTACCGAAGTCTTTTCTCCGTAACAACAGTTATTCAGTGAGGTTGCGTTGATTGCCAAACACACATGTAATTATTGGGCACAGTGGTTGTATTTAACGACAACTCCTTCACTACAATCATGGGCCTCATATATAAGAAACAACAAGCGCATCCAGGTTGCCGACGAATTGAAAACAGAACAGCTTGAATGCTAGGCATATCCGACCGTTGATCATTCTTTACTGGCTATTGTTAACAATACTGTGCTACTAATTATATTACTACCTTCTCAACAAGAGTGTCGCGAGTGACTCTTCCGGTCTTTATTCTTCGCCATTGCTAGTTGACAAGCAATAACGACGAACTAAGGTTCCGGGTTCGGTATTCTGCTATCAGTTGTATGATATTAATAGACGTTTAACCTCTTTAAATGTTCCATTCAGACTAGAATGACGACTGTTATGATTATGCATAATTTAAGTTGACAACAAACTGCTAAGATCTGTGAGGTTACTGAAGTCCGTATTGAATGATATCATGAAAACCTCCTGCAACATGAGCAAGTGAGCAAACTAGGTAGTAAAAAGAAATAGCATTGCGTAATGGTAATAATTGTGAACATGAAATATTTACACACAGCCATGTTATACCTGCTGAAACTCTCACCTAGCTCTGGCATCACGCTATGTTCCGTGCAAATGACACCTAAATTCGAAATACCGCCATAGCATGAACACATGAGCCATTCTATCTCTATCGAAACTGTGCATTCAGCATTGCATTACTCATGAACATCACGATTGAACTGGGTAAACGACATTAATACGGACACAAGCACAGGACGTGTAAATGACAAGGTGGTGACAGAACTATATTACTGTAAACCACCATGTGTAGGTCGGTAAGTTAGAATGATCCCGTGCCTGATACCCAGCGGACAAAGCATTTCTTGAAGGGACATTGGTTTGCAAGCCGGTGAGTGTACAAAGCTATACTGTTTAATTGACATCGTTGACAATCACTGCGTATATTAATTAACAAAGCGACAGAATTGTAGGAATCTGCTTGTTATTCACTTTTACATGATGTGATTGCATGGAAAGAGTCATAACAATCCAAGTTGATTGACATACAGCTGAGCGGTTTCCCAAATATCAACTATCCTGCTCCGGGGTTTTAGAATACCCTGTTATATTCGCTAACGACTGATACATTCTTGATGTTATAATGCCTTGTAGTACACTATTCGAACTCGGTTATAGCCAGATATGTGGTATACGTTGTTGATGGATAGCCACCTCAATTGCGGCTGATATGATGTCCCGGACGATATGCAATAACCGACTGTCACTCTATTTCGCATGGGTTATTGGTTTGAAAATGAAAATTTTCTGGACAAAAGGATTACGTAAATGTAACTATGGTATTTTGATTATATGTATATATATATACATAAATATATGTATATCTGGATATATATATATATATATATATATATATATTTATATATATATATATATATATATATATACTGACGATTACAACCATTCGTGGACTCCAACCATTCGTGGACAAATTTTTATAGTGCATTTTTGCTATCATTAGTTATCAATTATTTATTCGACATCTTTTAATTGATACAATTAAATAGTTTAAAGCGAATTAAAATCTTTTTGTCACTTTTTATTGCTGGTATATACTTTTGGTCCTCGAAACGTTGTCCACGAAAGGTTAAGACATTAATTTATAGATATAAATCCAACCTTTCGTGCCCATATATATTTTTGAATATTTGCGGAATACCGAAATATTTTAATCACTTTCAGTCATCATGGATTAGAAACATAACATTTGTTGTAGATGTGATCATTATGAACCATTGGTAGAATTTCGCGATCTTATTCAATGTTGTAGATTAATGAAAAAGGAGAAAAATAGAGTTTTTCGGTACAAAAATTTAAGAATAAATCAAATATTTTAATTTTTCAAATAAATATATCCCACACATATGATTAAACATTATTTCGGAAATTTTGATCGAAGTATATACGGTTGTATGGAAGATATTGAAGTGTGCGTGTTATGTCAACGAATGGTTAGTTGTTAAATTTTTATTTCGCTATTATATTCAAAATCCAAAGAAATCACGCGTGAAAGATTATTTGTGTACGTTACTAAGACTAGACTATCACATTCGAATGGTCAAACCAAAATACTATCACATTCGAATGGTCAAACCAAAATATTTTCAATTATTTTCGACGAAAATGAGCGTTGACTTTATGTGTGACATACTGGTAAAATCCTTTCGTGGACCAAAGTCTACGACCACAGGGTCACGATGTCCAGCCTGCCAATGTAAACCTCTTAAGCCGAGTTTGGCGGAAAAAGTTCCTAACCTGGAAGTGTGGCCGGGTACAAATCTGCCTGAATCTATACGATGTACAAACAATCCCGAGCGATCACCAACACGCCCCCAAAAAAAGTTTTGAGGAACAAACAAGTTTAGACATGTTAGACTATGTCCCGATCATTTTAGTCATGATTCCAGGGGACAGCCATGTGGGGCGCCGTTTGATAATATTTGTATAAAGCACTAACTTATGGGGACAATGGCCGTTGGTGTCAAAAGTGTTACGCTAAATACATTTGATTCATCGCTTAAATGACGTCGGTCATTGATTTGTAATATCGTCGTTAACGTTGAACATTTGAATAAATGGCCGTTCTTTCGCTTGCGAACTCCAAGATAACCAGAAGGTTATGTGCACAAATATATATACATGTATATATGTATAAAGATAAATAACTTTATATATATAAATAAATAAATATATAAAGGTATATATCTCTCTCTTGATTCTACTAAATTTCACTACCTGACAGAAGTGCGTGCCGACACACCAGAGTATTGCTGAGTATATTGATATCACCCCCCACTCAGTCAAACCTCGACTATTCGCCGAGATCAGCGGGAATAGCACTGTGTCTACCATAGCTGGAATATCATTTTATGTGCGGAGAGATTTCCCTCGATTGATTTGGAGAAAATGGTTATAGCCATGGCAGAAATTGTTAATTACACGAAGCCCTCTTTTATCAAGAGTATTTTGATGCATTTGATATACCCTTCCCCGCGCCCCCGATATGATTTTGCTCACATGGACTAGATGAACTTGCTAGCAGCAGCAAATGGCAAAGCATACACTATTCAAATCATATGTACCTACAACAGCGTGAATAGTATAAATGTAATATTTACCGACAACTACGACAGGCATGATAAGGCATGCGTTTTACACCTAGTGGTATATCAAATGTAATATATGGCATCGAGTACAATGTACATATGCCATACATTGCATGCTGTGAGGTTATTGCTTGACATACAACCCATCAGAGATATAAGAGATATAAATAAGATGCATGCTGCAATTCTGCAGTACAATTACTAACACAACGCCAAGTAGTATAGTTTCCTCAAGAATAATATCTGCATTTATCCTGATAGGCTATGTAACGAACCGGTGTTATAGCATACTTTATCAATGATGGGGTATAAACGATTATTTGACCGGATTGTATGAAATGAAAAACAGCTCTATTTAACTGTAAAGTGTCGACAAATATGCAAAATTAAATAAATTATACTAAGACCAGATACACTCGACATTGTACACAATGGCTAAACTGATACTGTATCCAGCTTGCGTATCATGGGTAACGGGACGAGGGCATTACTGTGATATTCATTACTTTAAAGTAATCGCAAATATTTGAAAATGAATCACAACTTACATCGCATTGAAAGGTGCGTTTTTCTTTTTATAGAACTGTACCATATCGTGCGATATAACAGCAATATTTACTGCTCATCATACAAGGAATATTGCTGTCAGTTGGACGTTGAAAATGATTACTGCGTCTGAGCTGGCCGTCAAAAACGTGGTGATTTTGTGACAGAGTTAACTATTGTTGCACTAATGCAAAGGTATGTTTCATGTACATCAAATGTATGATGACCCACAGGGAGAAAATTATGTTTATGTGATTACCCTGTCGGGAAGGCAATGGACGGTAGACAGTTTGACACATATCAATTACATACAGAAGCGGACAAAAGACAATGACCTGCTTAACGCTCCGAGGCTGCCATTTGTCATTCAAATCGACATTTAGTAGCTTCTGTAAGCGTTTTACTGTAATTCGCGTAACTAACACAAATAAACGAGAAGACATATACGAACATCGATTAGCATACTCACATGCAGACTAACACGCGCACGCATAGGCTCCTGCTCACACATACATATGCAAGTACTAATTCGCATACAAATTAAACAGGCGAACAGTTCTCTGCTGCAATGTATAGGAACAAATTACTTCTATGGATATTGACTGAGCAATATCGGTTAACGAGGACGAGTACAAGTACATGGTGTTGATAGTTATCACCGATGAGCATAGAATAAACATTCAGCAAGCCTAAACACAGTGAATCCCCGCCTTCTGGTTTAGTATGTTCAAATTTAAATGATGAAGTAGGCAGTTTATAATGTCGGGAGGACAGAAACAAAAGTATCACACATTTTGTTTGCAATTTAATCGCTATTTTAGTGAAAATATCCTGTATTTTCACTTGCCTACATTTTAGGTTGTTGTCAGTCATAATGGGTCGGAACTACTTCCAAAAAATATATTTGCCACATATGACATTATTTAGACACGCCACGGGATATATGCCATAGTGAAATAATTTTATTCACTGCCGTGGCTGAAGTCTGTAATCTATGTGTGTCGTTTATGCCCACTAACAAACTGGTACGGAGTATAAGGAGTTTCTCAACAATTATTTGACATAATGTAACTTGCCATATAATGGCCTTTCTCGTTTGTCGCTCGTAAGCCATTTGTCGTACCGCAAGCGAACGGAGCACATTTTGCGATGCTTGAACCAAGACTAGTGGCGAAATGATGTGCTTCACAATGAAAAACGTATCGGTGTAAGAAATTGTACACGGTCATATGCATAACACTTTTTATGAAGAAAATTCCATAAGCATAGTTGGCTAAATGGGAGGATTTTGATTATATGTTCCAATAAGAATACGACTTGCTTGAATGCGCTCTCTTTATATCAGTGCATTGAAAAGCCTGGAAACTTCATTGCTAGTGTATCTAGCATATAGCACATCCTACCACAAGAAACCATTAGGTTTAGTGTGCAAATATGGTCTGATACGCCGCAGTGGGTGCTGAATAATATTCAACTGCTCTGCAGGAAACAAATAAATCAAAGTTAAAATTGTCGAGATAAACATGTATCGGTCTAATTATATCAATCAATGTTTCTCAAGGAACGAGGGCAGTGCTACCAAAGAGCTTATAAGTACGCTATGAGGGTTCACGCTGACTAGTGTACGATGAATACGCAAATCAGTGAAACATACGCCCGTCGTAAGGTGAGGCTACTATAACATCAATAAAAGCACATGGGACTGTTAAACCAAGGTCTTGATGTGCTTCTTGCGTCTTCTGAATGGTCAAGTGAAATGGATAAGAAAATTCTATGTAACTTTAAAGGATTTTTGGACAAAGAAGCACGCTGCTTACGGATGGCATATTCATACATTTACATAGAAGTGACACAGAATAAGGTCATTGATTATGCATTAATTGCATATCTCAGGGCTGATTGGTATGCTGAGGTTTTTTGGCTGGTCTGAACAAAACCTATTAACAGCACTGCGTACATACCCTTTACGTTTTGGTTTAAATTAGTTGGAAATTTTACGTAGGGCTTTCTAAAGCAATTGCCAGTGTGTGTGTGTGTGGGGGGGTGGTATTTATATTTTGTATTTTTATTTAACTCCGACATTCCATTCGAATATATATTGCTATTTCCAGTGCGAGTGTTATTTACGCTCATATCTATATATGCATGATGCACGGCATCCTCACATATGTGCGGTTTGGTTGGTCGACAAACCCGTTTTTAAAATATTACTATCTCTTAATTTTTTGTCGGGGTTTTACCACTGGCCAAATTTCAAGCATCGTATTAGCAGACTGGCACGTTTGATTTTTGCCACGATACTGACTAAAACCGGCTTGTTGCTACACATTGTATGCATTGCATCTAAAATTGCAAATTATAGACAGGTGACCCTGTTGATGGATACGCGGTAAGCCAATGTAGTTTAGAATACAGCAACTTAATCCTTCATTCAGATCTTACAGGAGGTATACGTATGTTCATATCTTTCAAGGTGGTATCGCTGTGATCAGGACGACTAAGCGGGTCTGGGTGTAAAATGTTCCATAAGACTGATCCATGTATGTTTGTATATTCACATACATACATACATACATACATTCATATGTGCATACGTAGTTGTGTTTTGAATCAGGCTCCTTTTTATGGTCTAGTATCAGAAAATTACGTTGTTGGGGTGAAGGGGAAAATCAAATGCATCCAGGCAGATGAGCAAGAATCATTACATTAATGACAAAACTCAAAGCAGTTCCATGTTTAATGGTACAGTCGCAATAGCAAGATACCCACGCTGCAGGTTTTCTCTTCTGGATTGCACGTATATGAGGTTGTACCGTTGGTCATTTGTGGTGATGCGTTATCGAAAATGCATCCATGTTTTCCGGTGCGGTTTGGATGAGGTGCGGTGAGTTCGGATGAGGTAGAAGTGACGAATTATCTCAACCGCCGTTTTCATTGAAGCTGGAAGGATGACAAGCAACGTTTTGTTCTTATCATTTTTGCGCTTTCGGAGAATATTATTCATTAAGCACTAATTCAAATCGATAGCAGGGTGCTCCAGTTTCATATTGCCTTCAACATAAGCTACACTGCATCGATTTACGGTTTATTAAATTATCCCTGCATAATTGAAAGCATAATATATTGGTTTGTATATCTGCCCTGATTTGAAAAATCAGCATTCTATCAATACTGCTGTAAACCAACATATAACCATATATAGCGTTTCCGTGCCTCGTACCGTCATTGTTGTTGACATATTGCTTTGGTAGAAGGGGACATTGCTTTCTAGGAATTGCTGGCAGATGAAATCGACAGTATGTATTTTAAGTCAATAACAAATTGTTATACTTTAGAGTTCGGTTAATGTGGGGGTGGTAACAATTGATGCAAAAGCCACCCACTGTTTGGTATCATCACTTTACCATATTTCGTATTCGCAGCGCGGTGATTGCCTTCCGGGTACCCTGGCGTTAAGGTTGTATATTGTTGAGAAACATTAGGGAAAATTGCACGTAGTCGACCGGAAGCTAGTGTTCTATCTGATTAACTGAGCACCAAACCACCGGTACACCCTTTACGCAATCAATTGTTTGTTCACTGACTCGCCTTCGGTTAAAAGTACTTGTGAGACTGAGCGCAGGCAACTCGTCATGCGTTTGTTGATTTAGGTAGTGGGAGTAGTGGCAGAAAATGAAATGACTGCATTTTAGTAGAAAATAATATGTCTGGAATAGTTTGGAGCTGAGGGAGTCAACCTAGAGCCTTAGTGAACGTGGGAAGCCAACTCCAGTGACATTTGTATTCACTTAGGTATTGCGGTAACTGACAGCTGAATTGTCTTGTTGTCCGGATTGCTGCTGTTTTACTTTACATATTTTCTCGATGCCGGTCTACTTAAGAAAGAGGCTTGCGTCGTGTGAGGCGAGTACGGAGATGCCAAACGTGTGTGCAAAACATTCTAAACAAAACAATCATTTCCAAAAAAACGATGATATTTGTATGATGTCAATATATGCAACATGTGGATCTTTGAGTATAAAAAAGTCCCCAGTTCTTCATTGGGACTTACTGATATATCACAATGTCCAAATGCATCAAGTTATGAAAACCCTTGAATTTTCCAATTATCTAATGAATTTCCCGCTGACGGTCTTAACATCCGCAACTTTCCTTGTCGTTCTTATATATCTAACAAAAATTATGTAATCTAAACTACAACGCAAGTATGTTTTATTGCGATTCTTATTGAGCAGTACATAATAAAACTTAACTTGTGAAATATACTAGGTATATTACAGCTCCATGCAAAATACTTACGTTTATGCGGCTATCAAAGACACAAGACATCCAAATTACAGTTATGCTTTATGATTTAAACCCTATACAGAAAACATTTGTTCCTTGTTAGAGAATTCGAGATGTTTGGGCACATATTGAAACAGCGAGAGGATTGCATTACCGGGGATATGCCTCGAGTGTCTGGATCACTTGACATGTATAGTAGGAATCACTCAGCCATAAAAACCGCAGTTTGGATGCTAGTCGCTCATGTAATATGCAAGTTACAGTCTTGCTCTTAGGCACCTTACCAGTGATAACCAACCAACATATGCTTCAGGAATAGAAAGCATTTGGAAAAGGTTAGCCTTGAAATCTCAAACAAGCTTTTATTAAATATGATATTCTGCATACATACTTAAGCCTATAACTACCAGAAGGTATTTGGATGATTATACGACGGACGTGATTCACAAAACTATCATGACGCTAAAGCCGATATCCATCGGAAGCGATTTCTGAGGCTTAATTCATTCTCCTTCCAAATCGTGCCCGAGCAAATGCAAGTCAGTTGTTGTAGACTTGCTCATGCTTAGTGAGACTGATGCCAGTTAAACCTTGGCCATCCACGGTGTAGCATGATAAAGCCATAAAAACAATCAGCTTGACGTACAGCTTTCGATTACGTTGTTGCACCACGGACATTAAGCGCTGCGTAAATAGCCAACGCATTCAGAGGTGCGTTTTCTATTCTGACCGCGTATTTATCAGTTGTGAAATGTTCCGTGAAATCGCCCACATACACTACATAGTATGTCTACCACCTGGTTATGAGAAAATTATTTTAATAGCGTTGGGATGACGTAAAAGTGACACAAAAGTATAAATGATGTGGTGGTTGCATGCGGGTCAACATTTTTTGCTGTGTTCGTTGGGGCATATTAACCATGATGTAACAGAATTTGGCTAGTTCAATCGATCATCATCTCAGTATGTCTCATAATTTTTGGCAGGGTGATTGCTGTTGCTCTTTGCATATTGGTGGTATTAATTGTGCACGCCAAAACACTAAGCTTTACGAGGTCGCCATTGAATGACATTCAAGCAGTCGACATCCTTAGACCACCGGGTAGTGACAGCCAGGGCACGTAGGTTAGGATTAAATTGCCACTGTGACATCAGAACTGAATGCGGAAAGTACCATATCGAACTCATAATTATATCTAGGCACAATGGACGGTGGTCTGGTGGGTGGCATTGAAAGCATTTGAAGCATTTCAAACTCTAATTGTAACAGCCGATGCATTAACTGTTTGGAGCATTGAGGTGTTCGCCCCCTCCTGCGTTATACAAACCGCCTTTCCTAACGGCCAAATTGCATCTTACCTGGACATTACCTGTCTTTAAAGCTCGAATAGCTAAATGCAAAAGGCAGCATTTGATGGGTATTAGGATAATATACGATCTAAAGGGACGCATCTGCACAAAAATCACCAATATGATAGGAGAGTAAGTCGCATATGTAAACAATCCATAGAAACTTTTATTATTTTGTCGTTTGTTCCTAAATACCGAACAGATTGATGATCAAGTTAACTGTTTCATAACAAGATAACTGATAAAGTGAACAATAGTGTCAGTGCTCCGCCAGTACTTGTGTATCCAGCTTAATGGCCCATTCCGCCATCGCAGACGACCACCAGTACATTTACATGTGATGGTGTAAGCCGGTTCTATATCAACAATTCCCTTACCACAGTATCATACCTCAAACAGCAAACGTAAGATTGTATCGAAAGCTTTTAAATGATAATGGACGCATGAGTTAATATACTTATTAATATACATGTTATATGTGGGATATGTAATATCGTGATTTTCCGTGTTGATTTTACAATCACTCATCATGGGGTTCTCTCTTACTTGACCAAACGTCGTACATCTCTTTCATAATCAAATAAGCAAATGCTGCTGGGGAAAACGGTTTATGGTTTTAACTTAGTCGCTGCCTTGCCAAACCCTGACTACCGCAACTTTTCGTGCGGCACCCATTTCAACGAAACTACCAAGTCTGTTGTGTCTATGCTATTGCGCATATTGTATGCGATTGCAATGTTAGCCGCGTGATTCTCATAAAAGCCAGAGTAAACTGTGTGTGCCCAGTCAAGACTTATAACGCACGGACCAATCCTACCTTAACAGCAAATGATAACTAGGTATCGGCACTTGGCATCGCAAGTTCCGCTGTTCAACATTTCGAGCAATCATCTCCTTTGGTAGTCGATTTACAATGCGTTATGAATCCACCCGATGCAGTGCACTATTTGACTGCCCCTTAAAGTGGCATATCTTTTACAAGCGAATTATTATTTTTCTATTAGCAAAGTACAGCAGCATCCTGTGGTTAGACGGGGATAAATTGGAGTGTATTCCTTTGTATTATTGTTGTCAGTGTCAAAGTCAAACTACACTCAATTTGAGTTAAAAAGTCCCGTTAAATGATATTTTACATAGTTCGTTATCTGAATAACTCTGTAAGTTGCCCCATAACATCGTAGCTTGCTCTTAAATGAGCTCCTTCACCAATAATATATTCAAACAATAATAAAATATTGTATTATCCTCTACCAGTGTGTTAGACGCTGTGATTAAATCTCGGTGATGGAGTTTAAATGATTATAAACGTCAAACATAACCGATGTACGTGGAAAAGTATAAAAAGGCTAGTCCCAATAGTTAACTGGAACTCTTTTTGACCCACAGATTGTGAGGTTGAATCGTACCATGTATCCATGGTATTGTGCTTGATCTTGCACCCAGCGACGTAAGTTATAAAATCCTGTATGATATGATGACAAGGTGGTAGCACATGTGGGAATCGTTATAAATATCACAATCTGACTCATCCATCACCGTCGTGATTTAATATCGTTGTTAAAGGTGATGTCAAACTACAGTATTTCCTAATGGATAACGTGAATCAGGTTTCTGACTATATGTACCTCAGTCTGATGTGCCGGTATAATGATATTTTGACAGTGTGTATTAAGAGTATGTCCCTAAGCGAAATGTTTCGTTGATTCTTCTGCGGGTGAGCGATTTTAACATTGCTGCATCGGTCGTAATGCAGTGGGCGAGGTTCATGCTGGCAACGTGAACTCCGTGAATAATATTCTAGCTAAAGCCTGTCAAATATGATTTGACACATCAACCTTAACGCACTGTGTTCTTATATCTTTATAAGACTAAGTATTATTTTTCGCTTTTTGAGGGACCTTAGTAAAGTGATTACATATTTGGTGAAGCGTTTGATGTTGGGTCTTCAAAGAGTCCATTCACGTCTTTCGCTAAGAAAATCCCAAACAGGAAACATGTGGAAAGCGATCTTGATTGGTTAAGCTATTGCCGCCTAGCAATGCGTCCATTTGCTAAGCGGCTCATTTAACAGCAGTGATTGCATTTGACCTAACTGTGTGATATATCGAGTAATGTAATCCACATCGGTCTGCCATTGCATCTTACCAGTTTTTCTAATGGTTCTGTGCCACGGTTACATATAATTTGCAATGAAAACCAAGGTCTTCAGTAGTTGAGCATGATTACCAGAAGCATATTGATATGATCAGCAACACGGATAGAAAGAGAAATCGGAACCAACAGTTAAATGTCATGGTATAAACAATGTAATAGCTTCTATGTTAAATCATAGTCAAGGTTGAACAAAACAAGCATCTGGATTGTCAACCATGCTTGCATTCAGACGGTTTTCTATCATCGAAACGCTATATTCTTCCTTCCATGTGCATAAATGCTCCTCATGAACGCGTGCATTATCCTCCGATGTGCTGTTATAACCCGAGTTGGCTTTCACTTGAGTCGGCTGCAATAGACGGGGTCGGTCTTGCGCAATCACGATTGACAGCAACAACACAAAACGGTAAATCTATCAGAGATAATTGAAGAGGAATGATGTTTGTGGTGACAGTAATGGCACACATCACCATTAAATCCGGGATCATTATTTCAACATTCCTACCGTCTCTTCAAATTGCCTCTGTTTCAAAATGTATGCGTTATGATGACAAGGTAGAAATAAATCATAACGGTTGCCCCTTTCCATGGGTTCCATTAGCGCTGCTAAATTGTCTGAAAACCACTCTGTTGAAGGAATTATTCACCCAACGGCTGATATGATAAGCCCAATTTATAACGTAGACAAATATGGTTTGGGACAATGTTTTTGCTCAGAAGTAAAGTGCTGATTTATATAAAAGTATTATCCGTTTCCGTTAGTAACTGAAGGTAACACGGTTGATGAGACCGTTGACAAAGTAGACACATATTGCTAATGTCATATTCAAAGTGCGATAGTGTCTTGGCAAAATTCAACCCTAAGCACAGGAAAGTAAATAATCAAATATTTACTTGTGAATCATAGGAAACCCTAGCTGTTCTATGAAGAAAATAACCAAAACATAAATATTCACTCTCACCGAAGGATATATATTGACAACCAAGGAAGTGAACAGTCACGGACACCTCCGCCTGATCACTTCGATTATAGCGGGATTAGAACGCTGGCGATGCGGGTATGCTGCAAGCTGAATGCCCCCGTCAAACATATCCACAAGCGAGTAATTTATGATCTCAATATATCAATATGATATAAGGACCCAGTTAGACAGTACTACAGTCCATATGTAAGTTGGAATGAAGGGGCTATAAAGAGGTCCCATTGGAATATACATGCTTATACTTCAATCAAGCTAAGCATGGAAATTAGTTAATAACGATTTAAGCCGACTGTTATGCAAAGTTAAGCGAAGTTGAAACATCCAGACACAATCAATAAATATCCCCTCACGTTGCCAGCTCACCGATGATGACATTCAACCTGGCTTTCCTTACGCCTGTAGCTCATTGACATGCGTATCCCACGTCACTGCGATGGCGCAAACATCAATCCACGTTTGGAGACATCCCATGAAGCTGATTTAGATGTAAGACATGCCCTGAGTTTTCCCCAACAAATGACGTATACTGCAGATGATTCACGTTGGCTAAGTAAACTTTGCCATGGTTGTTGATGTAGCCAGAGTGTAATAACTGAACGTTGATCTTAACTGTAAAGATAGTATATGATAACCATGTAGGCGTAAACACGAAAAACAAAAAAGCCGGCAGAGGAGCGATGAAGACTTTCACGAAGTACACAAACAAGGTGCTAGGATGATTAAATAACGTAGGTAGGTGCTAGTATGGACGTCTAATGGTCAGCTGCAATTTACCCTAACTCATATAGGCTACTAAATCTTATCTGAAGCCGATACATAGCGATGTTGCGTGTGTCTTTGTCATTACCCTGCTGACGGTAGCAAGGCACACCACCGTACTATAGTCACTGCGCAATTCCGTTGGGTTGCATTTGTGTGCAGCATTTAGAGAAGGCTCTCCTGTAGATAGTTGTTATATCAGCTAAGCTATGTCCCCGATGATTGCGTGGTTACACAACTCCACCTCCCCCACCAAACCATTAACGTGATATCGGTTATTACTCGCACCAAACAAAACGATGATATAAGTGGCTATTATATTTGCCGATAAAACCTCTTGTTTTTAGATGTTTCAATGATTGCTGATCAAAATCGACTTAGTTATACCGACTTCAGGTCTGTAAGCACCAATGCGGAATGTACATGCATTCAAGGGGCTTTAGATATCTACATCGATATTGCGGAGCTATTTTACTAACTTAGTCAGGTATGTGAGAAGGTTGATTGGGCATATAAAGGTTGCAAGGGGAGAGTTCGCCATAAGATCGACGCTTCTGCTTGTAATGACAAATGTTATTAGATTACCAGTGCGCGCGGTTTTAAGATGCAAAATATAATTGGGTTGGTTTGAAAAACCACACTACCTGTTTTGCAACAATTATCCTAGGGCATGTCACAACCAGGCAAAAAGCTGGAGCAGGCCATTCCAGCCTCTCGTCTGGGCGAAATCCACGGACATCAGTCGCAGCCCTGTGCAAGCTAGTTGCCCCCTGTTAGTCACCTCTGACGACACAAATAAGGAATCGGGGGGCCTAATTATCCCCGGACCCACAGGGTTGTACAAATGTGTACACGTAGGATATTAGAGGTCATGTTTTCATATAAAGAGGGAACTATTTGCTGCATTATTCCCTGATTTTAAGAAAGAAGTGGAAGAATATGATCAGCTTATAGACAGTGGCATTGAGGTGTACAAAAAACAAGGACCGCTCTGATGGGCAACAGTACCTGCTTACAGCTGCCGTGCTATCCCACTGGTAGTTTACAATTGAATTATAATCCGATGAGGGGCAACTAGCGAAGTGTGTTGTGACCAACTGACAACAATGTACACAAACGTGCAAGACACACACACAACACAAGCACATCAGTCATGCGTCGGTGCTCGCACGTGTTTTGACGTATGAATAATATGGGCGTCAAGTGTCTTGTCAAGAGTAACACATCGCGAATAACAATCGGTAGATGGTATTTTTTTCCGTGACAAATTAACATGACATTACATTATAGTACTGAGTGATACTATTGCACATATCTAGTCGTAATCGTTTATAACCAATTCCGGTTGTTTTGAGAAGATGTGACTTGTACGTCACTTATGCTGCAATTACAGTTAAAAACTAATGTCGAAACAAGTTCATTATTTGTGACTGTATATAAATGCTGACACTGTAAGTCTAAAGCATGGGTCTTTGGGAAAGTGGTTTGGCTTTTATCCTCGTTATCCAAATAACAAATTCGCGACCACATATGTTGAGCACATTCATCGAGTGTGTGGATTGCACCAGACATTCGCATATGTATATTATTCAGAAATTGTTTAGATTACATTTTTATATCACACATTCAATCGACAAAATACTATCATAAACATCAAAGTAACGAGCGACACCCAATATTTCCGTAGTACGATTTCGGATAGAGGGTATGAGAGGTTAGATTCCGCAATATTTTAACGGTAATCGGACTAATGCACGCAATATATACATCCAGCATATATGGCAATTATAGGAACAAAAAAAAACTGTCAGAGTATTTGTTTACAGTCAGAGAGGGCGTTTTTGATCAGTCGATCGTATGTTACATTGAATGTAATGGCAACAATTACAACCACAGTCAGCAGGATAATATTGAGAGTCAAACAAACACTGCATAATGACGTCATCAGCGCTTCTATGTAAGCTTCAACGAGAGCTGCTTCGAGGTATTTGCTAGGTCTCCATCGATCGTTCATTTTTGCATGGAAAACTGCGTCCGTCGTTGAGAGTAAATTGCAAGAACAAGATATTCGTACCCCTGTAGGCACATCGGTCACCTTTTGTGGCTGCTCTGAATTTTGCCTACCCAGGCTATCTCTTAGCTGGCTGCGGAGAGGATCATATAAGCAGGTCACGTAAATTTTAGGCATATCTCTTAGCTAACGATTGCCGATGCTAGGCTTTATCTCATTGAAACGTGACTTCAGTTAGATGTAACCAGGCTGCGGGAAGTTGACATTGCACACTTAAATAAATCAAGGTATGCACTGTTAATTCGTTTTTCAATTTCACAAATGTAAATAGAAAATGGGTAAGCAACCCATTTTCTTTTTTATTATTTTGCAAACATATATAGAAAATAGGTAAACATTCCATTTTCGCTTCCCGATATAAGATTTCATTAACCGAAAAAACCAAATAGAAATGGGTTTAGTTTCGTTTTCCTATTTTCGATCGGATAACTCGATTTCAGTTAAAGAAGGATCCCTGAGATCGCGCGATTTGCGCTGATCCGAGCGGCGAAAATAATTTGAGTATTTTATCAGTCGTTCGTCTCCGCCCGAAGATATCTGCATTTTATTCTGACAGCAAGCGCATCACACTTGATCAGACTGACGCGACAATACGAAATATTGCCAACATAAGTTGAGAGTTAATTTATATGCAGTTTGTGTCCAAAGTAAGCAGCATGATATGGTATGCTGTTCTTGTTCCTAATGCGCTGCAAGTATATAATAATTGAATAATTTAAACTGTGGGTCATCCGTGTACTTACAGTGCACATAATATAAAAGCGGATGAAAATCATGTAAGTTGAAGCTTCATAACTATGAATACCCTGCAGTTACATTCTATTATCCTAATTATTTCATTTGCATGAACACCTGTAGTTTCTGTGGTAGGGCTGACTGATCCTCTTGAGAGCCGAACCAATTCTGGCTTCAGCAACTTGCTAAGCGAAGTTTTGCTAGGCACAGAAACTTCGCCTCTGATAGCATCCACGCTATTTACAACTTTCGATCTCTCACATCCGCGCTGTAGAGGCATAAGTTTCCGAAGTCAAAATGACAGATGAACTCGCTAAAAACATACAAAAGCCCTCCAGGCCATGAAATTTTTGACAAAATGAACGATTATATCACGAAAAGACACGAGGACTGTTTCTATTACTAAAGTATTGTATTATTGTTCAGTTTCATAACGAAAATGCGGCACGTCGAGAAACTTTGTTCAAAACCTCTACATGGCCGACTTCCCACAATGCAACATTATTTGATGGAGCTCGTGATTTGCAACAGAATGCCGAACCAATACAGGTCATTGTTATATTCAAACCTGCAGTATGAAACAGTATTATATCATCTCTGACCCATTTTTATCGTACATCACCCGTGGACGCGCGCCCAATTGAAAAGCGCGAGTTGCTTGCTGGCTCCTCCACTCGACCTCACCCTGCAGACACAACACTCTGCTACCTCTGTGATATCTGTCTCGTTTTCGATTCTCAGGGTAGCCATGTTGGACAACAATTCATAAAATTGTGTTGGATTTCGTTGATTCTGTTAATAAAATATTGTTTAACCAAATAAATTAAACGGAAAACGATCGATGTCTATCGCATCTGCCGTGATAGGCTCGACAACTGCACTGCCATCCATCACTGTGCTATGAATCGCAGAATGTGCTAAATCGGAAATATTTGCTTTGGTATAAGCATAAAAATATCATTGAAGACTTATCGCAACCGGACGTAAAACATCAACCAGTTAGGTCAGTCATCATGAATCGGCAAGGACTTAATCGGATCCAATGTGGGCTGGATATACCCTAGCATTGTCACGCCATTGAATCCTTATCAGG
>CM067350.1:43735080-43772580 GCA_034190875.2 Urechis unicinctus | reverse complement strand
GCGCATTTCCTTTATTGAAAGTTAATGTGATCGACCTGACAGTAGCAAACGAATAATGGCTGCAGCAGGAATAGTCTAACTGCATTGTCATAATGTCAAATAGTCCCTGTGGCACAATTTGCTGCCTGTCAAACACATCGCCGATGACATGAATGGAATCTACAATAGGCGAATTACAAATCACCAAGCGTCTGAAATGTGTCGCCAATGGGCCTCTGAAAAATGATTCACGCTTTGAGACTTTAAAATGAGCGTTTGCCGATTCAGACAATGTACAATAAAAGGATAACACAAGTGATGGAAGAGCAATAATCTCCGTAGTTGAAGAATTTTCAAATGCCCATTATTTATGTATGTTGGTAGAACGGCGGAATTGGCAGTACATAATGAATCGATGTGCTAAGAAAACCGGTCGTGACCAGGGCTGGAATGCTATCCCAGGAGATTTACAACATACGAGAATCGTTTAATACGACATTTGCGGTTGGCTGGAATACCACTGAAGAATAAATTAAATAAGTGCAATACATTATCATTTAAAAAAGAATAGAACAGAATAATGTAAAGTAAAACTAACATGTTTTCGTCATTTCCATCCAAAGTATTTGCTTTGACCTGGATTATAAAGAATCCTAGGACGACAGTTATAAAAAAACGGTACAGTCGCCTCCACGATGGCTTGTTGGTCAATAAATAGCTGCCGATCGCGTTCATATGATTGAAAACCAGGATTTTGTCTTGTTATAATTTGAAATGCTACTACACAGTTGACGCCTTGTGTGTAGCTCTGCTTTAGACCACTCAATGTATTCATTCGCACCATTGAGAGTTCCCGCATGGGATTAGTTCGTCTTCTAGGTAACCAAATAATGTTGAGGAAACAATTGGGTAGACACGTTGTGAAGATTAGATATGGCAATTGAATTAACTGTTAAATTCCAGCATCTCTGCTTTAAAACCTGTTTACGTAGTTTCATTACCTGTATAGTTGGTTTAATAACTGCAAATCTGGAACGCTTACAAAGAAACTGCCTTCATAGTCTTTTAATTCGGCTTGTGGTGGTCGCGGTAAGTAATATTCGCATTCATCAAGCGCAAATATGATAGTTTTTTACTAATCAGACGTTAACTTCGTATGCCTAGATTGTTAAAAATAATCTTTCTCCCATGAAATTGTACAAGCGCTTAGTACGGACACGTTGTAGTCTGGTGTTAATTGTCATGTAAGTGACGCGAACCTACAAACTTGGGGTCTAACTTGCAAGTGCCCTGATTTATGGCCCAAATCTAACAACAATACAGGCCAATGGTTACAAGATGGAATTTTGCGAACTGTATCAGGAAATTTAAAATCCGCCCATAATTCATCAGGTTATAATAAATTTTAATTTTTTTGCAACCGCAATTGAATAAATTTTCATTACCATCGCACGTATATTGACGATTCTATGAGCGACCAAATTTATTACATCCTGCTTTCTGGGGCCATGATAGATTGACAACGGTATAGCTGACACAAGCAAAAGGTTTGTTTTATTGAATATTACCGAGACGTGCCATACTTGGGCGCGTGCCCGTAAGGCGAGCAGAGAGCAGCGACGTCCTGTTTTTAACACGATGTGTAGACTGCTGTTAACAAACTTGCTAAAACAAAGCAGATGTGACACCCGCTATACTTTAAGCTTACTTGGTGAGAAAACCATCGATAATTTACCACTAATTGTCATACGTTTAGAATTGAATGGGCTTTCTTCGGGTTAAAACTGATATACCATTAACGACGGAGATACGGCACGTTAACTTCCGATTTTAGTTTCGCTATAACTTGATTGCGTTATGAACCGGAAGTTACGGCTTCGAATTTTCGATCCATTTTGAGCTGTCGATGACAACAGCTGACCCTATTTTTTACTGTTGAATACAACTAACATTTTGATAGAATATGCCATTATGTGAGTTTTACAATTATTTAAGCTTTCAGAAAATGAGAATTTTTTTGTAGGAACGGAAGATTATTCCATAATGTATAAATTTTAGCAATGAATAATTGTCGACCTGCTAGAATCTTTTTCAATCTGCTTTATTTACTGACACATGTATTTAGAAAAGGTCTGCAATGATATTAAACTTCAATGATATGTTACCTTTTTTTAAAATCGAAGTGTTATCAACGGTTGTCCGTTCGTAACTGGAAGTCACTTCATCGACATCCACGAAATCTGACGATGTGACTTATGCTGTCACGGAGAACATGCGATCCAATTTTTCGTTACCAACAGACATGTATTGGAGATTTTATAAGCGCTCGAAATATTCAGGAAACTTTTTTTGACATATGGACTGATGCCACGATGTTTCGACCCGGGACGCCTATGGAAAGCTCTAACAAAATTTGTACAATTGGTGTAAGTTTTTGTAGAGATCGGACATTTATCCACATATTTATTCGGAATTATAGCTGTTCGTAATAACATTTGACCGATTATTTACGACCATCGAACGCATATTTTAATTTTTATGAGCTTAGCTACTCTTTTACGAGATCGTGCATTGTTGATGCTAATGAAATGAAAGAAGAGGTGATAATAAGGAATACGCAATGGCAAGAGCAAAGCAACATCAGAATTCCAGGTAATGGGTATCAAGTTGATGCACAGTTCGCAATCTTAATTTGATTGCCTAAATTGAAGAAAAATACCTGATTAATACCTCGACAAGAGCAAGAAAACCTTCGTATGCAAGCAATCACTTGTTAATTGCACTATTACTCAAGCAGGAAGTTCTGTCTATGCAACAGTGGTTGCGTTGATTGCTAAACACTGCTTGTGAAAACTTTGGTCGTAGCATTAAGCAATGCATGCGACCTACATAAATACAAAGGTGTAACCCCCAGAGATGTTAGGCTTGGAAGGAAGTGTCAGTGAGTCATGAGCCTAATGACGTATATCATTTTCTCATTAACCTTCCCTACAACCAATTGAAACTCGAAATCATCATTCATGCATTTCACTTATACAGCAAACTTATAATCAAGCAAGGGATTGAGATGGAATGTGTAATCATATTTCTTAGCTTAAGCACTCCCATAAACACACACAAAGAGCAACGCGTACGCACCAACACAGAAAGACACCCTTACACAATATAAACAGATTTATTCCGGAATACAGTATTTGTGAAGTGTGATTTAATTGCCGATATTGAAGCCGTACAATTATTCGTCTACTTGCATTGTAAGAATTATTAAAAAACACCCACACATTTGAAAGAACAGTGGTTGTCTGTTTCTTCCGTCTTGTATTATTTATCTGTTCGTGATGTATGTGATGGAAACTGGTAAATCGACTTATCTGAAGCCTATTTGTGTGCAATAAACTATCCCTATTCGCAAGTGCAACAATATCCACTAAATTTTTATTTTTACTAAATCAAATAGGTTATCATCTATTCTTAAATACTACGTGATAATATCATTTATATAATGATACCATCGATTTGGAATTGACACTCTAAATATTAAATTTCGATTTGCTCACAAACATAGTGACTCTCAAGATGTTCTTTATAAATTGATATAACACGCCATACAAATTAGCCAAAACAAGGAAAATGTGAATAGATTATGAATGTTAGATATGCGCTGCGGTTAATTTTAAGTGCACCGTATCCGCCGAGATGATGTAGGGTGAAATGAGATATCTCGTCGTACATGTTCAACTGCTAAAGCGTATCGACCAATCAGTCTTCTTAAAAGGTTTTCTTGATTGTCCGGGTTTCATGTACACACACAATTAATGTGTTCATATGTAAGACACAACAGGCACAGCCTTGGTATGTATGATACAGACAACTACACCTATATATTGCTTAAGGGATTTGTACATGCAACAATGATGCTTTACTTTAAGGCGACCTTCTAGATAATCAATCGACCGATCTGTGAGTTACTACCGGCTTCAGAGACTGTCATTGACATGAATATGCAAGGGCGCTCGATATCGTTGTGTGGAGTCGCACTTTAATTGTTGTGATAAGGTGTACAATCACAGATAGATAATAATCAAACGTTCACAATTGTAATGCTTCGTAGTTGTTAGCTAGCAAACAATGAGGACGAACGAACACTGAAGTCGCCATATTAATTATTCTGCTCTTCGGTGAGCGACATTGATTACCGTATGTTTCAATTTGTCGCTCGTTGATCTTCAATATTCGGGTAACAAGACGACTGTATTTATATTGACGACCATCTACACGAGTGCACAAGAAGTTAACTGAGGTTTGGATCGACTATTGTTGCATATGTAGCCTCGGCGAGTAGGCGAATGGGATAACTGCCATTGCGTTACACTCTGAAAAAGCGGCAGTAATTTTGCTTATAATATATGTATATGTTCACACCTGCTTAAACTCTCATCCAGCTGATGATATCAAGGCATGTGCTTATAACTGAGATCTTGAATTGGTTGAGCGAAAAAAAAGAGAAGAGAGAGAGAGAGAGAGAGAGAGAGAGAGAGAGAGAGAGAGAGAGAGAGAGAGAGAGAGAGAGAGAGAGAGAGAGAGAGAGAGATGGAAAGAGTGAAAGAGAGAGATGGAAAGAGTGAAAGAGGGAGATGGAAAGAGTAAGAGAAAGACAGAAAAAGTGAGAAAGAAACAGAGAGAGGGGAAGATCAAGCGAGAGAGAGAAAGAGAGAGAGAGTAAGAGTGTGAGTGAGAGAGAGCAAGAAACAGAGAGAAACAGAGGCAGAGAGCAGCAAAGAGAGAGAACGAGCGCGCGCGAGAGAAAGAGAGAGCTAGAGAGAGAGAGAGGGCGCGAGAAAGAGAGAGAGAGAGCTAGAGAGACAGCTAGAGAGACAGCTAGAAAGAGAGACAGCTAGAAGGAGAGAGTAGATACAATTACCAGCCGTTGGCAACTTCGGTGTGAACGCTATGTCGGCCATAAGTATTCGTAAGCGTATTCTTATAAAGTAACATGTGTTTGTTTGGATATCACATAATGGATACCTCCACAATGTTGCTTGCTTGTAATATGATACACAATGACTGGCCTATTTTAGGAGCCAGATGTGTAGCGTACTTCGTGAATCCGCATCTACAAACTTAATCTGACAGTTATTGCCCGCTGGTGCAATGTTATGCTACGCTTTGAACTTGAGTGTGGCGCTCCAAAGGGGATTTACTGCAGCACAGATGTGCAGTAGTAATTGCTCGCAGCTCGATTGATAGATTAGTGTAGGGATAGCGTATATCTTCGACATGTTTTGCGCTGCTTAATGATTGTGCTTACTTCAATCTCAAACATTACATCTCATAGAGCTCTTTTGAATAATAACTAAAAGCTTGTGACATTCGGAAATGGGCACAGGCTTGAAAGTACCGCTTTTTATGCGCTAGCATTTCTTATGTGGTTTATAGCGCAGCTCGGCACGATGTTGCACATACATCATACACGATATAATAGACGGTGATTTATGGTTAGCCATGAACGCAGTCTGGTTAAAATATATTGAAATAAATGGAATGCTCGACTTTGCACACAGCATTTCCATTCTGTGCAATTACAGTTGCTAGCCTCAAAAACCTTCATTATCGTAATTATGTCTCTTCTTATGAGGTTAAGAACTACATTGATTGGCAAATGAGAGGTTTATATTAAGCAAATAAACACCCGAGTTTTCATCAATGTTCACATGATCAAGATCGATGTTCGGTGAAGTGGTGGGAGGCAAAACCATTCAAAGCAGCGCTCACTTCTGCTCTGCTCACAATGGACATTAAGGGTACATATAGCATTATTATTGTCAGCTGAAGATATTTACAACGGCTGATTTTCAATAATCCAAGGTACATTGTCAACTATGGGAAACACTATTGGCTGTGTCGTGCAGCAAATACACACGATATGCATTTAAACCTACTTGTCTCCTTAAGGTGTAATATTTAAAACTCTGCATAAATATCAAGCCCTTCAGCAGCTCTCAAACACACTCTAACGAATTATCCATATTCAAGTGATTTACCATTGCATAGCGTACTCCATAATGTAGGAGAACTGACAGGGTCATAACGGCGTTAGCCTCAATGGAATGCTTGATTAAATCCTTTGAAGCGCTTTGAGTTGAGAGTTATTGTCAACCTAATCGTTATTCAACAATATATTTTCGCTTGAGAAGTATGATGTTCTAACTGTACGGTTTGCAGGTCAATTTGCTGCACGGCGGCATAGGTGTACGTGCCTTTGTATATACATAAACATGTCATGTTTGACACAAGAATGCTAACATGACTCAATGCAGTTACTGAAAATTTGTTAAAATTTGACCTTACTTAATGCAAAACCTGATGCGATCAATTTGCATTTGATACATTTAGTATGCATATGCATACAAAGCATGACATGCGACAATACTGGGAATACCATTACAATTATTCAACAATGTGTTTTCTTATAAGTATTTTTTGAAAGCATAATACGACATATATGGTTTAATTGTATTGCAGATACCATTCCACAATTTCACGCCTTGATATATAATACTGTGAATAGCTATTTGCAATTTACATTTGGGTACATAAAGTAGACATTGTCGTTTAGTTATAACATTGTAGGTATCAGGCTTTCTTTTAAACATTTTGTACAATGGCTTGGGCAAAATACCTGAATTGTATTTGAACACAAATAAGAGTACGCAATATTGATACACTCTCAATAGTGGCATTATATTTAGCATCTTAAAAATTGGGCTAGGACTGGTAAGTCTAGGAGACCCTGTCATTATTCTGCAGCAGAATTTTTAATATATATCGACAGACTTATCGTATTTTGTTAGCCATTTTTGCAATTGTAATTCCAATGCGACTGTAATATTATTATAATAATATATATATATATATATATATATATATATATATATATATATATATATATATATATATATATATATATATATATATATATATATATATATATATATATATATATATATATATATATATATATATATATATATATATATATATATATATATATATATATATATGTATATTAAAACGAATAGTTCAGCATGCGATGGTAGATCGTAAAGTACGTCTGCGAATCATCTTTCTGCCGGATTGCTCAATGTGAAGATGCACTTTCCACATGAACATTCAAAATTACATCGACAGTGATGCGATCGATCAGTTATGAACAACTGATGCATTCTTGTAGGGTGATTTTGATGTTAAGCTTCGCTGCAATTGCAATTGAAGAGCTTTGGTCGGCTCATAGTTTGCCTTTAATACGTTTATAATATAAGCAGCATAGCATTGATGGTCCTGTCACATTACAAACAGACAAATTACATTCTACATAACAACAAACGTTTCACCGGAAACATCGTTAAGAATGCACAAGTGCGTTCATAACGTATGTGTTGCAAAACTTCTCTGACCATTCTTTAGCTACGAAATACAAACATCAGTGTTAAAGCTTATTTTCATGTAACAAATTACCTAAGTTAAATGGTCTATATCTACACGGAAGAAAAGATCATCGATCGCCTCTCTAAATACACATACTTGCCCTGTTTGTAGGCATGTATAAAAATTGTTCAGAGTACTTTATGAGTGGCTGAAAAGTGTCATTTGAAGAGGAAAAGTACGGGATAAGAGCAATTTGTGCAGCTTTGCATATTTAATTAATTAAGTCATTCAACTATATATTGATTCATTCATTGAAATATGCAGTTACCTTGCTGAGTGTTTTATTACCAGGCATCGTTATTTTTGCTTATTTTGTCAGAAGCTGAAGATTTCAAAACAGTGTTACCGGCTTATTTGCCTCCCCTCCCTTCCCTGTGGATTACGCGAAACTTAATAAATGGCACCAATGGAACACGATGATGTTAGCTTCAAATTCGATCGACAGAAAGAAACTTGTAATGATATAAATTGCGAGAGTTTTTGTTTTGACAACCTGTTCTACTTTATTCGAAGCAATACATGCAATATAAACGTTAATTTGATAGACGGATAATTGGTCCGACTCGCGAAATATTATTGTAGAAACAGAAAATGTAGCATCATATACAATTCGCGCAACTCGTAATTTGAGAGCGTTTAGCATATTCAGTGAGGTTTTACTAGACGCCCCCAGGTTTTTTGGATTTAGTGTCATGCGCCACTACCAAATCATTCATATGCTTTTAGACATTTGCTTCCATATGACAAGATGATGAGTCTTCCGTGTAAATGGTCAATAATAAGACCTCGCAATTGGGTCTCACGAACGGTTTTTACGTTAAACCGTCCATGTATATTCTCTTAAAGCAATTTAAATGAAATCGAAATATATTTTGTGGTGAGTTATTACATTCAAGCCATGTCGACACGCTTATTATACCTGCTATCATCCGAGTCGAGAATTCTATGACTGACACAGGCGTAAGATTAATAAAAGTCCCTTATAAGCTTTTAACTGAAAATTATTGTACAGACGACGGAGCACATTCTGTCGGATCTGTTATAACAACATTGATATAGCAGATGCTTCAACTTAAACAATAATTATACGTATATGATGTGGATTTCGACGAATAATAAACACTTACTTCAATGCTTATATATCGCAAATTATTATTTGCAGCTAAACGTATCCACAGCTCATATTATGAGCTTTGTAGAATTCCTTATATGCAGCTGGTTCTACTTTAATCATGATTATAAATCTATTTCTTGCTTGCGGTGGCGCACGATTTGGACAATGGTGTGCCATGCATGATCCAAAAAAAAGTCAGCAATACAACCAGTATATATTGCGGCACAGGAATAGGTTCCGGTAAAAACCTCAGCCATATATATCATCAAACTGTCTAACGGATGATCTGGTTTAGGAGCTGAGCATGAACTACCCTTTTAATATAAATTAATGGAAGCCTTTCTCTTATTCAAAGACTGGGTCAACGTATTTACTAAATATGAGATACAAATGGTCGTCGGCACACACTGATTAATTACCATGTACCAGGTGAAATGAATAGTTGATGCCAATTAAAACGGATGGTTGAGGGATAAATGATGTTATTTACGCGGACAATATAATTTCCATTTAATGGATATTTCAGTTGCTGCATTATCCAAGCGCTGCATTTGAACGTCCAAATTAAACAAAAATATCGTACTCAAGCGGATAAAAGAGTGTATTATGCATGAAGAATTTCTTAATTGCAAGGCTGCTCAAGCAAAAGGTTCGTTCCATTCAACCATGGCTGCCGAACGTGGTTGCCTTGTTTGCTAAACACGGCGTGTAATTCATTGCCCATAACATGCAGTATATGTAGCCCACAGAACTATAAGGCCTGCGACCTTTGTCCGTGAATCACAAAAGCGAAGTTTTCCTTATAATGTAACTTTCTATATGTATATTACTGTCAGCGGTTCCTACACGCACTATCAATATATATTGATCAATCACAAGCCAATACTGCTTCTGTGCCCAGCCATTTATTCATTTGCATTGGACCTGTAAGACTATATATTGCTTCGAACGAATCCTATTGGGTAAAGTGAAGTTAGAATGTTATTTTTTATCGCTGCCCATTGTCTACACGCGACAAACCCGAATAAAGAGCATTCATTCATCGCATTGTTAGACATGTAAGTTAATGTGCAGAATAAACCCATGACATTAGCGATGTCCGAATCACGATGAGGGAAATATGTATGACCTATGCATGCTTGGTTTGCGATAAGGCTGGGGGTTGGTTACTTTGTAAAGCATCCAATTGGCAACATTAATTGCATTGCACCCGCCAAGAAGATGTTCAATCAACCTGCCCTCTTCTCAATGGTCCGTTGATGTAATCGTTACACACAGGTCACTCACCGCATACATGAGGCAGATATGACATAGGTGACTCTGTAGCCAATATTGCGGACAGATTTGAACCACGGTATGCCAGCGAAATTGATATATTTACGTGAACAGTCTCTTAGATTACAATTTATAGTGCAAAATGATTGAATTTTTGCGTTTTTACTGTAAGGCTAGCGCCTAATAAAGACAAGTTAATGATAAAATTTACAGCTTTATTGTACGCTTATTCATCATTTTAACATTCAGACTGGAATCACAAAACCTCTCAGGTGTGTGAAGTGGTTGTTTGGGGCTGCATCGAATGACTCCCTTGCATGGGGTAAGTGCCTAATCTATGTGGATAACTTTCATTGCATGACGCGCCGAATAGCGGTTGCAATTGTGGCAATAAAATATTTACATGCGGTCATTTCCTGACCGCTGAAACTCTCACCCAGCTTATGGCATCGCGCCATGATCCTGGCAATTATCACTAGTCGTAATTTATATGTGCCGTCAGTAGGTGTGGGCATTTATGAAGTGTGGCAATTCCTCCGATTGGAAAAAGCATGTTGACTTTGGTGAAAAAAACGGGGCAGTTCGTCAATGATTCCAATATTTCATGCGCTGATTAGCCTTTTACGCGACCTAGTTGGAAATAAGCTGAGTGATATTTATAGTAATTATGACCATGTTGAATAGATAATGGCAGCATAGCGGACATATCCCTAACATTTGAAGTAAAATAAATGTACTACGGGAACTGCCACAAAAGACAGTGTCGACAAATGCATTGCACGGCCGCAAGTATGGCAAAAGGCCAGTTTAGGGCGATGTGGCACAAAAACATATGTTGCTCGATATGGCGTTTGTGATGGATTTCATTCTTTGTCAGACGCCTTCAGACCCTTTATTTATCTATTTCGCTGCATTGGGTGCTCAATTGACAACACTCCAATGTCTTTGTGCGATTGAGTGAAATCGTCTTAAGCATTTAACAATTGGCATTGCATAAGGGTCAGAAGGATAATGAGGATGATGGCGTTTGGAGTTACTTGTTGCAAACATCACCACACATTAGGAAAATGCCAATGAACAGAGCCGTGTTAACTTAGTCGTGCCCAAAACGCCGATGCCAATATGCTTGATGCACTTTCCGAGGTAAAATCTGCAATCATCATCTCACAACATCCCTATATATGTTACTGTGATTTCATGTCAAAACCCAACAATTTCGAAGCAAGATAATTGATCCGATCGTGACATCTCATGATCCCTAAATACAGGTTTCCGAATTCATAAAACCAAAGACAATCAGCTTTGATTGGCAAATAATCACTGACCGAGCGATTCGCTTATCTGGTTATATGCATCTGGCATATATAATAAGGTCAACCACTACTGCCGTATCCAGTTATGTGTTCTTGGTAAAATTACAAAACATATCGCATTGATCTACGGGACCTCATTGCAGCAATTTGTATGTGTAGCGCACAGCATCAGTCCTTTTAAGGTCTTACAATGAAGGACATATGAACACACTTCTTTTATATACATTTAGGGGGTGTTTGTTACAACAAGATGGGCGAAGGGAAAAGTTATTGGATAGTAAAGGTAAGCCGTTCTTTTCCCCGTTAGGAATATATGTACCACTTACTTCACTTGCATTACCCGCTTGCCCTAGTCTACCGCATTTATTTCTTCACCTACCAACCATAGTACGCCCAGGAACGCCCATCTAAACTTAAAACCAACATGTTATGAGTTACAACTGGGCATAAATACGACACATCTAAATTGTTCCGATTCGACAATATATTGTTTTCGGTGAAAGCATATTGTAATCATGCTTATGAGAAGTTGGCATTTTATGTAGAGCCTATCAAGCTGCAAATAAATGATGAAGTAAAATAAGTCTCAGTTATTCTTATATTTGAAGCGACAATAAAACAGTGTTGAGGGTTGTGTGAAAACTTAATAATGTGATGTCGATTGATTTATATGTCCGGCTACACATAAATTGCATCGAAAACCTCTTAGGAACCGTTAACGCACTCCAACTTGAGTTGCACGTTAGCACATTTGTGACTGATCCTGTGACCTTATTTTACAAGTGACGTTGCAAAGCATCAGTCAAGTGCATAAGATGCAATATTCTGTATTGTGACATTATCCATTACCAATTGAAATACTTTGCGTGTAGTTCTGGTATAAACGCATGTATATTATTAAATGTCATAATGACCATACATCGTTTCAAAATGAATTAAATGTAAATAATTTGCTTGCTAAATAGAACGCCGACACAACCGCAATGTCGGAGAATCAGCAAGCGTAGTTAAAGTTGGTGGAATGCGATGGTTATTATTATATACCCGATGATGACTACGGAGACACGTAATTTGAAAATATGATAATATTGATGTTAATATAAAAGTCCGATGGTGAACATACCTCATGAATCCTCATTAATAAGCAAACTCGGAGATTTATCGCCAACACCTCTTTTGCACATGACGATTTTTACAGCATGATTGCACTTCCGGGGCAATTACTCTCAACTCAATTGTGCATCAATGATGTCGTGCCATTTTACTCAAATACGAATGGAAATTTTACATTAATACGCCATTTTATGGCAAAGCAGGAATTGGTTAATGCTTTGAGCTCATTTATGATCATGCTGGCTTTTGTTCAGAAACCTAGCTCCGCTTCAACAGTGTTCAGTAGTTACTCCAAGCATGTACCAATCGGAGATGACCATAAACCTGCAAGTGCCACTTAATTCAAGTTTGTTGTCCTCCCTTCTTTCTTAAAGGTTTTTGCTTCTTTGCTTTACAGCGAGCTGAATAATTCTGGGTAGCACATAAATTGAACATTTTTGTTGACGTTAGCCATTTAAGCTGTCATAAAATCATGACCCCTAGTCAGGAAATCATGCTGGAAAAGTACAATGATAACTGATAATCTCCTTCTCCCTGTACCCGTCGAGTTAACGTGAATTTGGATCATCATTGAGGTGTGATTGTTATGCATCATACATGTTATGGATAGAAAAGTGGGGATTAATCATGTGATATGAAAGGTAAAATATAAAATTTGCATGTTATTTTTATGGAAGTATTCGGTTGATTTAAGAGACACGGATGGGAATTCAAAGGTGAATTGTATACTCTAATGTGTCGACGGGAGTGCCGGTAAATGAGTATTTCATTACAAGATGTATCTCAGTCCGATTAAATTGCATTATTGCCACTAAAAGTGCGATTTCATCTCAAATTAAGCAGCAATGTGATACAGGATTGGACGGACTGCCATCACATTATGGCTATGTACGCAAAGAGCTATGTATTTTGGGCTTAATCTGAATATCAGGATGCTTTACGGGGATCCATCTTAATCACTAAATAATGCCACAAAGAATGTATTTCTTACCAAACACTTATAGTATAATTATCTGAAACGGCACCGCATCATGATAAATGTACATTTGACGTTTATTGCCATATGGGTCAATGCTGAACGGTTTTGCACATTTACTGTTAACTAAGTACAATAGCTCTAGATATCAGAACTAAACTGCCTAGTGGAAACCCCGATGCATCTGATATGCTGTTATAGGTTAGTAAGTTAGGAAGTGCCTATTGAAAGATCATAAAAGATTAAAGACATTGGGACACCAATCAACCAGTCAAACACAACTTCACCAAATGCAAGCAAGGAATTAACTTCAGCCAAGCAATCAACGAAGAAAAAAACAACCAACAAAAGAACCTACCAAGCGGGCATTAAACCATCCGATAGGCCATATACCAATTAGCCGACATAGAAGCCTGCCCACCCACCCAAACTGCCAAACCAGTGGCCAACAACCTACAAACCAATCAAGCAACCAGCCAACCTGGCAGCTAAGCAACCATCTATGCAACCAGATTAGCAAGCAAACAACTATAAAAACAGATAGTCAATCAGCGAGCCCTGACAAACAAATCGAACAATCACTCAACCAAATAATTAACCAACATCGTGCGACCAATCAACCAACACACAAACCGGCCAAACGAATAGCTCTAAAACATACAGGCATCCAAACCACTAATGTACAAACCAAGTAAGAGAACAGCCATCCTGTCATAATTAACAAGCGCAATGACTAAACGTCTAGCTAATATTTATCCAAAAAGCACCACACAAAAGTTTATTGGTCATCACCTAGTCCAATTATGCTCTTCTTTTTGGTAAACAATACCAACGTGCGGCTATGTTGAGTTTGTAAGATGGTAGCGGTGCCGTTTGCACTGCCTTAACAAGAAACGAGTAATATGCTATCTTCGCAGCGACACAAAAAGGAGACTATATTAATTGAATATTACTGAATTAGGGTTGGCCAAGCATACAGACTTCATCAAGCCAAGTTGTCGAGTTAATTTCATATGTACAGGGACTGAAACCTATATTTCCGGTAAGTCAATGTCTAAAAGTAACTGGCTTTGGCCGAACGAAATTCTTAGGGTGGCTGCTCGAATAAAAGCCTGATAATGTGCCGAATTATAATCTATTGGAAACAGCCGTTGTAACGTTGGATAATTACTTGGCCGTGGAATGGCTGCGTCACGGGGCATAACCACTAAAATAAGTGATGAAAACGCCTTCTTTACCAGATCTACATTGAGTTTCGGGCTATATCGTCACCGCTTTTGACGAACTTATACTCCAACGCTCTAATACACTATCCCTGTTCGAAAGTTGATGGCACTTACCCTTTCGCATGTCGTTTTTCAAAAAGCAAAAGTACATTGACCGCAGGCATTTTTGCAATGCTACCACGTGTACATAGACGTCGATATTGAATTGTCTATTATGCTCTGTGTCATAACTTAACTCCTTATGGTAAACCTCTCAATGTTGCAATATAACATGTTGTAGGTAGCACACCATGTGGCGTAATGTTATGGGTGTTTGGTTTTGATCATCATCACATGAAACACCAATCTCCATTAATCATATTGACCAGATTACATGTATTAGTGCACCTGCTAAAGGGGTGGTAGATGTAAGACAGTAACTCTATGGAGTGCTTCAATAAATGACCAAAATCATGTATTGGTCATCACACTCTCATAACAGTTTTTATCACTCGCTGTAAACAGGTTTTGCCTAAGTGCATAATGTTCATCGACCCGACAGAATAAAGTTAAACTGGCTGTTGTTTCTAACCCCGCTTCGAATGGTTACACCTGACATTGACCCCCCCCCACACCCCCCTCCCCCCGTGGGTTCGGTGGCAGAATAGGCCCACTGTATCCTCCTTCATGTTGTAAGAGACAACTCATAAGGGGGCAACCTGTTTACAATTCGTTGCGATTTGTGCCGCTGAACAACACACCACTTTGACCGGGATGTCACCAAGATTTTAACCTTTTACATCTTCATCCACATTTATTTGGCTTAATCAGGTCAAACTGATCTATCCACATTTCTATGAAACCATATAACACATATCTGTTGGCGTGCCCTTAATCCCTATGCATATATACTTACATACTCACATGGCATTGGCTAAATACAACGCTTCTGACTTGGTTGATGCATTATGTAATACAATCCTCTGTTTTTTATGTCGCTGTGTTTGTCAAGGTTACACAAAGGCTTGCGTCCTTTTCAAGCACAGGTACCAGATAACTCTGACAGTTAATTTCGAAACTAATGTGAAACGGTAATGGCATAGCATGCGTCAATATCCTGATTATTTCTAAGTAGGGTCACGTAACACATCCACTCACTTAACGCTTTGGCGTATTGATAGTTTTGGTGTGCATTTCTTTATGACTGTAAGCCAGCACTCACTAACATCGAACAGAGCAAACACTGTGTAAAATTCCGTTTTAATGTATGCTAAGATATCATTAATTATAAGCTATTAACTGATGTTTGTCAGTTTTTACCAAAGGGCTTTGATATCCTCCCAATCCATTGTTTCATGGAATCAGAGCTGAAACCTGTACGAGACCCCGATTTTTTCTTATTGTTTTGGTATAGATCTGGGCATGTTTTTGACAATTATGGAGTCATTGTAAAGAACCGCTTGATTATAGCCACATATTGTTAGTATGAACATGTAATACATGAGCATCTACCTCACAATAAAGCAAAGGCGCGATCGACCAGACGTGAGCTCGCTTTCATAGTTAAGGTATCTGTGTGAAGTTGCTAGGCCTCAACGAGCCTTTATCTGCAAGACAAATAATCCATCCCTAACGAAGGGTTGGAGCGTATCAGATTAGAACCTTCTAACCTCCTCCCCGACCCCTTATTTCTACGATGAAGTTTAGTTTAAGTGTTCATTTCCGAATTTTATTTCTGAAAGATCGATCAACTTTCATTTAATTACTAATAAATAACTTCATCCCCAAACCGCGTCAGATGCCATTTTCCCTTTCCAATGTGTACGGGTAACTGCATTGAAAATGACTAGCCACACATTCACCGTACTCCCACTCGGATGGGAGGATACATCAGTGCAAGTATATTCGGCGACCAAGGCTTCCTGAGCAAAAAAAAAACATATATAGTGGTAGAATATGCGACTATAGTGGGCGTATCTATGTTGAAGATAGCTTACTATATATTTAAGTGGCATGAATATACAGCACCATGTATGCATCATCATTGTAACCGGCTTTGCAGAGCACAAACCAAACGTTGTTGGCGGCATATTTTTGATGTTCAATGATTGGTGTTCAACAATCGCTTTAACGGAACCTGCCAAATTGTCATTTCTTCAGTGTAAACATATGAAGACATTTATTTAACAAAAGGTGTCATTGTGAACGGGTGCCACCTGTATGAAAACGGACAAATCAGTGAAGAGATTGATCAAAATGTAAATGAAGAACATATGGTCACGTGGTACAAAATATATATATTTATATATATATATATATATATATATATATATATATATATATATATATATATATATATATATATATATATATATATATATATATATATATATATATATATATATATATATATATATATATATATATATATATATATGCCTGCTCACTTATTTACCAAGGTTAGTGGAGAGTCGTTTTTCATCTAGGCATTCAATCGTCGTTCTAAGCGAATTAAAGCAAGCAGCGATGAAGTATGCATTAAAGATAATTCAGGCAGGAAATATAAGCCAACAACCAGGGAATAGGTAAAAGCTACAGTAGATGACTAAATGGAATGGGATCGTGAATGGCCAACAGCTAACCCAATATGGCAGCAATTGAAGCGACTTGTGGTCACTTCAATGCGGTGTCATTGGTAGGATGACCAAACATCTGGTGAACGCGAGAGTTCGATGTCCTGTAAATGCAATTGATTACGACAAACACTCCTCTGCTGACAACGTTAAAGGAACTTACAGCAAGCATTGGTTAGCCAATCTTCGAGGTACTTGGTGACATCCTATTGACGGCTTTATAGGCAAGTGCCAGAATCTTAAATGTATTCGCTGTATCACCGACAACCAATGAAGCGAGTACCTAACCGGAGTGATGTGATCACACTTTGAGTGTCCAGTAATTAGTCTTGCTGCGATGTTTTGCATTTATTGCAGTCGATATACAAGCGATGCAAGAACGCCATAGAGAAGAGCATTGCAGAAAACTATTTTTGATGCTATAAATGCATATATTACTTGCTCCTGGCTGTGACCTGCGGCTTCATTGATGCAAAAGAGTCAAATATTGCACCGATGTGTCTGGCTGCAGGTGATGGATCTATCTTGTGGTTATGATTCAAAAGCTTTTGGATGTGAACATGCTGGACATCTGTCTCGACGAAATGACCAAATATTCTGTTTTTTTCTTCATTCATTTTCAAACGAAGTTGACGCATCCATGTTTGAATTTTTGCTATGCATAATTGCATTTTCTCAATGGCACCATCGATGTATTTGGGATCGCAGCTTAAATAAAGCTGGGTGTCATCAGCATATAGATGATAGTTGATATCAGAAGTTTTTACCAGGCGACCAAGCGGCGATGTGTAGAGAGTGAAGAGCAGTGGTCCTAAGATGGATCCCTGGGGCACGCCACAACTGACAGCTTTAGAGAAAGACTTCATGCCTTTAGTATATATACACTGCGTGCGGCCTTCAAGATATGTGATGAACCAGTTAAGCACTGCATTTCTCACAACTATGCTATGAAGTATTTGTATAAGGCACCTCCATGTGTCAAAGGCAGCGGATAGATCTAACAGCACCAACACTACCACCTTCTGCTGGCCCAGTGCATGGATAATATCTTTTGGACTTTCACCCGTGCCGTTTCAGTGCTGTAATCTTGTCTATAAGCTGACTGTTATAATTCCATAAAATTATTTTCTTTCAAATATAAGCCGAGTTGAGCCGCATACAGCCTTTTCAAGTTGTTTTGATGCGAAGACTAAATTCGATATTTGCCTACAGTACTCACATGTGTTTTTGTCCGATGAAGGTTTTTTTAGGAGTAGGATAACCAGTGCAGATTTTAGTGAATCTGGGAAAACTCCTATTGATAATGATCAGTTCATCATACATGTGAGAACAGGGGCAAGCTGCTGAGTGTTTTCCTTCACAAATGGTGTTGGGATTGGGTCAAGGTCACACTGTTTATTAGGGCATGATAATATTGTCTTTGTACACACGCAAATTGATCAATGAACATTCAATCATAGTCCGACTCTCAGATCCTGGTGTATGTTCATATGATATGAAACTATTGATCTGTTTGATTTCATCTATGAAGAACTCACTGACTTTGTTGACCATTGATTGAATATCCAAATCAGGGAGTGAGGAGTTTGGCTTGTTCCCAAGTAGCTTGCGTACTGTGTTATAAAGCTGTTTTGTAGTCCCTTTGCTGCTAGGGATTTGCGCTCTGTAGAGATGGACTTTGGCTTGCTTAATCATCTTGGTAACTTGATCACGTTGTTTGATATATGCATCTCTGTGAATCCGAAGGTGCGTTTTTTGCAAGAATCTCTTTGCCTGTCTCCAGTTTTGTTTTGCTTTGCGAATCTCAGCTGTGTACCACTCAGCTTCCGGTCTGAGTGTGGTGTTGCGAGTTTTTTCAGGCGTGAGTGTGTCAACAATGTCGTCTGCGGACATATCCGAAGTTAATTTTTCTTCAATCTTTGCATTAGTAATAGACTCAGTAAGCACCTCAAGGTTAATTGATTTCAGCCGTCTATAGGTAAACTTCCTCTGGGGATTCTTAGGCATTGTAGCAGAAATAAGTGCAAAAACGGGAAAGTGGTAAGATAAACCATGATCCAATGAATATGTAAAAAGGACATGTGATCCCAGAGATCTTGTAAGAAGTAAATCTAAAGTGTGACCACTTCCATGGGTTGTTTCGGTCACATGCTGTTTTAGACCCATTGAGGTCACAAGTTCAAGGAAGGCTGAAGCATCTCTATTCCTAGTATTTTTCCACACGGAAATTTGAGTCACCGACTGTTAAAAGTAACCGTGGGGCATATGGTAAGGCTTTTGAGAGAGTCACTGAACTCAATCATAAATTGCTTAATTGTAAACTTATTGTTTCTGGAGGAGGGAGGCCTAGATATTACTGCGATTCTGAGTACTTGGTTCGGTTTCACAGGGCATTCAAGCAATTCAAATGAGTTAGGAAAGTGAAAAGTATTTGGATGTCTGCAATGCTGACAATGCAATACGTATGCCAAATTCAAACTCAATGCAATTATTTCCCCCTAATGGACTTAGGTATCCCAGTTGATACATCACCTGGATGCTAATTGGCATTACAGACGTAATTGGGGATCTCGTAGGCAAGACGGGGAATACAAGTAAGCAAATAACTGTCAAGCACGTTTGGTAGTAACGCAAGCATACTCTTTATGAATGCAATTAAACTCACAGTTAACCTCACCGACTCTTTCTCTTCAGCTTATTTTGTTCGCTTAACGAGTGACATCCATGTAATAGCTATAACTGCGAAATGGTGTATAGGCGATTCTATTAGATATCAAATTGCAAAGACGATATTGAGGATTCTTCCAACTTGTAGTATCAACTTTGGTGTTGTTAAACATAACCTTTAGATTTTTGAATAGTAATTTAGGGTGATTATGGGCATAAATGTACATTTGACACTTATTAATTATCAATCTCCTACCTCCACTCACCCAGGACTTGTCTTGATACATATGGAACTCACTCTGGTATGCCTCCATGGCTTGTCGTCAATCTGGTCAGACCGCATCTGCACACATTGGAGGTAGTGCTTTTGTCTTGGGCAGGGTTAGCTCATTGCAAACCAGACGGAATTCAACCATCCGGCATTCCGCCTATTCTTAAACAAAACAGGAATCCGACAAGACATCTAGCACTTACTAGACTGTCGCTTAAAACGTTTTAATCCAAGGGTAATGGAATTTCTTGTTGTTTACATTTTACATATCAGCAAAGATAATCACCAAATGTTGCCTTTGTTGTTACTTTTGTAACAACACGTCCCATCTTAAACGTGGGGTATCTTAGCTGGACAACTAGATCCCCAGCTTTTGTTGCCGCCTGGTCTCTTGTCCCGATTCAATGGTAGTGGAGGGCAGCCAGTTTTAATCTGTTATACAATGAACCAATTATACGTGACCAAGTCACATGATGGCTGAAAACGATCAACTATCCATAAAAGAGAGACGAACTCCAACAAAGTATAATATAAATATCGTGGAACTCCGTCTCGGAGAACGAGGGTTCTCTTAGTTGACATCACACACCTGGGTCTGACCTAGATCATGGCTGCCGCAAATTTGAACTGGCATTTTTTCTCAAAATTTGGCCTTAGCTGATCAGATGCGACGGTTACTGGACCGGTTTGAGTTCATTGATGGCGTTATGAATTGATGTTGTTCCTATAACCGTTTAATAAGCGTTTGTTGCGGGGCATGTTTAGGTAACTTGAGGTAAATAGGCTTACAAGAAATTTCTAGTAGACTATTTGGCCGTCTTGTGACCTTTATCCATGAATAACAGAAACGAGGTTAACACTATAATGCAACATTTCTATTACAATCATGTAAAGTCGAAGAAGGAGCAATGATTAAACTTTCGCATTTTTACAGTGTAGCTGACAAACAATGAACAGAGGCAGTATTCCTTTACGACATCGATGTACAGTTATTTTTCTACTGTGTAGCTGACAAACAATCACAGATCTGTACGACATCAGCCATTCCATCAAGATCTGCTGAGCTGAGGTGCTTAAAGAGGGGGTTGGGTTCTACACCGAATGACTCTCTTGCACGGGCTCAGCGTGTTCCATTGCACGGCGCTCCGAATAGCGGCAATAAAATATTTACATGCAGCCATTTTATGCCCGCTTAAACTCTCACCCAACTAATGGCATCACGCCATGAGCCGGGCAATTATCACCTGTCGTAATATATATATATGCACCGTCAGAAGGTGTGGACATTAGTACCACGTGGCAATTACTCCAACTGGAAATATCCCAGTGACTTAGTTAAGCAAAACGGGATAATCTGTCAATAATTCATATATTTCATACGTCTAACTTGCATTTACGCGACCAAGTTGGAAATAAGCTGGGTGACGTTTATAATGATAATGGCCAAGTTGAATAGATAATAAGAGCATAACTGATATATCCCTCATATTTGACGAGCTTACTTTGCGCCATAGAATGTACTACGGGAACTGCTGTAAGAGTCAATGTTATCGAATGCAGCGCTGCTTTTGGGCTGTGATCGGTTGCGTAAATGGCATTGGCTACAAGCCCGAACACAGCATGAAAAATCGCATGTTCAAAAGACGACACTCTACTGCCTTTATTTGCCATGGCGATCGTGTGAAATTGACGGAAATTTGTCAATGCCATTGCATAAGGTTAAAAGCCGTTTTCCACTCACAGCTCCGTGACTCAGATGGAAAGAGGATGCACCCGACCCGGTAGCTCATTGGTGTTCGTCCAAGCGGTGGGCTTTGGTCTGGTCATTTTGTGCCAGTGGGAACTTCGATGCCCAAGCATCATAATCATCCTCATCCATCACCGTCGCGATATCAACCATTTTACCCCAATATAACCATTTTACCTTTTATAACAGTAAAAATAATAACGAAAAAGCTACTTTAAGAGATTGCAAGGTGTTAGATTTGTATTTAGTTCTGTATAATGCATGTAACATGCAGAACATTTGGAACGTGCCAATAAACTGAGCCGTGTCGCTTAGTCGTGCCGATACGCTCCTGTATATTTGCTACAGTGTATAAGAGTATGGTTGCCAACAACATTATCTATAATAACATAAATTATCTATTTCATTCAACTTAATTTCGCTCCGTTATTAACGTTTATAGCGATATCTTTTCTATTTTCACGCTAATGACATGTTCGTTTCGCCTAATGTAAGTAGGGTAGCTTTATAAACCGATCATTCGTCATTTTGGTAATATGTCACTAGACTAATTACGCTTCTAATACATTGATTCCCTAAAAGAATAATTTAATTTAATATTATCGTAAACAAATGTCTAAAGCAGTATGTTGTTTGTTTATGCATGTACAATTTTCAATTGATATATTTATAATCCCGCTTTGATTTTCATCAAAATGAAGTTGTCTTGGCCAAGCTCTTACTTAATTATCTATGTGTACACATAATACGAAAGCAAATTATCAATATCGCGCATTAACCGCACGTTTAGTCATCTTTAGTGTTCGTCTTAAACCCCATAATTAAATAACGTCTGTTTTGCTATTGTTCAGTCTCACATTTTCCATAATGTTAATCCGGTACGAGGAGGTTTGTACATGAGCAGGATATAATTAATACCATTCATGATGCTTTAGTGTCGATTACCCAAGTTGGGTGCGAAATAAATTAAAAACTTATTATCGACAACAAATGTTGTAAGCCTGGTTTGTCATTGTAATATAATCTAAGGTACATATTTGCAGGGTTTTGTCACAAATCAGCAGAATAATGGCCTTCACGTTATTCCACGGTATTTAGCGACAGCATAATGCAGTTTACGGAAAGGCACTGGTAACATTGTTACGCTCCCACGCTGATACATATTTGCCATCGACAAATATGTACATTCAAGTAGCATAAGAAATAAGTCGTGTGTCGAGTAGATGTGAGTATGAGGGAGTGTCCGGTTAAAGAATTGTCGCCACAATGACCTTAACACCCATTCAAGCGCATGTTAACGTATGTATTATAACCTCGAAGATTGCAGCATGGCGCGGGCTGGTTGGTAAATACACCATGCCAAAATCTATTGTGACATCAAATAACTATAACCTACAATATTTCAATTTGAACTGGCCTCAAACAGATAAATAAGATATCAGGTTTGCAAGGTAATTGAATTCAGATTCCGCAACAATGTTAATTTGTTTGTATTTCTTGAGGCTTGTGTGGGTTAAGTGGAAATGGAACCCTGTACATTTTGGCAACAAAGTGTTATGTACATCATGAACAGCAAATCTGCAAATGTATTTCGGTCAGCCGTTCTAAGCGTTGATGGAAGAACATACATAATATTTTACTGCATACGTTATTACTATGGATAGTAGATATATCTGGCCTTTGTGATAGGTGCATAACCAACATGGAGCAACGTCACATATGTATTCCCTCTTTTCATGGTGGCGTGTGTCACATTGCAATATACTGTTCAGTCTCAAATGGGACGCGCATTTGAACAAACGTTATTGTACATCATACGGCTAATGCTCGGGTGTGAAAATAAACATCGCCGGTGTAGCTGGCCCGATTATTCCATCGAAATACTATACTCGGATTTGAGTCTGGACATCTACTCCGCTGATATATATAGCCTAGATCGGATTGTAATATGAGGTAAAACACAGAATGATTTGCAGTCTCCTAAGTTTTAAATCATGGCTATGAGAAATAATATTCTACCTGCACACGGTAGCGTCGATTGTGAAAAAAAGGTGATGGTTTCCACGCAGCATTTTGCAAGATGGTCAAGCAATTTTTGGGTTTGATTGACCTTCAATTAACCTAGCAGTCCTGACAAATCTGGAATACAACAGGGTGGAAATGATGACTCATTCAGCAAGTAAGGAGTCTGTCGTTCTGGCGACATTCGACACCACTCTTAGCCCTCAGTTTTTTGTTCAATTCCCGAAATATACAATCACATAGAATAACTATATCATGATTTGTGTACATGAAATGTTAGAATATTCACTATTTTGTGGGAATATGTAATTGGGTCATTTTAGCTCCACAACATTATCATAAACACCTATTTAGCAATATAATTTCTGAAGTAGTTTTCATCATGTGGGACTGCGATTTACCGACATGTGCTTATTATTTCGAATACTAAGTCTACCTGGTGTCTTCTTCGATTCAGGTGTATCTACATCGCAATATTATTGCAAAAGAACGCGTTTCGAGCGTAAGAATGCTTTTGACATCTTCTGTAAATGATTAATGACAAGGTGCTGTAACACGCGAGATAGATACAAAACACACAATATATTAATTCGCAGCATATATATGTATGAATATATATAAATATTTTGGTTGACGTTAGCCATTTAAGCTGGTCGAATATAATGACATCTGGTCACCAAACCATGCTGGAAAACGTTAAAAGATATTGATCATCATTGAGGTGCGATTGTAATGCGACGTACATGTGATTGTTGGTAGAGTGGAAATTAGTCATATGGCAAGGAGAGCTTTTCGTGCAGTTTTATTCATACATCAATCTATTCAACCTTCCGATTATGCATTGAATAATTGCTGCATTCATTTTGGAAATCCTACCCAACATTCCTCGCTTAAGTGCGCGGTGCTTAAGAGAGATTGATTTGTCATGCTTGTTACATTCATCTTCATCAGCATTAAAGTAAGTATTATTATAAATCTAACGATATAGCTGCACTGTCAGTTCTTCTTCACAAACCGCAAAAGCATATTTTTTGGCGACTTCCATAACTATGTTTGTGTTATGAAGGGTAAAATATAAAATGCATGATATGTTTTATAGAAGTATTCGGGTGATTTATGACTCCTGGAAGGGAAGTCAAAGTGAATTGGATGCTCTAATGTGTCGACGGGAGTGCCGGTAAATGCGTATTTCATTACCAAATGTGTCTCTCCGTCTGATTTAATTGAATTATTGCCGCTAAAAGTGCGATTTTATTTTAAAGTAAGCAGCAATGTAATCGAGAATTGGACCGAAGGCACATCACATCACGGGTCAGTATGCAAAGAGTCATGCCTTTTGTGTTTGATATGGAAACTAGGGTACATCTGAGACCAAAAGCCTACCTTGAAAGCATGTAATGTTTTTCCTTCACGTCTAGAGTGTACTTAAAATGTTACAGTCAATGAAGGCACCGCATTATGGTAAGTGTACAAGCGTCGGATGCATTTTGTCAGAGCTGGTCGGTTTTGCACATTTGAAGTTAAAAGTGCCAAAAGTTAATTACTCCTAGATATCAGAATATTTGTGGAAATTCCGATGCATCTTATATGCTGTTAAATAAAGTAAGGAAGTTTGTATCGAAATATCATTAAATAATAAAGATATTTAAAAACAGTATGGAACCAAATATTTCAACCAGCCTACCACAAAAGCATCGGATTAATTAGTTTGCCAAGTGGTCAAGCAAACGACTATCCTACCAACGTGTCAAGCACAACATAATCAGATAAATATATGCCAATGAATCCAACCAACAAATCAGAAAACCTAGCACGGAATTCATTAGCAACCAGAAACAGCAAACATCGAAGATAAACGCAACCAACACAACAACCTACCAAGCAGGCAGAAAGCCAACAATTTAGCCATAAATGAATTCACCAACGAACCAGCCAGCCGACCCGCCCAAACAACCAAATCAGTGACGAACATACCGACATACTAACCAAGCACCCAGTCAACATTGCAGATGAGAAACCAGCTATGTTACCTAATAAGCAATCAGCGAACCCCGACCAACAAATCGAACAATCATTGAACACATTTATTACCCACCCAATCGTGTGACCAATCGACCGACAAACCAACCGGCCAAATGACTAGCCTTTAAACATCCCGACATCCAAACAACCAATGTACCAGCCAAGCAAGAAAGCAACGATCTAAACGATTGCAGAATAAGGTTGGCCGAGCATACAAACTTCACCAAGCCATTAACTTCCGTGTGTGTTTGTATATACAGAGATTGAGACGAACATTTTCTGTCATTGTCAAAGAGTAACCGGCTTTGGCAGAGCAAAATTCCTACTGTGTGAGCTCCAATGTGGCTGCAACGTTGGAAGAATTCTTGGCTACAAAATGGCTGCGTCTTGGGGCATATATACTATAATAAGTAATATAAAATCAGTAATATATATTCAGTCTTCATCGGTATTCGGACTTGATCGTCCCCTCTATGGTTGGCTATGTACTTTCGTATAAACTTTTCGATTTTCGGCAGTTGTTCACACCTTCTTTTTCTCCTATAGTTGTTCATAGATCAAACATACATTGCTATTGAAAGGTCAATTAAGATTTTTATCATTTTCGTAGCTGCTAATTGTGAGAAACCCTCAAAGACACTATATGATATGATGCAGGTCGTATACCATATCGCTCAATGTCATGGGTGTTTTTTGGAGGTTATCATCCAATATAGCACCAATCCCAATCAGTCCATAGGGGCCTTTAGAATTCATTTCATGTATTAGTGCACCTGCTCCAGGGATGTTAGATGTTATGCATCAGCTCTATGGAGTGCAACTTTAAATAACCTAAATCCTGTATTAGAATCGAATAGTGATTGAGCTGGCTGCAGTGTCTAATCCCGTTCTGAATGGAACTCGGAACTGACACCACCCCCTCCCCCGTGGTTTTGAATTAGAATAAACCCATGGTATACTCCTGCGTGTCGTAAGAGACGACTTACAGGGAGAAAACTGTTTGCTGTGGGTTGTGACGCTGGACAATGGGATCATGATGGATGAGTGGAGAAGACCTTGCGAGGGGCAAATCTGCAACACACCCCTTTGGCCCGGATTATACCTGGACGAGTGGCTGGAATGGCCGGGTTCAGTTTATCGACTAGTGGCGACTTGCCCTTGGATATTTGTTTGCATGCTAACATTTAATTCATCTCTTTTTCCATGTATTTTTCTATTATATCCATTTATCCTAGAAGGCGGTTGCTTAATCAGGTCAATCCTATCTAATCACCTTTGTATGCTCAATATAACACTTACAGGTGTGCCGTTAATTCCCATACATATATACATACATACTAACATCGCAATAGCAATTATGACGCGCTTCTCTTGATTGATGCATTACGAAAAAAAGAAATTCCCCCACCCCCACCTCCCGGACCGCTTGCTTCCTACGATGAGATTTAGTTTCAGTGCTCGATCAATTGCGAATTTATTGCTTCCGCACCAAAAGCGCCAAATGCCATGTCCTCTTCCTGTGTGTATGGATGACTGCATAGTTAAATGAAAATGACTGGCCACATATTCGCTTTATTGCCATTGAATCGCCCGCCAGGATGGCAGGATACATTAGGGCAAGTATATTTGGCGACCAAGGCGTCTAAAGCTTACATCAGCCCATATCAGCAAACATGATATGAAAATGGTAGCTCTAGGAAGAGGATTTGAATGACGGCTGCACTTAATGAAGTAAGAACTAAAGTTAGTGACATCCTTAATTTACACCTTAAAGTATTTTTCAAATATTCTAAATACTGAATTGCAAACACGATAGGTCCACAACTAAAGCGAAGCAGATAATACCCTAGGAAGGGAGTTTAAAGCATTTCGGTCAACAAACGTTGACGCCTTGGGACAACTTACGGTAGTATGCATGATGAATGACGCTTAATGGGTGACTGATAACATTCAGACTTATTACATATAGCATAGTAATGTTTTGGTTGAGCGAGACAGAGCTATTTGCCTTTTTGCGAACATCAGTCATCTACCACTTTCACAGTTCTGAATACGGTCGCTGTTGATGGCTATTTGATTATTAAAAGGATGTGTGTAATATATGCCAAATCAATACAGTGTACAGCAATATAATACGAATAAATTTAGCCGGACAATAACAAATGAGTTGGTATTCTAGGGAGATTTAATGTGATAAGCCGTTTTATAGAGTAACGCCTTGCTAGTTTCAGCTTTGTATTATATTTGGCAAGTATCTACGGATGTCCCCGGAGCTATATAGCTTCCGGACTGCAATGCTGGAAAAACTCATGTGATAACTTAATTCACTTAATGCAGTGAATTTTGGGCATATGATCCACAACGTACGTTATGTAGGATAAGACCAAACACATGATATGCGGTGAGATAAACGACATATAAATTCCGCTTTAAATGGAAATGGGCGGTAACATTATGAAGTCTAATTGCGTCATGCAATAATAACCTATTTGGTGTTGACTGGATCATTCATACCTACAAAATCATGCATCATCTGACTGATACAATTTGGCATTCCGAATGTCGTTGACAATGTTTATTTTTGGCAAGCAACAAAATCTAATTCATGCCTTCTTGCAGTTTTCTAACAAAGAGGGTAATGGTGGCAGAAATGTGTAGACTGAGACGCCAAAGCATCTACATAAGTGTAACAGAAAACTGCCAGTAAAGCAGTCAACGATACGACGGTTTCATTACAATGCGTATGCCACAGTCAAATTCAATGCAATTAGGTTTACTTAATGGTCATTTGTATCCCAGTTGATACATCAACTGGATGCTAAATCTGCATTACAGACGTAATTGGTGATTTCGTAGGCAAGGCAGGTAATACAATTAAGCAAATAACTGTCCAGCAAGTTTGGCACATACTCTGTTTGCATGCAAATAAAACTCCCAGTTGACGTCAGTGTCAAACTCACTTACCGACTCTTTCTCGTCAGCTTTGAGAGTGATATCTTCAAAGGCCAGTCCAATATATTTAATCTGCTTGATAAGTGAAACTGTACTTGGCAATTTATGTGAATAGCTATTCAACGCCGGAAATTGCACATGCGACACCCATGGCTAAAACAGCAAGATAGGTTTCAGGTGATTCTATTAGATTTTGTTTTGCGTAGGAAATATTGATGAAAATTCCTAATTGTTGCATCGATGTTTTTGGGTCATACACATTCTTTAGATTTGTGATGGTTATGTTCAAGGTTGTAATGAGCATGAATGTACATTTGACACGTATTATTTCTTGTAACTACATCCAAACAGCCTTCTCGATCATTGCCCCCGTTTTTGAATCTTAATCGGAGAATATATAAGGTCGGATGCTGTTGACCAACAACATAGCGTATGTATGCTGTTAAAATGTGTAACTGCAGTTGTTGTAGCCAATTGCCTGGTTTCAGTAGCGAAATAAAATTGAAACCGCATATTTTCAGCGGTTATGTCCTGTGATAAATTGTACATGATATTTCTTGTTCGATTGTAGTCACGACAAGAGCCTACGCTGTAAAAACGATAAGAGACAATCATAGATAATGCACTAATCTGGAGGTTATACACCCTTGCAACACTACATCGATATGACACAGATTTCCGTCCGCAAATTGCGACTCTCGCACAGGTGAGGGATGGAGTTTAAAGTTTTTCTCCTGACCGGAATACCGGAATACTTGTTAAACGAATCTAGAACTGATAAATCACAAGGTATTGGCATGGAGTCCATGAACCCTACTGACTGCGGAGAGATGGTAAATAGGAACGTCAACGATGTTGTTGATAATTCAATAGAACATGATAACTCTGCTCCTTGTTTTCCTGTGCTACTGCACCTTAGCGTCTATGTGACGAATTCGGGGACTCCTCTAGAATAATAGTCCTCAGTGGCAAATCTGGCGTCAACTATCTTACGTTGCTGAAGCTGTTGAAAGCATACTCAAGAACCGGCGCAACATGCGTTGTGCATGTCGGAAATTTGTCTTCTTGTGGGCAGCTCCTTAGATTTCTCCTTGACCATACTACAGCTGTGTCGTTGGAGCAATTTGATTTCACGTCGATATATCATGACATAAGCTGATTCCCAGATACTTGCCCCAGTGGACGATTGCATGATTATCTGATGATAGTTTCATTCCCCAGTGATGGGTCTTGTTACTGTGCCGTTTTTTGGTGTTGATTGTGCAAATATTCGATACAGGGACAACATAGGGCCATATTCCAGTCCATAGGGACCTCCCCAGTTCCAGGCTGATCTGGTAGATAAGTATGAGGGCTGGGGAAAGCTCTTTGGACAGTTGCTTGCGGAGACGAGCCGAAGATGTTATTTTTTAATGTTGACCTTCCGGTGTTTATATAGCCGCCTATCTCTGGCATTCCCCGTCACTCGGCGTTTTTTGCCGGTTTAGGCGCTTAGTAATGTTATTCATCTCGGGAATTGTTAGCCTTGATAGGGAATGGATGCTTGGCTCGAATCGATACATTGCTATGCATTTCCAACGAGAGATTAAATACGGCAAGTCAGGGTCAATTTTCTTAAAGTCATACTAAGAGGGTTCAGTCCCAACAAAATATCTTAACATGCTACCTGTATTGAGCGTGCGGTTTGTCATATCGCTGATCGTAAAACGACCAATACGATCTCCATGTATTCAACATGAGCCACAGTCACGTGCGCTTTTGTTGATTTTATGGTAGCGCAACATGACGGTGGGCGTCCTGAAAATGCTCTCCGCATTATCTATGTAGAATAAACCCTCTAAGTGTAATATAAGCTCTTTGGTGCAGTGACGAGGCATAAGAAATGGAAACGTGTGCAGCGATATTTGTAGGAAGGAAACAATTTCGAGATATATCATATTATACTTGTTATAGTATTGATAGGTTACATTACACGTTACCCATAAGTATGATGTTTTTACAACATAGAATGCTATGTTGAAGTGATGCGCTCATTGTAATTTGTTCGTTTCAGAAAACGGCTGATATGAAATCCTCACCATCTAGTCCATTGTGTCTTTTGAGATGGACATAGAATTACGTATTCGACGGTTCAAAATAAAACAATTCGTTCGCAAACCTAACATCTTTCAAATCGCTGCAACACAGCGGATCCTTGTTAAGTCAGCGAGTGGGTAGCAGAAACATACTTATTGCGGTATGAATTTCAATAGTACAACTGCTCCTTAATGATCACTGTTATGGTTTATCAGCTCATCCCTAATATGCGGTCGGTAATGTGCTTTTTGAAAAAGGTCCAGGTGGAGCAAGATCTATTCAGCAACCATGAGGCCGGCTCGACGGTGGTGCGAGAAATTAAAGATATGACAGCTATATTAGGGCGTGATCCAGTGTTAAAGTGTTGATGGCCATTTGTTTGTAAAAGAACAAGTTATTCAAGGGCGTGGTCCCTGGTCCGTGGTAAGAGAGTTGGTGGCCAGTTATGTGTCAAATACATGTGCTATTCTAGGGAGTGGCCATGGATTACCAGTGTGGTTAATAAAAGACCATTTGAGACCAGCTATAAAAGGGAGTGTCTCTGTATCAATCATCTAGTTTGGCTTCGAATAATATATACCCTATTTCATCCATCAAACGCCAGACCACAGAGAAAAATATATGAAAGAATGACTTTAACTTCCCCAGAATGGATACCATCAAATTGAACAAAGTTCACAAATATTGTACTTTCATAGGGTTCCGTTTATCCGACAATAAGTATTCACTTGTGTTGCATGCGGAGCGATCCGAATGTGTTCTCTGCAAGTAGCGACGTCATTGTGCAAGTGATAAACCCTAACGCTTATTAGCCCTATTTCACAAATCTGCTTCGACCAGATTGCATTAACTAAGACCACAAAATCCACAAAATGTAAGATAGTTCAATGCAGTAACTGTGTCAACAATGCAAGCACGCCTAAACTTGCATTCAAAATTATTATTACAGATGCCTTCAGACACAGAAATGTAGTTTACAAGTTGATTACGTTGTTTGGACATTTCTGGTGCTGCATAAGTCTAAGGAGCGGGGTTTTTTTATACCCAACCGTACGTGTTTGTGCCGGTTTGGTGATTTGCGTAAATGTGGATGCCACCCTTGAACATTTCAGCGCGAAATGGTATGTAATTATCTTGATAATTAATGTCCACAGACACACTTGGATAGAAAAATATCTACATTATTTAACACAACATGTTTTATGAATTGCTTTGCGTTGCCGTTGTTGTGAGGCCATAGTGGTCAAAAGTATAGCAACCACATTCGTGAATGGCATCAGAGCTGTAACCTTATCGGTCGATGTTCATAAAAACGTTATTTCATGACCAGCTTCTAAAGTGTCATCTACTGAATCAATGAAAGATTTGGAATCAATATATTAGTATGGAATATTTATACTCGTTACATTCAATCACAGCCGATTTCAGAGAATCGATGGCCAAATTCACTTTGCCTTGGTAGTTTCGTAGTCAAGGTCCCCTAGCCTCTTAGCTGCGGGCCCTGTTTACATATTATTGATATTCAATAGTCTCGCCAACAGTCTAGGGTGGGATGAGGTCTTGAACTGATGTAGCTCTCGATTAGAAGCATGTCTCGATAAGAAGCAAGATTCGGCGCCATATCGGTCCGTTTTACACACTCTCGGGTACTTTTGAGACATAATTTATTTTGTGAATGTGCCTGCTGGGGCGGGGAAACATTTTGCTATACGTTATGAGCTACGGCTCTCGATGCCATGTTGAACTTTTGAAACGCCCCATAATTCCAGAAGACATTCAGTGTGTAATTGGACGTAGACCACAACAATTTACATGACGTCACATAAAACCGAGGGTGCGTATCACAAGCCAGTTGCATGAGCCAGCTAAGGTCAGTCCGGGTCACAACCTTTGCGTTGATTGGTCACGAAGATTAACAAACGTGTCTAATGAATATTCGGACGCACCAGTTTTAGACCTTGTCTTGTCGCGTAGACTCTTGGGCGAGAAGCGTAGCGAAACACCTGGACTCTGGGACGCAGACTAGCAGTTTCGGGATTTCTATTGAAAATCAGGAATGCACCTATGTGACAATTCAGGCAAGATTTGAATCGGGATATTAAGAAATTTCTGATGCTAGTGCTGGTACTATTACATTACGAGGATTGAACAGATAGAGATTATAGGCATTAAATGCAGTGGAGTGACAAGTCCTACCACCAGCCAAATAGTGAGCTTAGCATTAAATCTGTTCGGGTTCGCGCAAAATTGTACTGAGCATAACCGGTATACTACCGGGATTATCTTTGTAATCTCTGACCTTAACTTAAGTACAACATAGCAGTTTATCCTACGTTGCAAAATAAAAGCTCTCGCAAAAATCACTGTCTCGATAACGCAATTTGACATATACTTTCCTTCATTTATTAACATTTATCTCGATGATGGAAGTCGATAGTTACAGTTAATTACATACAGTATTCGATTCAAATGATCATATATCGGATATTGCAGCCACACTTACATATCTATCTCCCCATAACATTTTATCCTTTCAGCATAATGTCATAATGGAACATTGAAGGGAATATCTGTATACAAGAAAGAAAGCACTGTCGAATTCATGTAGAAAGAATGTTTCGACCTTTTCGTATTTTTGAACATGATTGACTTATATGTGATATTAAGGCGCATCTTTGCTTCAGTGAGAGTCAACCGACCGTCACGTAGTAGCAAATCTTCACTCCAATTGTAATCTGCTTTCATTACATCGTTGCATGGGACGTTGTTATCGTGACTTCCCTAAAGTTATTGGGTTACGCAAAAAACAGACCTTTATTCAAAGACCTCGATTCTGTCGACAAAGCTAATAAACATGGACCCGATATAGTCAATTAACATTTGTAGAAACGTAATACGCATCAAGCAAACTGTCACATGCTTTCGATCACCATCTACAATTTCAGGGTAGCAACAATCGCAAGTAGCGATCGCTGTCCATGTGAATTACTAAGACTTACGCAATTAAATCCCAATGATATATTAGTCATTGCTCCGACTGATTCTGTCGGGAATCTAGTCTAGAACTTTGCAATAATGCAGATTCTTTTAGCTTCAATTTACTTCGAGCGCAGGTGAAGCAAATAGCTACCACCTAGCCATGTTTTGCGCAACCTGATGATCCATGCAGCATGGGGTGCGTTCAATGCAATTTTTCTGGCGCAACTACCATTTTTTTTACAAACACTCACCAATAACAACAATGCACAATAATCTATCACAAGATTTTAAGTATATGTAGCGTTGCTTTTGAAGAATGCCACATTGTTGTGTGCAGGGAGTGGGGATGGGGTTCACTCTAAGTGGCCGAAAGAAGTCATTTTTATGGCGAAGAACAATAGTTGGTTACGAGCAAAGAAGTAGATTAGTATATACAACTGCTACCTGTAGCACAGGAGATGATTCCCAACATCTGCCAGATCGACGGTTAGGCCAATTAAGCTGCGACATTCCACGGCGTCATTGCTGCGCATTTCTTCGAGAGTAATGTTGTGCCTAGAAAATCATACCATTATATTTGGGTTAAATCATGCAATTCGTGATGTAGTAATATTAACCGCTGATGCACTATCCAAGGTTGCAAGAATTCTCTTCAATTGTTCATCATACTTCTAAAACATTTTTATGCAAGGCGATAATTAAGCTTATTGCCTAACAATTTCAGAACTAGTGATCGTTGTAAACCTACACATGCTAATAAATTAATTCTCCGGTTAAGCCGATGTTACAGTGCCACAAGTCATGAATCAACAGTGCTTAACCAGATTGACCATTTCACAATATTGCGCGTTTTTGGCCTAATTTATTTTTATCAATTGTGAACAGGGCACAATGACCCGCGAGAACGGCTAATACAGGGCCTGTGATTGTCTCTGCATCAACATTCCTTAATCGATCACAGGCAATCATGTTAACGCAATAGGTGTGCGGGAGAAGCGTTATACATTTTTATTTAATCATTCCAACGCCGAATTGTCCCGCATTGCTTGGTTTGAATAAGTTTAACTGAATGTATAGTCAGTAATATTGGTTGTCACTTTTTTCGATTGACATGTTGTTCTATTCGGGATCGTCAATACTAGATTGCTAGGTGCATGCGTTGAAAACATCATAGTCATCACATTGTAGCCACCTGGAAGATGAAGAGCGTAATGAAATTATCGTCTATCATTGCTTTATTACTGCTGCATATTGTCAGGTTAATTCGCCCTTTTCTTGTGTGTCCGCGGTTGTCATGGTTACATATACTCTCAAATCCCTCGCCACAAGAGACATCTAGTTTGCTTGTGGGCTTCGATAGTTCACTACATATGCGGGGTACAACCGACAGCTACGCGTTTCTTTGTCGCTACATGACCGATACTGCCCTCTTCGGAAAATGTTTTTGCTGTCATTTGAGGTGTTAAATCAAATCATTAAATCTTTGTATTTACCCGGTGTCACAGCTCAGGTGTACGAGGAGGTAAATTGGTGCCTACATCGAATACTTTAATGAACCCTTCACGTGGTCACAGCGTATGAGCTGTCAAAATTATTGCCATTTCATGGTGGCAAACATTGTTGCCGCGAACGTATAATCTGCTACAAACTTTCTACCACCTAATGACATCACGATCGACTGATTGACTGATTGACTGACAGACTGCCTCACGAATCGACCAACAAATCCGATAGACAATGTGCAGGGGCCATTTTGAAGCCTACAGGGTCACAAGAATAAAGTTAAACATTCTGTTAATCACCGCTGTTGTGTGTAAAGATGAAAAACATAAATTGGTTATAATTTGACCAGCATGTAATATGCTTAGGTATTTATATTTGCATGGCGATAAAGATAATTTCCTGGCACCAAAGACCAAAAGCCAGAGGCAGTTATGTCAATGCACTGTCCCAATAAGCTCCTTTAGGACGCACCTCGACCCACACTTGCTATTCAGTCACATCAGCAGATTTAACAATACTTTAATGTGCTAATGGATAGCATTGTTTCTAATATCTTTACGGAATTATTTGCCGATTTAATGTGCCGTGTTCTGTTGATTCATCAAATGTTAATATAAACCGGATTTTGTGTAGCTGCTAATGGACTTTTGCCTTTGCACAAAACTTAAATCAAGTCATAGCTTGAATGATATAAACTCGTTTTAAATTAATGGACTTAATATGGTTGGGTCAAATCTACTATTCATATTTTAAGGGTCATTGGCGTGCAACAGATCAAGTGGACCATGTTCATGTGTCAAATTGCTTGATCATCTACAGTTGATATAAGTGTCACTAGTCAGGTTGGCTCCAACTCCATTTGTAGCACATGTTTTAGTAGAATCATATCTTTTTTTGTTGACCACTGCACCGATATTTTGTAAAATAAAGCTGCAAAATCGAGCTACTAGAATAACACACCATGGTTCGCGGACTGATTGTTCCTTAAGTCAGATCCTGTAATTGTGATTGTAATCTGAGGCTTCTGATAACATACGCATTGCAAATCAAACATCGGGTATAGTTGAAACAATTTGGCATATGTCAATTTGATGAAAAAAATATGGTTATTAAGTGAGAAGGTACTGTTGATACATTCTTAATATGTTTGGAATCAGTAGAGAGGAAGCACGAAGTAAGTTATGTGTTTTTGGGTGATTTATTAGTATCCAGAGTCGCGTCCTTTAGAATGCTACCACTAAGCGCGGTAATTGCATTGTACATGTCTGAGGTATATATATAGAGTATTGAAACCCCAATCATTCTCAGGCTCAGTCGTAAATGATTTAAGTCCAATCATAATTCTGTCCTGTAATGGTTTATATAGTTACATCCGCCAACATCAGCGTAACCATAACACATTTTTCATTGAAACAAACAATTGCTACGTGAAACACCAGCGCCGAGAATGAAGCCTGTAACAGTTACACGGGTCCATGATCAATCAAATTATGGCATCGGACATACCTGGTTAAAAATATCATCCTACATGCATCTAATGTGCCGTAATTGTACAGCCAATACAGGTGAAGCATCACTAATCACAGTAAGATATTTGTCCACTAAAATTTTTTAGGGGCCATTAGCTGAGGTTGTGCATAATGATGCGTAATAGACAGACACGCATATTCTATTAAGTATGCGGTCGGAAAGAATTGCCCTTGCTAACCACCGGGATTGTTGCAGTACGTGATGTAACGAATCAATAAACGTTCCGAAGTTGCGAGTTTCTAAAACATCCCTAGGTAAATTAACACACACGCACTCACGCACACGCACTAACACATACAGACACATAGATATATATATATATATATATATATATATATATATATATATATATATATATATATATATATATATATATATATATATATATATATATATATATATATATATGCATATATATATATATATATATATATATATATATATATATATATATATATATATATATATATATATATATATATATATATATATATAGTGTGTGTGTGTTTGTGTGTGTGTTTGTGTGTTTTTGTGTGTGTGAGTTAACGTTTTACTCTAGGTACGCGGATTACATCTGACTTAAGTAACTTGATTACATACGATAGTTTTTGGTACACTATGACTCTCGTAAACCAATC
>CM067350.1:43615080-43730080 GCA_034190875.2 Urechis unicinctus | reverse complement strand
GTAGGTGTTTTAATGTAATCTGCGTACCGTCGCACACAAATAAAAGTATCTATACGAATATCGATGAACACACTCACATGCAAATGCTCCTGCGCACGCAAATGCTCCTGCACACAAACACATTTGCAAGAACTCATTTGCATACAAATTGAATAGGCGAATAGTTGCTTGTATGGATGTTAACGGTGCAAAATCTGTTGACAAGGACAAGTACAGGTACATGATGTTAAGAGTTAGCCCCGCAGAGCATAGAATAACCATTCAACAAGACGTCCTGTTCAAAACACGCTAAATCCCCGTCTTACTGATTTGGTATGATTACATTTGAAATATAAAGTAGACAGTTTAACGTGTCGGGAGCACGGAACCAAAAGTATCACACATTGCCCACATTCTAGGTGGTTGTCAGTCATACTTGGTCGGAACTGCTTCAAAAAATATATTGGTTAAATATGAGTTAATTTAGACACACAAAGCAATAGATGCTATTCTGCAATAATCATATTCACTGCCGCGGCTGCAGCCGTAATCTACGTGTGTCGTTTGTGCCCACTAACAAACTGGTACAGAATATAATGAGATTCCCTAAAATATAATGAAATTTCCTCGTTTGTCGCTTGTAAGCCATTTGTTGCACCAGAGGTGTACGGAGCCCATTTTCTTATGCGTAAACGGAACTTATTTCAACTAAGACTAATACCGATGATGATCTCTACAGTGATGAATACATCATTGTAAGACTTTGTACACGGTCGTTTGCATAACACTATCTTTATGGGAAAATTCCATAAGCATAGTTGGCTAAATGAGAGGATGTTGTTCCAAATAAGAATATGATTTTGCTTTTATGCATTCTCTTTATATATGTGTATTGAAAAGCCAGGAAACTTCGTTCCCAGTGTATCTAATGACCTTATGTATAAAGCTTATTCACCCACAAGGAAATATTAACTTAAGTGTGAACATATGTTCTGATAAGCCAGGGAGGTTGCTAAATCATATTCAAATGCGTTGCAGGAAACGGAATAAAGCAAAATTAAAATGTCAAGATAAGCATGTATCGGTCTAAGCACATCCATCTACCAAAGAGGTTATCAGTACGCTATGAGGGTTCCTTCTGACTAGTTATACGATAAATACGACAATCAGTGAAATATACACCCGTCGTAAGGTGAGGCTACCATAACATCAATAAAAACACACGGGACGTGGATCCAAAGTCTCGATCTGCTTCTTGAGTCTTCTGAATGGTCGAGGCGAATGTTAAGAAAGATCGATGTCACTGTGAGGAATTCTGTGACAAAGCAGCACGCTGCTCACGGATGTCATATTCATACATTTTGTCGCACGCATGCGAGAGCGGTCCGTCTTCGCGTTGCTATGAACTACTGGTGCTTAATGTTGAATATACCACTTCATTACAAAATTATCGGCCTTTACTTAGAGGTGAAACATGATCAGGTAATAAATTATGCATTAATTGCATATCTAAGGGCTGATTGATATGCTGAGGATATCATGCTGGTCTGAACGAAACCCTTTACGTTTTGGTTTACATTAGTTAGAGAATTTTACGTAGGGTTTTCTACAACAATCGCCAAAGGGGGGTTATTTATATAAGCCGTATGCTTACGTTGAGCGCTAGCATTACACCAGTGGATCGTGATAAGCCATGTTTTACTCCGACATTCCATTAAACTATTATTACTATTTCCATTTCGAGTGTTATTCACGTTCAAATCTATCCATGTACTATACACGGCATCCTCAAATAGGTGTGGTTTGGTTGGTCAACAAACCCGCTTTTTAAATATTACTATCTATTTATTTTGTGACCGGGTTATATCACTAGCCAAATTCAAGCATCGTGCTGGTAGACTAGCAGACTCGATTTATTACCATGATGCTGACTAGAATTTGCTCGTTGATACATATTGTTTGCCTCACATCTACAATCGCAATTAGAGATAAGTGACCTGCAGATGGATACGCGATAAGCTAAGATAGTTTCGAATACCGCAATTTAATCTCTCATTTAGATCTTACAGAAGGTATACGTAAGTTCATATCTTTCAGGTAGTACATCAGGACGACTAAGCAAGTCTGGGTGTAAAATACATCCGACTGATCCATGTATGTTTGTATATTTACATACATACATACATACATACATACATACATACATACAACATACATACAGACAGACATACATACATACATACATACATACATACATACATACATACATACATACATACATACATACATACATACATACATACATACATACATACATACATACATACATACATACATACATACATACATACATACATACATACATACATACATACATACATACATACATACATACATACATACATACATACATACATACATACATACATACATACATACATACATACATACATACATACATACATACATACATACATACATACATACATACATACATGTATATATACGTTCATGCATGCATATATTCATATATGCATACGTATATACATGCATACATAGTTGTGTTTTGAATCGGGCTTTTTTTATTGTGTAATAGCTGTAGATTACTTGGTTATGGTGAAGGGGAAAATCAAATGCATCCAGGCGGATGAGCAAGAAACATTACATTAATGACACAGCTCAAAGAATTTGCGTGTATAATGGAACTGTTGCAACAGCAAGATACCCACGATGCAGGTTTTTGCTCCTCTGGGTTGCGCTTGTATGTGGTTGCAGATTTAAGTGATATCGGAACCGTTAGTCATTCGTTGTGGTGAGTTATCAAAAGTGCATACATGTTTTCGGGACGTTTTGGTAGAGGTAAAAGTTAAAAATACTCCCGAAGCCGTTTTTATTGAAGCTGGAAGGATGATAAGCACCTCTTGGTTTTTATTATATTCGCGTGTTCGGAGCGCATGGTTACGACCGAAGACCTACATCGGCCGATTGATTGGAAGTATACTCAGGGTAGTTTCAAATGAGCATCATAATTTGACAAACGTACATACCCGAGTCAGCAGAGCCGACGGTCTGCGGCTTTGCTCGACTGTGTTTTATTAAATGATTAGTGAAATCACAATACATGGTATGGGTCAGATTGTATGCACCAAGTGCTGACGCGCTAACTTATATCATCTTCTTTGTTTAACGGTATGTAGATTATAATAAATAATTAATGCGGAATTTTCTCATTTAATAGAAGCTTTCATAACCCCACGCCATAGAAGGGTCTATAGGAGCTATTCATCTTTGCCACAATCATCAAATGTCGCACATAACTGTCATCTCTGCATTACCCAATGAGAACATTATTCACAAGGCACTAATTCAAATCGGGAGGTGCTCCAGTTTTATTCTTGCCCCTGACATTAACTAAAATGTATCGATTCACGGTTTATTCAATTATCCCTGCATAATTGAAAACATTGGTTCTTATTTCCTCCCTGTTTTGAAGACTCAGATAATTGCTGCTGTAAACCAACATATAACCACCTATAGCGTTTTCATGTTTAATACCATTATTGTTGTTGATATCTTGCTTTGGTAGAAGGGGGTATTGCTTTCTGGGAATTGCTGTCAGATGAAATCGATAGTATGTATTTCAAGTCGATAACTAATTGCTATACATGATAGTTCTGTTTATGCGGGGTTGGGTTTGATAAATCTGGTAACAAATGATGCAAAAGCCACCGACTCAATGTCCGGCATCATCACTGTACCACATTTCGTATTCGCAGTGCGTTGATTGCCGTCCTGGTACCCTGGCGTTAAGGTCGTATATTGTTGAGAAACATTAGGGAAAATTGCATGTAGTCGACCGGAAGCTAGTGTTCTATCTGATTAAGTGAATACCAAACAAGCGGCACACCCTTAACGCGATCAGTTGTTTGTTTACTGACTCGTCTACGGTTAAAGCTACTTGTGAGGCTTAGCACAGGCAACTCGTCATGCGTTTGTTGATTGAGGTAATTGGAATTGTGGCAGAAAATGAAATGGCTACATTTTAGTAGAAAATAATATGGCTGGAATTGTGTGAAGGTGATAGAGTCAACGAGTCAACCTAGAGCCTTAGTGAACGTGAGAAGCCAACTCCAGTGACATTTGTATTCATTTATGTATTGCAGTCACTAATAAGATAATAAAGCAAACGGTGTGGTTTCGACAATTTTCTCTGGGTGTGTCTGTCTGTCTGTTACTATCTTCTTCTCCCAATCCGATAATCCCACCCAGTTGCAAATCGGTCTACATGGTACTTAATATCAGATGCGCTGTTTTCCAGTTTGCAGAGGTCGCTGTTCATAGAAATATATAATGATCTTCACCCTCAACACGACAGCACTTAACAGGTTGCACATTGGTCCTCAGATGAAACGATTCACCAGAAATCCGTGTCTGTGCATCGTAGATTGCAAGGTCGTCGCCATCGAGACTGTAGGTGCCTGTGAGGTCAAAAATCCATTGTTGCGCTGCGAACGTGCAGAATATGTGTTCATCATTAAGGTGGGTGGGTCATGTGCTGCTTCTTTTAAAGGCCACTAAAGGGAGTCTGGGGAATAGTTTTTCTCAAGAGCTGAGCCTTATCCAGATTTTAAATATTTGCCTACGCTGAAACAACAGAATAAAGGCTTTATGATACAAATAGAAAGTGCCCGGCCGTTAGACACCAACAAAGCCTTTATTATATCAATAAGCACCTCGCAACTAACATCATATTATAAGAAGCATCACGGTGATATCGCTATGCTAGTAGGTTACATTACTAGGCTAGATCCCTTATGTCAACAATATGCTTAAGAATTACTAGGTTACTGCCCATGTGGCCATGCTCTGTATCTTGTATATAGACGTCTGTATCATACACAAATACCGTTGTTTATTATAAACATCCCGCAAATACGGTGCTTGCAAGAAATGCCTCGCATAGTCATTCTGATAATTAAATTTTACACTTTCAAGTAGTGTTTTCCAGTGTCAAACTTTGTAATTACATATCCTTGGTAACGACAGAACTTCATGATTGAAACTCAATATAACCTTATTTTTGCATGACCGCTTCACGACATTACCTGGGATATGCCACGAGCGCCTGAATCGCTGGACATTTATGGTAAGAATCACCAAGCCATAACAACCGCAGTTTGAATGCTAGTCTCTCATGTAATATGCAAATTATTCTTGCTTTCAGGCGCCTTAACAGGGAATAGCAGGCAACATATGCTCAGGGGATGGAAAACATTGGGAAAAGGTTAGCTTTAAAATCTCAAATACGCTATCCGTAAATATGATATTCTGCATATATATTTAAGCCTATAACGACCAGAAGGCAGTCAGATGATTATACAACAGATATGATGCGCAAAACTATCAGGACGCGAAAGTCAGTTAATATAGACCTGCTCATACTAAGTGAGACAGAGGCCAGAAAACCTTGTTCATCCTCGGGGTACCTTGAAAAAGCCATAAACACAATCAACTTGGCGTACAGCTTTTGATTACGTTGTTGCACCACAGACATTAAGCGAAGCGTAAGTAGCCAACGCATTCATAGGTGCCTTGTTTATTCTGACCGCGTATTTATCCGTTCTGAAATGCTCCGTGAAATTGACGGAATACATAGTAAGTCCACCACCTAGTCCTGAGAAAATTATTTAATTAGCATCAGAATGACGTAATAGTTACGCAAATGTAGCGAACCAACAGCACGCATCGTAGTGATAAATATATTATGTGGCCGTCGCAGTATTCGTTGGGGCATATTAACCATAATGTAACAGAATTTGGCTAGTTCAAACGATCATCATCCCAGTATGTTTTTTAATTCTTTGCAGGGTGATTGCTGTTTGCAATTCCTTGTATATTGGTGGTATAAATTGTGCAGGTCAAAGCCCTACGCTTTACGAGGTCGCCATTGGATGACATTATAGCCATCGCTTTCCTTAGACAACCGGGTAGTGACAGCCAAGGAGCGCAGATTAGGAGGAAATGGCCGCTGTGACGCCAGAACTGTACCATATCGAACGCCTAACTTTATCTAGGCATGGGTATTGGGATAATATACAATCTTAAGGGATGCATCTGCTCACCAATCTCCAATATGAGAGGAAACCAAGTCGCATTTGTAAACAGTCCACGGAAACTATCATTATTTTGTTTTTTGTTACTTAAAACCGTACAGATTGATGATCAAGTAAACAGTTTGACAAGTACAAGCTACAATTACAGTATTTAAGCAGTCTTGGCATTTTTTGTTTATATGTTGGGCAATGAAGGTAGTCATGCACGATCAGTGATAAAGTGAACAATAGTGTCAGTGCTAGGCCAGAATGTTTTGCAGCTTCGAACTGGTGCATCCAACTTAATGGGATCGGCCCATTCCGCCGTCGCAGACGACCACCAGTACATTTCAATGTAATGGTGTTAGCAAGTTCCATATCAACAATTTCCATTACAATGTATCACACCTCACACAGTAAACGTAAGGTTGTATTGACAGCTTTTAAAGGATAATGGACACATGAGTTAATATACTTGTTATATGTGGGGTATGTAATATCGTGATTCCCCTATTTGATTTAACAATCACCCATTATGGGGTTCCATTTGACTTGACCAAATGTCGTACATCTCTGGGGAAAAACGGTTTTGGCTTAGTCACTGCCTTGCCCAACCATATACACCGGCGCCCATTGCAACGAAGCTACCGAGTCGGTTGTGTCTATGCTATTTAACATACCGTATGCGATTGTAATAATCAGCCGCGTTATTCTCATAAAAGCCAGAGTAAACTGTGTGTGCCAAGTCAAGACTCTTATAACGAATGAACCAATTCTACCTAGATAGCCAAGGACAACTAGGAATCGGCACTTGACTTCGCAAGTTTCGATGTTCAACATTTCGAGCAATCATCTGCTTTGGTAGTCGATTTACATTGCGTTGTAAGTCCACCAGATACAGGGCACTACTTGACTGCCCCTCAAAGTAACATATCTTTAACCAGCGACCATTTGTTCTTTTTGCAAGGTACAGCAGCATCCTGTGGTTAGACGGGGATAGCGTGGGATTATTGTTGTCAGTGTCAGAGTCACCATATCTATGCTGAATCTTCTACGGTATGGCATGGACGTTTTAGAGCGAACCCCTTCTAGCAATGCCCTAAGAGCGGGGTTATGCAAAACAAATATAAACAAAAGGAGATAAAAGTCCAGTCGAATGATATTTTACCAAGGTCGTTATCTAAATAGCTCAGTACATTGCCCCATAACATCGTAGATAATATCAATACAATGCTTGCTCTTAAATGACCTCCTGTGCTAACATTGGGCTTCACTAAACAATAATAATATATTGTATTTACCACTGCACGTGTGTTAGACGCCGTAATAAAATCTCGGTGATGGAGTGTAAATGATTTTAAACGTCAAACATAAACGATGTGCCTGGAATAGTACTGAAAGGCCATTCCCAATGGCATGGGGGTTAACTGGTACGCTTTTTGACCCACAGATTGTGAGGTTGAATCGTACCTTGTGCCAGTATATCTATGGTATTGTGTATAGGTTATGATGTATCAGGCGAGGTCCATGCTGGCAATGTATCCTCCTTGAATGTTATTCTTGTTAAAACCTGTCAAACTTGATTTGTAAAACGACCTATCATCTTTAACGTACTGTGTACTTATATCTTTATAAGATTGTAGTATTGTTATTTTCCGTATTGCTATTTTCGCTCTTTAAGGGACCTTAATAAAGTGATTACATATTTGGCGAAGCGTTTGATTTTGGGTCTTCAATGAGTCCATGCACGTCTTTCTCTAAGAAAATCCCAAACAGGAAACATGTGGAAAGCGACCTTGATTAGTTTAGCTATTGCCGCCAAGCGCTGCGTCCATTTGCAAAGCGTCTCATTTTACAGCAGTAATTGCATTTGACCTAACTGTGTGATATATCGAGTAATGTAATCCACATCTGTCGTCCATGACATCCAATTAGTTTTGCTAATGCTTCTGTACCACGGTTACATATACTTAGAAGGAAAACCAAAGACTACAGAAGTAGAATCAGAGTGATAAGATCAGCAACACTTGATAAGAAAAGAAATCGGAACCAACAGTCAAACGTGATGGTAGAAAAAATGTAATGGCTTCTAAGTTCAACCATAGTCAAGTTTGAACAAGACTCTCGATGTACATAAATGCTTCACATACACGCGTGCATTATCCCCTGATGTGCTTTTAAAACCTGGGTTTGCTTTCCCTTGAGTCGGAAACATCAGACGGGGTCAGATCGGAAACGGTCAGTTTGCAAAAATCTAGTAGAGATAATTGAATATGTATGGCATAATTATGTGCTATTGTACCTCACGATTAGGTTGCATTTGTTTCAAAGTGTATGCGTTATGACAAATGATGGCATGGTAGAAGTAAATCATAACGGTTGCCACTTTCCAATGGGTTCCATTAGCGCTGCTAAATCCTCAGCAAACCACTCTGTTGCAAGAATTAATAACCCAACGGCTGATATGATAAGCCCAATTTACAACATAGATAAATATGGTTTGGGACAATGTTTTTGCTCAGAAGTAAAGTGCTGATTTATATAAAGGTATTATCCGTTTCCGTTAGTAACTAAAGGTAACACATAACACGGTTGATGAGACCGTTGACAAAGTAGACACATATTGCTAATGTCATATTCAAAGTGCGATAGTGTCTTGGCAAAATTCAACCCTAAGCACAGGAAAGTAAATAATCGAATATTTACTTGCGAGTCACATGAAAACCTAGCTGTGTTATGTAGAAAATTAACCAACACATAGATATTCACTATTACCGATGGATATATATTGACGACCAAGGAAGTAAACAGTCACTGACAACTCCGCCTGATCAAATCGATTACAGCAGGATAAGAACGCTGGCGAGGCGGGCATGCTGCATGCTGAATGCCCCCGTACACTTGGGTGATCGATTCAAGCGCTTAACGCGAAACCCCTCCGACAGCTGGCCTTACGACAATCATCAAACACCCAGGGGAGTAATTTATGATATCAGTTTATATATATGATGTTAGGACCCATGTGACGGTACTACAGTCCATATGTTAGTTGGAATAAAGGGGATATAAAAAGGTCCCATCGGACTACACATGCGTATCCTTCAATCAAACTAAGCATGGAAATTAGTGAATAACGATTTAAACCGACGATTATGCAACGTTAAGCGCAGTTGAAACATCCAACACGATCAATGAATACCCCCCACGTTGACCGCTCTCCGATGATGACATCAACATGGTCATGGAAATGCGTATCCTACGTCACTGTGATGGCGTAAACATCAATGCATTGTAGCTGATTTAGATGTAAGGCATGCCCACAATTTTTCTTGACAAATGACGTACACTTGGGTGATTCCCGAGGACTAAGTAAACTTTGCCATGGTTGTTGATGCAACCGTAGTTTTATAACTGAACGTTAATCTCTAATGTAGTGATTGTATATGGTAACCATGTAAGCGTAAACACGAAAAACAAAAAGGACGGCAGAGGAGAGATGACGATTTACACGAAGTACACATACAAGGAGCTTGGATGGTTATATGACGAAGGTAGATGCTTGTATAGACGTCTAATGGTCAGCGGCGTTTTATCCTAACTCATAAAGGCAGCTAAATCGTATTTGAAGCCAATTCATAGCGATGGTGCGTGTGTCTTCGTAATTACCCTGCTGACGTTAGAAAGGCACAGCAACGTAATGTAGTCACTGCGCTATTACGTTGTAGCCGATTCGGTTTTGTTCTGTGTGCAGCATTTAGAGAAGGCTCTCCTGTTGGTAGTTGTTATATCAGCTAAGCTATGTGCCCAATGATTGCGAGGTTACACAACTCCACCTCACTCATCGCACCATTAACGTGATATCGGTTATTACTCGCACCAAACAAAACGATGATATAAGTGGTTATTATATTTGCCGATAAAACCTCTTGTCTATTTAGATGTTTCATGATTACTGATCGAAATCAACCTAGTTACACCAACTTCAGCTATGTAAGCCCAAATGTGAGATGTACATGCAATCAAGGCACTTAAGTTATCTACATAGATATTGCGGAGCCATGTTCACCAACGTAGTCAGGTATGTGAGGAGATTGATTGGGCACATCAAGGTTGTAACGGTAACGGGACAGTTTGCAAAAGGATCGACGCTGCTGCTTGTAATGAAAAATGTTTGAATTTTGCCTACCCAGGCCATCTCTCAGTTGGCTGCGAAGAGGATCGTAAAAGCAGGTCACGTAAATTTGAGGCAGACCTCTTAGCTAACGATTGCCGATGCAAGGCTTTATCTCATCAAAACGTGACTTCAATTAGATGAAACCTGACTGCGTAGAGTTGATATTGCACACTTTGTGTTAAATAGAATCTACACTCTACAGTGAACGACATTATTTCTTGCAGATTGTATCGCTTTACCGAAAGCTATCCAAGTCTAGTTGCAACGATTTATCAAATTTTATATACATGTACGTAAGTATATGTGCAATGCAATATAGGATATAGTATACGTATAAAATACGGCTATAGCGTAGACAATTGCTTTACATAATTACAAACTATTTACATCAACGAACAACACCATCCATAACATACCATCACAGTGATGACGGACCGCAACGTCTGGACAGCCATTCAGTCAATAGACTCCATCGCTCTTTTGCGTCGTCGCCTGATATCGTCTGCAGTCTGATATGCATATTTACGTGGCGTTCGCTGGGTCGTAAGATATTGTTTAACCAAATAAATTAAACGGAAAACGATCGATGTCTATCGCATCTGCCGTGATAGGCTCGACAATTGCACTGGCATCTATCACTGTGCTATAAATCGTAGAATGTGCAGAATCGAAACGAGTCGCTTTGGGATAAAGCATAAAGATAACATTGAGGACTTATCGCAACCGGATGTAAAACATAAAACAGTTAGGTCGTCCATTTTGAATCTGCAAGGGCTCTTCAAGGGACAATAGACTTATTCTAGGAATCGACGACATTCGGATCCACAATTGCAGCGGTGTAACTAGGCAATGTGGGCTGGATATACCCTAGCATTGTCACGCCTTTAAATCCTTATCAGGAAACCATTTGTCCCTTGCGAGGGTAACCTTCTTTCCAAGTAATAATTTATACGTTAATTTCAATATCCAAATATTTAACAATGCCAGCGTCGTGATCAGTAAAAGCAGCACTGGTAGTTCAACTATATATATATATATATGCCGATTTCATAATCAACATTCAGTGACTACTTACGAAGGGCTGGCGAATAGGCATTAACATAAGACAATCAAGACACTGGGTTACTAAGTTAAGTTCCAATCCTAAGCATCATCAGTTTAGTAGCGATATGTTCTGTTGGTTAGGGCTTAGTGAAAGGCATGTTGAAATATGCGTTAGTGTCATCTATGATGGCGCTCTCTTTATAGTGTAACAATCTGTCACATATATGCCCCTATACCACAGTTGATGCAACGCGTTTGCAACTGGCACTCATTCTGTTATATACTGCCGCTCAGTTTCCCAAATAAGTTGCCTAATAAGAAATATGGAGATAGTGTACACATATCGTTACAATTAATAAAATTGAAATTCCAGACAACAGACTCTTCAAACATGCCCATGAACTACGTATTGCACTCAAAGCTTGGGTATTCAGGGATCAATATCAATAGAAAGAATTAATTAACCCAGAGCCTCGAATGCATCTCTTGCGCGTAGTCTAATTTGCGTACTGTGAAGGATCGGGATCTGAAAAATGGACCCAACCGTGCCATCCAACTTGTTTAAGTCTTTGAAATTGGCCAAGAGAGACAAGTGATCATCTCACCCATAATAAACGTGACTAATATAAGCAAGATACAAGACGCCTACAGTGAATCGTTCCACAGAGTAGTGCGCTAGGCAAAGTATCCCACCAACTAATGGCAAATTGTAACGGTGCATTCACCTCTAATATTGCCTGTATGGTTGATTAATTTTTCATTATCCGCTATTGAATCGGCCGAGTTTATATGAAAAATACATCGCCAAGCGATTTAATTCGGATCTTAATTGTCATAGATGAACTCTCTGCCGACAACGAAACTGGTATTCAGCTACAGCTTGGGTAATTTAAATATTGTCGCGTTTCTAAAAGGGAATATTACTCACGCGGGAAAAACAAAATAAAATAGTAAAAATCGTTGTGTCTTATTTGCATGAAGTCAACTTAGCACCATATATACCCATATAGTTATATATTAAAATATATGTATGTATATATATCAATATATAATTACCTACAGGCGTTTTGTAGTGTGTGTTTATTTGTTTTTGTGTTTCTTAAAGGAGGCATACGCAACGCAAACGTTGGAATTGTGCGTCAGTTACGACGTCTTTTTGTATCATAAACAGTGCGAGTTAGTTTGTATCAGGGACACATATAATGTAAGGCGCCCTCTGGCGAGTTTAATGCACATTGCATGGGGCGTTTACAGCTCATCGCACGCAACACCGCCATTTTATCCATCAAGGTAACTTGCATGTGACACAAGTAATTGTCACCGCTAAATTTGATAATGAGGATTGATGGCAGCCAGTATACATGTTAAGTTGTGAAGCAAACCAGACATTGCATAAATATTACCCTGCCGTTTGTATCACTCCGTATCGGATGGTGGGCACTCGCAGAAGCTGTATTTAGGTTCCCAAAGTATATGACAATAACATCGTTTTGAGCGTTGGTTACTGAAAGACAATCTAATTCTTTCTCCTTCCTCGAAATGTAACACAGAATTATCCTTGGCTATTGGAAAGTTTCGACTTGTCAAACGACCGCGGAGAGGGCTTAAACATATATCTAACTGCATTGCTGCCAGTCAGTCAGGCTTAAGAAATCCAAGCGCCTTATTGCGCTTATAGAGCTAACAATACAAGTCGTGCTAAAGACAGAACGGTGTCATTGAAGCTCCACACTACTTGTTATTTGTGCCGTGATACATGTGATGCTTTAATGTTAATGTTAGTTGACACCAGCTTTCTGAAGCTACCGTTTTTGCAGCGTTCAAACTTCAGTCAGTGTTCAAATTATACATGATCTAGGTCACTCTACCGACCGACAGTTGCATGGTTAGCTTGTCAGTGTTTAAATGTCAAGATTGGTTTTAATCAGTTATGGCCATATTAACAATAACATTACCTGCTTTTAAAGTTTTCAATGGTTTTAGTACGACGACTATCCATAAGATTAGCTTGCAAACCCATCTTGAAGATTCCAGATTCCATAACCTGATTTCTAGTCTGAACTGCAAAGTGACAAAGAATCTAATTATACTCGGTCTGGTTTAATATGCGCTGAAGTTCGAACCGCAAAAGGCGTACGCCTGACGCATCAGTGGCTGATATCAAAAATAGTCGGTTTGGGTAGATTTAATTGATCTGATTTCTAGAGTGAATTAGATCTACATTTGTACAATATTTAGTTATACCCTTGGGTAAATTTGATGACTTATTTAGCGACTACTTAATGCTGGACCACGAGCATTTCGTTGTGTGCTCTCAATACTAGTAGTTTTATCGGTCAAATGATTTCTCTCTAAGAATAGTCCATTCAATCCCATACATTTCGCGAGATCTAAATCAACAAACATATTCATACTCAGCGGGCAGCGGCTATCGTTGAATATTTGATAGTGGCATTTGTGGCCGCAAAATATAGTTTTTGTATATGGTAGAATGGTCCGCACTTGCAATGCTATCTTAGTCTTTATTACTACTTACCATGTCTTTTGTGCTTAAAGAGATAAAAGACACATGCTGAAATGTACTAACCAATATAGCTGAACCACGCGCATCTAATGCCCAGGTCACATGGACCTACAGGTGGTAAGCAGCTTTGAGAACAGTACAGGGCTGTGGCCCGTAGGAAGCCCGCAATAAATCATCGCCCGTACGATGTTGTGATCATACTCTTTCAAGATATATTAAATAATGCTAATTCTGACAAGCCTGCTTCTTTAAAAAAAGGTGCCAAGTTCAGTTATTGTAAATCCTTAGTATTATTGAATAGTCTTAATACATCTATTGTGCACTCCATGCTTGTTTTTATTAATAATAGCATCGTCAGACGGTTTATTTTGCATGCAAAAAAACAAATATCCTAATCAATTAACCATTAATAATTTACACGGACAACTTGTTAATTACCATATTACATCTAGTGAGGTGTTTTGCTTCTATAAGAGACCATATAAGAACTTAACTACCTTCAGGATATTTGACGCAAATGTTAATTTTACTGAATTCTGTACCTATATGTTACGACAAGGACTAATGTCGATTTAGCCGTAGTTTCGAACTATACAAGCAAGGTATAGATAACTTAGCAGTCAAACAGGATTTTCTGAACCTTGGATATTATCATGACAGGCTGCACTACTGTCAATTGATCAGAAGTTTTTTGTCCGATTTCGGTCCGTTGTTACCACTTTAGCTAGATTCTTGAGCATTACATCGAATGCATTGACTCTGCCCTTGCATAATTGCTCTACACAGGTACGCAGGTTAAGTACTGCAATATTGGGCTTATCGTCCGGGACGAAACCAACATGGTTTGTAACGCGGCGTAATTACGTACTTAACTCACGTAAAAATTACACTGAGAACAGCAGAAGTGCCATGATAGTAGACCCAGTTCCACTATACCGCACTCACTCTCGAATATGCATTGCAAATAATCAAGACTTGACGTCAATAAATTTATAACGCTTCGAGTCTTAAATTTAGGGATACAAGGGATGAGTTGTTTGATCTCTCTTGAGAAGTAATTGCCTATGTTGATATAAGCTCCGAAATAGTATTGTGAAGTACCCCCAATAAATTATACATGCCAAGACCAATGTGGTACCAATACGTCCATGTTGTTTTATCTCTCAGTTGGCCCTCCAGCATTTCCTTGCATTCTTTATTCAATATGACCAGAGAAGGCACACCCAGAACATCCGTGATATAGGCAAACGATAATATTTTCATTCGATATAGAAGTTAATGACCACCTTGTATAGCAGTTATAGCATATTTACCTCGAAAGCAGCAGCCATTACATATGATTTGCGTTATAACTCTATTGGTGTGTCAATATTTATACGTCGAATACCTCCATTACGGGATGGTCTTTAGCATACACTAAACTGGGAATGATGGTACATACATGCGTTTATGTCGCGTTTGCATATTCACATATTAATTTGATGCAGGCGCTAGACATGAAAAAGTATGTACACAATTGAATGGCACATATTTCATGCATAACATTAAGTGAGTTTATTGCTATTAAAAACGTTGTACATCAAATATATGTACAAAGTCGTTAAAATATCCAGTACTATGAATAACACAGCGTAAAATAGCATCATTCGTGTGAACGTTTTATCTGCAATTATATAATTTGCAAACAACTAGTGAAGTAACAAACGCGTAACCGGCGGAACATTTGTAAATGTATTTCCTCATATTGTATACGATTAATTGATAGGTCTTTATGCAATATAAAGTAACCATATTTTACAGTGTATATTTTTCATGCCGACGAAAGCACACCGTCAATAACACCTACACATAACAGTAGTTAAACCATCGATGTAGATAATGGCTGATTCTGTAGGTTTTCTAGTTGTTAAGCAGATACAAGATAGGTTTCGTGACCTTTTGAGTACGATGATTAAGATTCTTGATTTCATTCTTTTGCAATATGGACCCATGTTGAGAGTGATAAATGTTTGAAAGGCAAATGGACGTTGTTATATCCATAAAATACCAATTAAACCGAAACTAGAATTGGGTAAACCATTATGCATTATCCTAGTATGTGGTAAAGATGGTATACACTTTGATACCAATGCATTGACATACGGTACTCTATGCTAAGTGGTGGTTAGGTTATGTGATTCTAAATGCGTAAACCTAAGCCATCGACAACCCATGAGTATCTCCTTTACCACACAAGTCATCGAAAATCGTTTGAAGTGTGAAAACACTTTAATTTGATTGTCTACACCGCAGTTAAACCACGGGCAAATATGCTACCGCAAACCTTACCTCAATATTATATTCAGCTACCATTAAACGGCGGGTTTGCGTTTTAGATACCATTCATAAAACATTACATTTATATTAACTTCACATCAGTAGATTAATGCTGTCGATATTGGGAGAAGTGTTATAATTGAAAATAATTACTACTAACAGTTTAGCCCGTTTATAAGGCCCCGTGTTCGTCAATGTTGCAAATAAACTTAATTACGCTCCTCGCACATCAAGGGGCGTACACGCAAGATATATCGTTGAAATTATAAACCTAAGAAAAACTGATTTATTCTGAAGTGCTGCGTGAATAGTTCATCAATTTGTTGATTATACCCAATAATATCTCACTCACAGGACACTCATCAGAGCTTTGGTGACAGTATGAATATATTCATTATGCCCACATCACTCACGATCTCCCAACACAACCAAGCAGAACGAATGATTCCACCCGAGATCCTTAGGTGAGTTGGCTTTGTTATTTATGGAAAAGTGCCTATTAAAGTCAATGCAATGTTTTTTAATGCATTGATAAGATGAAAAGCTTACATTTGTCGCCGTCCATCGATAATCACAATTGTGAAGATTAAAGGTCTTTGCAATTTATATCTTATATCTACATGGCATGAATAGAATGACGAAGGTAGAGCTCGGTATATGCGGTGCAATCATTTATACGGCGAAGTAGGAAATGATTACTCGTTTATTTATGTACGGTAGCATGAGTTATAGACATTTATTCATGGTGAGAAGGGGTTTTAATTTGTTCATCGCTACCATGCAGCTGATTCTGTTCTAATTTACTGCAGCACAAATTTATTATTGTCCATATTTTATTCACAAAGAGTACATTTTACATTTCGCATCTGCGCGATAGATCATTGTTTATCGAGTGAGTGATGCGCAGATACATACCTTTGACCTTTTGAGTAGAAGGCAGTCATATCACTGCCCGTCCTTGAAAACCCAAACCTCAATGGAAATATACGTTCCACCTCACAGAGCATGTTTTGGTGGCGTACATGTGGTATAGATTAATGTAGCAGAACATATTAAAGGTGAGCTCAAATAGATTGAACTATGATGGCCTCTTTAGCAAAAACACAGTCGAAATTGCTAAATGCGTCATGTGCGACATCATAATGACAATGATCTCGACCGATCACTTAATGGCAACATATTACACTCGTACTGGTTAACACTCTCGAATAAATAACCAGTTGTCTGCGGTACAGTCTTTAGGCAATTCAGATGCCGTTTTGTGGTAGCTGTATTTGCTTTTCAATTGTGCCGGTAACCCTAAAATGACAACCAAAATGTGATATATCATGCCAGTAACTTTAGTTGGCTTAGTCTGTTATTTATGGAATAGCGCTCAGTATTTCTACTAATACCGTAATTGCTCCTCGATTGTTACAGGATATTTTAAGTGATATCATGCATGACTTGGCATGCATTGTTTTTGCAAGCAAGCTAATTTATTCAATGCATCTCAGCACTTTTGTCACAGTCAGGTGAGTGACAAGATTCAATGTGTGGATCAAATAAAAAAACATCAAAAGGTGGAAGGGAATAGATGGAAAGCAAATAGCTGGAAGGTAGAGCTATTTCATCAAACATCACAATCTATATAATTGGGTTAAATCAATGGACATCTTTATTTCATTTGATACAAAACTTGTTATGTGCTGATACATCCGGACCACGGACCTGTTGGATGATATGATAGGAAATTCATAGTTCGGCGCACAATACCATCGCAAACTGTGATTGCTTTAGTAATGCATTCCACCCAAAGTTATAACAACGTTGGCCAAATTCAATTTACCGTACGTGTCATGTAACTTGGAACTTGAAATCAACAACGACAATTTTCATCTTTTCAGGCGAAATCGGGACGTCGCAGAAGCGCCACTGACATTCCATAAATTTGTCGTTTGCATATTTAGGGGAGCATTACCTAACCTTTTGCAATTCCAGTATATAATGATCATAACACAGTAAGTTGTATCAGATGTTGTCGGATATCAGGCAATATGAGCTAATGCGTTTATGCAGCAAAACGGCACTAATGTATGCGTTGTTTGATAATGCTTATGGTGGTCGGTATTCGCGACTGTCAAATATGCAAAATGATTTACTTGAGCGCCATTGAGTTTTGTAATGTCACATGAAATACCCTTAACTATGCATTAGTGACAAAGTAGCAGAATGCGTGATGGACTGCCAAGAATTATCCGCCTCAAGTACTTGTAATATAATTTAGTTCTTTGCTTAAATGTCCAATGGCAACAAGGTGTTGAAGCATCCATTAAGAACGGTTAAATCTCTCTATTATATGCTTTTGGAGTATTCATCATTTGTGCACATTGCTCGTGTCAGTGGCATGTCGTGCAATGGAGACAAAAGTTGAAACATTCTGTGTAACGCCGTGTTTGAGGATTATATTTTATGGCATATATATGAGCATTAAAACAATCGATTTAATCAATGAAAATATTGTTACAGGAAATACGTGTACGTACAATAAGTATGGCCCAGTGTGAGAACTTCAGCAACTCAGGTTCCTTATAAGCATCATATGCAAAATACAACCCTTACTAAATTGCATGTTCACAATTAAAATATAGAACACGTTAAGAGGTACAATGTGCAAGATTCACATTGCATCATTGCTAATACGTTCAACACGCTGTCTTTTGATGTATTTTTCACGTTTTATGGTGGGGGTACTTTGTGCGACATGTATGTTATGGCGCACTTCCTTTATTGAAAGTTAATATGATCGACTTGAGCGTAGCAAAGGAATAATGGCTGCTGCAGGAATAGTCGAACTGCATGGTCATAATGTCAAATACTCCCTTTGGCACAATTTGCTGCCTGTCAAACACATCGCTGATGACTTGAATGAAATCTACAATAGGCGAATTACAAGTCACCAAGCGTCAGTCTTGTGTCGCCAATGGATAACACAAGTGATAAAAGAGCAATAATCTCCGTAGTTGAAGAATTTTTATTTATGTATGTTGGTAGGACGCGGCATATGCAGTACATAATGAATCTGTGTGCTGAGAAAACCGGTCGTGACCAGGGCTGGAATCCCAGGATATTTACAATGGACGATAGTCGCGTAATATGACATTTGCTGTTGGTTTTAGTACAATTGATGAATTAATCAGAAAAGTGAAATACATTATCATTAAAAAAAGAATAGACCTAAATAATGTAAAATAAAACTAACATGTTTTCGTCATTTCCAACCAAAGTATTTGCTTAGAACTGGATTTGTAAGATTCCTATGACGACAGATATAAAAATTACGGTATAGTCGCCTCCACGATTGCGCTCATACGATTAAAAACCAGGATGTTGTCTTATTATAATTTGAAATCCTGCTGCACAGTTGTCACCTTGTGTGTAGCTCTTTTTAGACCACTTAATGTATTCATTCACACCATTGAGAGTTCCCGCATGGAATTGGTTCGTCTTCTAGGTAACCAAACAATGTTGAGGAAACAATTGGGTAAACACGTTGTGAAGACTAGACATGGCAATTGTATTGACTGTTATGTTCCATAATCTCTGCTTTAAAACTTGTTTAAGTAGTTGCATTACCTGTACAGTTGATGTAAAAACTCAAATCTGGAACGCTTGTAAATAAACTGCCTTTATAGTCTTTTAATTCGGCTTGTGGTGATTGCGGTAAGTAATGTCCTCATTCATCAAGCGCAAATATGGTAGTTTTGAACTAATCAGACGCTAACGTTGTATTCCCAGATTGTTTGAAAGTAATCCTTCTCCCATGAAATTGCACTAGCCTTTATTACGGGGACAAAGGGTGCCGATTTCGATTTCTCATATGGACCCGTGCAAATACACAATATTTCACATATTTCTACCTGCAGCTCGTGGTAGACTGGTGTTAATTGTCACTTAAGTAACGCGAACCTACAAACTTGAGGTTTACGATTTATGGCCCAAGTCTAATAATAATTAGACAGGCCCATGGTAACAAGGGGGAATTTGGCAAACTCTATCAAGAAAATTTAAAATCTTACCATAATTGATCGAAATGTAAATTTGTTGCAACCATTACCATCGCACGTATATTGATGATTCTAGGAGCAACCTAATTGATTAAATCCTACTGTCCGGGACCATTATAGATATATAACGGTTTAGCTGACACAAGAGAAAGGTTTGTTTTATTGAATATTACCGTGACGTGGCATACTTGGGCGAGCGCCCGTTAGGCGCGCCGAGAGCAGCGGCGTCCTTTGTTTAGTACGATGTGTAGACTGCTGTTAACAAACCTGTGAAAACCCAGCAGAAGTGACACCCGCTGTATTTGAGCTTACTTTGTGAGAAAACTATCAATACTATACAATTAGTTGTATCAGTCATATGATTAGAATTTAATGGGCTTCCTTCGGGTTAAAACTGATATACCATTAACGACGGAGATACGGTACGTTAACTTCCTATTTTAGTTTCGCTATAACTTGAATGCGAAATACACCGGAAGTTACAGCGTCGAATTGTCGATACAATTGGAGCTGTCTATCAAAACAACTGTCCCTATTTTTTTACTGTTGAAAACGACGAATATTTTGATAGAATATGCCATTATATAATTTTTACAATTATTTAAGCTTAAAGAAAATGTGAATTTTGTTTATGATCGGACAATCATTACATAATGTACCAATTCTTGCAATAAGTAATTTTCGACATGCTAGAATCTTTTTCAATCTGCTTTATTAACTGACATTTAGGAAAAGTTTGCAATGATATTAAACTTCAATGATAGGTTACCTTTTTTAAAATCGAAGTGTCATCAACGGATGCATTAGGAACTAAACTTGTAGCTATTTTGAGAACCTCTGGCCCGTTCGTTACCGAAAGTCACACCATCGACATCCACGAAATCTGAGAATGTGACTCAGGCTGTCACGGAGAACATGCGATGCAATTTTTTGTTACCAAAAGACATGTATTGAGTATTTTATAAGTGCTTGAAATATTCATAAAACTTTTGTTGACATAGGACTGATGCCACGATGTTTGACCTGGGATGCTTAAGAAAAGCTATAACCATTTTTACAATTGGCGTCAGTTTTGTAGAGATTGGACATATATCCACATAAATATTCGGGATTATAGCTGTTCATGATAACATTTGACCCATTCTTTTTGACCAGCATTTTGTAATTTTTATGAGCGATCGAAAATTTCATTTCTATTTCAGCAGATATTTACCTGCATTCCATGGGAAAAGTACGCACAATTCATGCCAATATGCAGCAGAAGAAATGACACCGTAAGCCATCTACAAATATATGGAAACATTTTATAAATCGCAGCGTTGTTGACGATATCATGGTCTTAATTAATTTCGTTTTTTGTGCCTTCAGCTAAGTAAGTTAGACAAGTATTTAGAATATACAAGTAGCTGTTTAGATGTAAGTATGGAATAGCAAGGGCTTTCGTTGAGAGTAAATACGACCATTAACGACAGAGAAACGACGTGACAATTTACAATCTGAAACGTTCCGTAATAGGACAAAATTGCACGTCTTTAGTTATGAAATCATAACGCCCGAAAGTGGCCAAGAGTTTGAATGATAATGCAATTGTTAGTTTGCCGCACCAACTGAGAGAAGCAGTCGATCACGAAGCGAATTCGTCAAATAGGGTGGGGTAATCTGTTGATTGCATTGTACAGTTACATTTAGAATGTTAAAGACAAAACTTAATAACACAGCATGCTTTTGACTATGCACCCCGTGTGTTTGTAGTGGCTGATGTTGTGGTTTGCACTTCGCCTATTCACAATCTCTGGCTTCCACCCCCCCCCCCCCCTCACCACCCAGTGTGACATCCTGACTTGTTAGTATGGGCACTGCACACTCCTATTGACTCGGATGAACACATGAAGTAGCGGCCATACATCGGTAAGGGGTAAAACCTCGGTGGCTCACTCTATGAGGTTTGGCATCCGTTTCAGTGGCATGGCGCCCCTAGCCCAGTGCTGGCCAGTTATGATAGATGGCCGTGGCAAATGAGGCGGCGCTTATATCTATAATGAGCATCAGAACAATCTTACCCAATTCCTTCAAGATGCAAACTCCGCGCAGACATTAGCGTTTTACCTTAATATCCTATTATTAATTTGTAGTTGTTTTGTTCACATACGCGCAATAAGCAATGCATTTGTATGGCCTAATATTTGTTTTCCTAAATTAGATACAATGACAGACGGTACACAATGACTCTCTTGGTAGTTGCTTAGCTTCTCTTTTACGAGGTCGTACATTGCTGATGTTAATGAATATGAAACTTGAACTATAAATATGTAAAAGAAAGAAGAGGTAGTGATAACAAGGTATACGACAATGGCAAGAGCAAAGCCACATCAGAATTTCAGGTAATGGGTATCAAGTTGATGCACAGTTCGCGATCTTAATTTGATTGCCTAAATGGAATAAAAATACCTGATTAATACCTCCACAAGAGCAAGAAAACCATTGTATGCAAGCAACCACTTGTTAATTGCACTATTACTCAAGCAGGAAGTTTTGTCTATGCAACAGTGGTTGCGTTGATTGCTAAACGCTGCTTGTGAAAACCTTGGTCGTAGCATTAAGCAATGCATGCGACCTACAGAAATACAAAGGTGTAACCCCCAGAGATGTAAGGCTTTGAAGAAAGTGTCAGTAAGTCATGAGGCTAATGACGTATATCATTTTCGCATAAATCTTCTTTACAACCAATTAAAATTCGAAATCATTATTAATACATTTCACTTATATAGAGAACCGATAATCAAGCAAGGGATTGAGATGAATGCATAATTATATTTCCGAACCTTAGCACTCACACACATAAACACAGGCACAAACACGCACAAGCACTAACACAGAAAGACACCCTTACACAATGTAAACAGAAATATTCCGGAACACAGTATTTTGTTAAGTGTGATTTTATTGCTTGAATCATCGATATTGAAGCCGTATTGGCATCACGGTTGATATGATACTGCTGCATTGACAATAATTCTACTTTCCTTGGAAGATTCATTGAAAAACATCCAAGCCTTTGAAAGAAAGTGGTTGCCTGTTTCTGCCGTCTTGTGTTATTGTTCTGTACGTGATGTTTATGATAGAAACTGGTAAATCGGGTTGTCTATGTGTGCAATCAACTATCCCTATTCGCAAGTGCATAAATATCCACTAAATTGTTGTTTTTAATAAATCAAATAAGTTATCATCTATTCTTAAATACTAGGGGATAGTAGCATTTGTATAATGATACCATCGATTCGGAATTGACACAGTAAATATTAAATTTCGATTTGCTCACAAACATAGTGACTCTCAAGATGTTCTTTATCAATTGATATAACACGCCATACAAATTAGTCAAAACAATGAAAAATGTGCATAGATTATGAATGTTAGACATGCGCAGCGGTTAATTGTAATTGCACTGTATCCGGCGAGATGACGTGGGGGTGAAATGAGATATCTCGTCCGTACATATTCAACTACCGATGCGTATCGACCAATGAGTCTTCTTAAAAGGTTTTCTTGATAGTCCGGGTTTCATGTACACACACAAATAAGGTGTTTATATGTACGACACAACAGGCACAGCCTTGGTATGTATGATGCAGTTAACTACACCTATATATTGCTTAAGGGATTTGAGAGATTAGGCTGAATCCTTTGTACATGCAACAATGATGCTTTACTTTTAAGGCGACCTTCTAGATAATCAATCGACCAATCTGTGAGTTACTACCGGCTTCAGAGACTGTCATTGACATGAATATTTAAGCGCATACGATATCGTTGCACGGAGTCCCACTTTCATTGTTGTGATAAGGCGTACAATTACAGATAAAATAATAATTAAACGTTCACACGTGCAATGCATCGTAGTTGTACAGTAGTGATTAGTGAAGGGATAACGTATATCCTCGACATATTTTGCGTTGCTTAATGATTGTGCTTACTTACATCTTCAACATTTAATCTCATACAGCGCTTTTTGGCGCTATATTTCCACCAAGGACCCTTCTTATGTGGTTTATCTCGCAGCTTGGCCAGATGAATTACACATACATCATACATTTTGTTGACGTTTAGCTTCGTATAAAGTAAGGCCTTATTGGCAGCAAGTTTGAACTGATGAACTAAACAACGATAAAACATTGCTCAGTGCACCGGTGTACAGATATGTATAGGATAACTAAGTGTTGAACGATATAATAGACGGCGATTCATGGTAAGCGTTGGACGCAGTCTTGTTGAAATATATTTAAATAAATGGAATGCACTATTCATGCTCGATTTTGCATACAGCATTACCATCTTGTGCAGTTACAGTTGCTTGCCTCCAAAACCTTTATTATCGTAATTATTTCTCTTCTTATGAGATTTTGAATTACATTGATTGGCAAATGAGAGGATTATTTTAAGCTAATAAACACTAAAATTTTCATAATGTATTTCTCATCCCTGTTCATCAATGTACACATGATCCAGACCGCTTTTAAATCTGACATTTATGAGAGGGAAAATAAAGCAATTGTTATATTGCAACTTAAAAATGCAAATAAAATGATCTCGAATGTCTTTCCTCCGAATTGCATTTTTGCTTCCTTTGAAGCAATATTCCACGGGAGAGCATGCGAAAATGATACTTATGTTGCTTTTCATACATAATGTACGGCGTCATGTAATCAAGTGTGCACTGGTGTATCAGTGTAACAAATGTGAAATCGACTATTATGGGTTTGACATGAGACAATACCACGAAATTATGTTACGGCATAAGACAATATTTACCATGCACCGGCATGTCTTCAATTTTACGGAGCACTGCCATAAAAGTGAAACACGGTTAATCTTTATAGTTCAGAGTTTGGTTCACGGAAAAGTACCTTTAAGTGCAAATGGGCACGCTTTGGTTAATGTTATTCTGTATTACGACACCAAATAGATTCTTTCAGCTTGATGCGAGGTGGATGAAATATTTGGGCAACAACATATTGAATGACTTTGGAGTCGAATGTCTAGCGAGTGGCTAATTCTGTATTGTCAAAAAAGCTACTGATAAAAGCAGCTGTATCTGCAACTTTGTCGGGCATAATCACTGCTCAAGAACGAGGGGTTACTTTGTAAGGAGATCTATAGTAAACAAGGAACACATTCAAGACGCACTTAATGTGTATAAAAATACTTACATATCTCTCTCTCTTTATATATATATATATATATATATATATATATATATATATATATATATATATATATATATATATATATATATATATATATATATATATATATATAGAGATATATATATATATATATATATATATATATATATATATATATATATATATATATATATATCTCTCTATATATATATATATATATCTCTATATATATATATATATATATATATATATATATATATATATATATATATATATATTACTCGGATAATTATGTAACTCTAATATTGTGTTAATCAAAATATAACTTCAGTCGTTTTCATTCAGAGTATCCGTATATGTGTTTATGTGTTCGTATAACCGTAAGGATAGCTGACACTAAGGAGCTCCAGCGCATAACTGAGCGATCGATACTTTTGCCCAGTTATTTAGATGTGGCCAACTGTCGTAGTCAAGTGTCCTTTTCACTACGGTAACTCAAATAAATGTTACCTGACTGGGTGGTACATGGCATAATGAAATCTTCGGTTATTTCTGTTTAAATGCCACCACCTGATGTCCAATCGGTATGTGCCTTCACTAGCAGGCGAGTGTTTGATGTGATACATTGCACTCACACCCCGTTAGCTCCACATATTTGATTTATGCGAACTAAAACAGTTACTTCATTGTGACCAGGTAAAGGTCATGAAACTTTTCATTAGTTCGTAGTACTTTACAACCATTAGTTGAACTTGATATTCATTCATCGTATTGTTAGACATGTAAGTTAATGTGCAGAATGAACTCGCGATATTAGCGAGGTCCGAATCACGATGAGGGAAATAATCATGACCTATGGATGCTTGGTTTGTGATAAGGCTGGGGGTTGCTTTCTTTGTAAAGCTTCCAGTTAGCAACAGTAATTGCATTGTACCCGCCAAAAAGATAAAAGGCGTAATTGAATTCCCGTCCATCGATGTTCAATCAACCTGCCCTCTTCTCAATGGTCCGCTGTTGTAATCGTTACATTTACCCACAAGTCCCTCACCGCATATATGAGGCAGATATGACATACGTAACTATATAACCCATATTGCTGTCAGATTTGAACTACGTTATGCAAGCGAAATTGATATCTTTACGTGAACTGTCTCTTACATTACAAGCTATAGTGTTAAGTGATTGAAGTTTTGCGTTTCTACTGTCAGGCTAGCGCCCAATGAAGACAAGCCAATGATGAAGGTAACAGCTTTATTATACGCTTATTCATCATTGTAGCATTCAGACTGGAAGCACAAAACCTCTCAGGTGTGTGAAGTGGTGGTTTGGGGCTGCATCGAATGACTCATTTGCATGGGGTAAGTGCGTAAACTATGTGGATAACATCCATTGCATGACGCTCCGAATAGCGGTTGCAATTCTGGCCATAAAATATTTACATGCGGTCATATTATGACCGCTGAAACTCTCACCCAGCTTATGGCATCACGCCATGGGCCGGACAATTATCACCAGTCGTAATATATATGTGCCGTCAGTAGGTGTGGTCTTTAGGTCTTTGCTACTGGAATAAGCACATTGACTTTGTTGAAAAAACGGGGGTAGTTCGTCAATGATTTCAAATATTTCATGCGACTAATTAGCCTTTTACGCGACCTAGTTGGAAATAAGCTGAGTGACATTCATGATAATGATGGCCAAGTTGAATAGATAATGGCAGCAAAACTGAGATATCTCTCACATTTTAAGTAAAATAAATGTACTGAGGGAACTGTGATAAGAGACAGTGTCGACAAATGCAATGATGTTGCGTACGGCCGCAAGTATGGCAAAAGGCCAGATTAGAGCGATGTGACAAAAACCTCATGTTGCTTGAAAAGGCATTGGTGTTTGATTTAATCTTTGTTTGACGCCTTCAGACACTTTATTTATCTATGTAGCTGCATTAGGTGCTCAATTGACGACACTCCAATGTCTTTGCGCGATTGTGTGAAATTCTCTTAAGCATTTACAATTGCGGGCTATCGAATCTATCATTGATGGTGCTATAGTGTTGATCACCCGAATAGATTGCGATATAAAATGAAACCTTTTCATCGACAACAAATGTTTAAAGCCTGGTTGGTCATTGTCATATAATCCAAGGTTAATATTTGCAGTGTTTTACCACAAATAAGTAGAATCAAGGCCATTAAGTCTTATTGTTTTTGTACTCTGGTATTTATCGGCAGCGGATTGCAGTTTATGAAACGGTACAGATAAATTTGCTGCTCTTCCGGATTGTTACATATCTGCCATCAACAGATATAAACATCCAAGATTCTCATTAGAAATTAGACGTGTTTTGAATCTGACATTTGATATGACCTACTCTCGTTGAGGGTCTGTTTGAGGGTAACCATCCATGCACTTAACACTATAGCTTGTAAGGTAAGAGACAGTTCACGTAAAGATATCAATTTCGCTTGCATAACGTGTTCAAATCTGACAGCAATATGGGTTTATAGTTACGTATGTCATATCTGCCTCATATATGCGGTGAGGGACTTGTGGGTAAATGTAACGATTACAACAGCGGACCATTGAGAAGAGGGCAGGTTGATTGAACATCGATGGACGGGAATTCAATTACGCCTTTTATCTTTACATCAAGCACAAAGTGTCCGCAACCGTCCTGTGTCGTCCATAGTTATATCCACATTTTGCTTATCTATATGTCCGACCGACTAAACGTGGTGTCCAATTGCTTAATTATAACCATGCGCACGCAGATGATGACGAGGTGTCGGGAATACGCGTCCATAATTACCACAAAAGGCATGTACCAAGCATATTTAGCCGTTGCCAAAGATTTCATAATCATCGATCAATTGTATACTTTATTTTTTCCTAACTCACGTGTTTATCGAATCGAGCATTATATGGTCGCGGCTGTAACATTTTATGCCATGGATTCCTCTATCTTCTAATACACATCAAGCGGAGGAAAATGTCTATGATCAGTAAACAAATCCTATTCTCAGGCAAAGGATCATCTATCGAACAAAACAACCAGTCAAGCACAACCTCACCAAATACTAGTTCACCTTATGAATCAAAGAACTATTCATCAAACCAAGTAAGGAATTGATCCAAACAAGAAAAAAAGCATCCAACACTCACAAATACACGTGTTACAAGATCAACTTCAATTAAGTTTCAATGGAAACCTTTAAATGAATTTGTTTTCTTTCGGCTACGGCAAAATAATAGTTCTGACTCTCAATCTACGAAAAGTAGACACGCTAGCTTGAGCATTGAGGTTTTTTTACTCGTGTGCCTTGTAGGTTGATCACAAATGAATGTTCAGTCAACTTCTAAGGTTATGATTGATGCACTTTCCGAGGTAAAATCTGCAATCATCATCTTATAACATCACTCTATATCTTACTGTGATGTCAAGTCAAAGCCTAACAATTTCGAAGCAAGATAATTGATCCGATCGCGATGTCTCAAAGTACTTGATAATCCTTAAATATAGGTTTTGAATTCATAAAACCAAAAACAGTAGGCTTTGTTTGACAGATAATCACTGACCGAATGATTCGTTTATCTGGTTGTATGGATACATTAGCACAATCTGGCATGTATTATGATGGGAGAAGGGAAAATGTATTGGAGAGCACAGGTAAGCTGTTCCTGTCCCCTTTAGGAAAATAAGTACCACTTGAATCACTTGCTTACCTAATTGGCCTGGTCTATTGCATTTGTCTCTTTACCTACTAACTATAAAATGCCCAGGAACGCCCTGTTATCATCCACCAAAGATAAAAACCAACATGGTTACAACTGCGTATAAATACGACACATTCATAGCTAGATTGCTCCAATTCGACAACATGTTTTTTTCGGTGATAGCATATTGCAATCATGCATATGAGAAGTTGGCATTTTATGTAGAGCCAATTAAGCTAGTATAAATTGTGAAGTAAAATAAGTCTCAGTTATTCTTATATTTGAAGCGACAATATAACAGTGTTGAGGGTTTGCTGTTTGATATAAAAACACAGCAGGGGGGATTTCGGCAGGGACACTAAAACCTGGTTGTGTGAAAAACTGTTTATTTATTTAAATGTCCGGCTACACAAATATTGCAACGAAAACCTCTAACGTGACCGTTAACGCATTCCAACCTAAGCTGCACGTTAGCACATTTTTACTGTTCCTTTGACCTTCTCGTTTATTTTGCAAGTGGCGTTGCAAAGCATCACATAAGTGCATAAGATACAATATTCTGCATTGTGACATTATCCATTACCCATTGCAAATAAATATTTTGCGTGTAGTTCTGGTATAAAAGTATGTATATTATAAAATGTCATTATGGCCATACATCGTTTCGAAATGAATTATATGTCAATTTTTTTTTTGCTAAATGGAACGCCGACAAAAGTGCAATGTCGGGTGATCAGCAAGCGCAATTATGATCCGGTGGGTTACATACCTCATTAATGCTCATTAATGAACAATCTCTGAGATTTATCGTCAACACCATCTATTGTAAAGGACGGTTTTGACAGCATTGCTGCTCTCCCGGTGCAATAATTCTCAACTCAATTGTGCATCGATGATATCGTGCCATTTTAGTCAAATACGAACGTTAATTTGATATATTACGCCCAATTATGGCCAAGCGAATGCTTTTAGCTCATTTATAATCATGCTGGATTAAGTACAGAAACCTAGCACCGCTTCAACAGTGTTGAGTTGTTACTCCAAGCATGTACCAATCTGAGATGACCATAAACCTGCAAGTGCCACTTAATTCAGGCTAGTTGTCCACCCTGCCTTCTTAAAGGTTTTTGCTTCTGTGCCTTACAGCGTGCTGAATAATTCTGGGCCGCATATAAATTGAACTTTTTGGTTTTGACGTTAGCCAGTTAAGCTGGTCATAAAATCATCACTTCTAGTCAGGAAATCACGCTAGAAAAGTGCAGTCTTCCTTTCCCTGCACCCGTCGATTTAACGTAAATATTGATCATCATTGGGGTGTGACTGGCATGCTTCGTACAAGTGATGGTTAGGAACGTGGAGATAAGTCATTTGATCTGAGAGGTGAAATAGAATTTCCATGATATGTTTTATGGAAGTATTCGGGTGATTTAAGACCTGGATGGGAAGTCAAGGTGAATTGTATGCTCTAATGTGACGAACGGAGTTCCAGTTAATGAGTATTTCATTGCCAGATGTGTCTCTCTGTCGGATTAAAATTGAATTATTGCCGCTAAAAGTGCGATTTCATTTCAAATTAAGCAGCAATGTGATGCATTATGCAATACACTCCTCTCTAGTCTTTTTGTTTTTAGCATGGCTAGGATACCATTGGTTTAGTCTGTTTTTATGTCGCTGGGTTTTTAAAGGTTACACAAAGGCTTGCGTCCTTTTCAAACACAGGTACCAGATAACTCTGACAGTTATTTTCAAAACTAATGTGAAACGGTAATGTCATAGCATGCGTCAATATCTTGATTATTTCTAAGTAGAGTCACGTAACACATCCACTCACTTAACGCTTTGGCGTATTGATAGTTTTGGTGTGTATTCCTTTATGACTGTAGGCCATCACTCACTAACATCAAACAGAACAAACATCGGGTAAAATTTTGGCCAGAATTCCGTTTTCATTTCATGTATGCTAAGGTATCATTAATTACAAGCTCTTACTGATGTTTGTTAGTTTTTCCCAAGGGGATTTGATATCCTCAGAATCCAGTGTTTCGTGGTATCAGAGCTGAAACCTGCACTAGACACCGATTTGTTTTACTGTTTTGGGATAGGTCCGGGTTTTAAATCATGCAAACTGCTGCCAGGCTCCGAACATTCCACCTGGAAACGTTCTAAGATGCCTTTATGCATATATATTTATATACGTATATATACATATATATATAGATATATATATATATACAAATATACATATTTAAATGTATATATATGTATATATATATGTATATATATAAATATATATATATATATATAAACATATATTCATGCTTTCATACTTAAGCATGGTTATTGATACATAAGATTTTTGATGTGAACATACTGGATATCTGTCTCGACGAAATGACCAAATATTCTGTTTTTCTTCATTGATATTCAGACGATGTTGACGCGTCCATGTTTGAAGCTGACTGGTATGATTCCATCAAATTGAACTCTTTCAGATATAAGCTGAGTTGGGCAGCAACCGCCTTTTCAAGTAGTTTTAATGCGAAGAATAAATTCGAGATGGCATATAGTTCTCACATGTATTTTGTCCTATGAAGGATTTTATAGGAGAGGGATAACCAGTGCAGATTTTAGTGAGTCTGGGAAAACTTCTATTGATAAAGATCTGTTGATCATACATGTGAGCACAGGGGTAAGTTGCTGAGTGTTTTCCTTCACAAATATTGTTGGGATTGGGCCCAGGTCACACTGTTTATTAGGACATGATAATATTGTCTTTGTACATTCGCTCTATGTTATAATCGCAAATTGATCAAATGCACATTCATTCGTAGTCAGACTCTCAGATCGTGTTGCATGTTCATATGATATGGAGCTATTGATCTTTTTTATTTTATCTCTGAAGAACTCACTGAAATTGTTGACCATAGATTGAATATCCAAATCAGGGAGTGGGGAGTCTGGCTTGTTCCCAAGTAGTTTGCGTACTATGTAATAAAGCTGTTTTGTAGTCCCTTTGCTGCTAGGGATTTGCGCTCTGTAGTGATTGACTTTGGCTTGCTTAATCATCTTGGTAACTCGATCACGTTGTTTGATATATGCATCTCTTGAATCCGAAGGTGCGTTTTTCGCCAGAATCTCTCTGCCTGTATTGGTTTTATTTTGCTTTGCGAATCTCAGCTGTGTACCAATCAGCTTCCGGTCTGAGAGTGATGTTGCGAGTTTTTTAAGGCGCGAGTGTGTCAACAATGATTTTCATTTCTGAGTGGTATAGTATCACAATGTCGTCTGAGCACATATCCGAGGTTAATTTTTCCTCAATCTTTGAATTCGTAATAGACTCAGTAAGCACCTCGTGGTAGATGGATTTCAACCGGTACACTTCTTCTGGAGATTCTTAGACTTTGTAGCAGAAATATGTGCAAAAACGGGAATGTGGCAAGATAATCCATGATCCAATGAATAGGTAGAAAGGACATGTGATCCCAGAGATCTTGTAAGAATAAATCTAAAGTGTGACCACTTCCATGGGTTGTTTCGGTCACATGTTGTTTTAGACCCAATGAGGTCACAAGTTCAAGGAAGGCTGATGCATCTCTATTCCTGGTATTTTCCACATGGAAATTGGAGTCACCGATTGTTAAAAGTAATCGTGGGGCAATTGTTAGGGTTTCGAGATAGTCACTGAACTCAATCATAAATTGCTTAATTGTAAACTTATTGTTTCTGGAGGAGGGAGGCCTAGATATTACTGCGATTCTCAGTATTTGGTTCAGTTTCACAATGCATTCAAGCAATTCAAATGAATTAGGAAAGAGAAAAGTAATTGGATATCCGAATGCTGACAATACAATACGTATGCCAAATTACAACTTAATGCAATTATTTCCCCCTAATGGACATTGGTATCCAAGTTGATACAACACCTGGATGCTAATTGGCATTACAGACGTAATTGGTGATCTCGTAGGCAAGACGGGGAATACAAGTAAGCAAATAACTGTCAAGCACGTTTGGTATCAATGCAAGCAAATACTCTGTATCTATGCAATTAAACTCCCAGTTAACGTCAGTGTCCAGCTTACTTAACAGACTCTTTTTCTTTGAGACCAGTCAAATCTATTTCGTTCGTTTATATGAGTGAAACTATAGTTTGCAATTTATGTGGGTCGCTACTCGAAGCCAAAAATTACGTACGCGGCATCCATGTAATAGTTATAACTGCGAAATGGTGTTTAGGCGATTCTATTAGATATCAAATTACAAAGGCGATATTAATTCTTCCTACTTGTGGTATCAATTTTGGCGTTGTTAAACATAACCTTCAGATTTGTGAATGTTAATTTAGGGCTATTATAAGCATGAATGTACATTCGACACATATTAACTATCAACCTCCTCGAATAGGGCCCCAGTTTCTGAACTTTTATCGAGGAACATGTGATATCGGAATTTGTTGGCCAACTAGATCTTGATAACGCATGAATGCTGTTCATGTGTGTAGCTGCGGCCAGTTGCCTGGCTTCTGTAGCGAAATCAAACTATACTACCGATGTTCAGCTGATATGCTCTGTGTTACACTCAACATGATATTGCTTGTTCGATCCGTGGTCACGACGGCAGCCAAAGCTGTAAAAATTATGAGAGGTTATCCTTGATAATGCATTAATGTGGAGATTATATACAATTAAAACTCCACGTCGACATTGCAAGTTTTGTTTGCTGAAAATTCCTTCTGCTACAAACTTCTAAGTAGCGATGTTTGACCAACTTAACGTGCGTGTGACGGTTTAGTGATTTGCGTAACATTCCAGCGCGGACTGGTTTGTAATTATCACGGTGATAAATGTCCACAGACGCATTTGGAGAGAGATAGACCTACATACATATATATATATATATATATATATATATAGATATATATATATATATATATATATATATATATATATATATATATATATATATATATCTATATATATATATATATATATATATATATATATATATATATATATATATATATATATATATATATATATATATATATATATATATATATATATATATATATATATAAATCTAAAATATATATATATATCGCCATTCGCAGTGATGAGATGCTATAACTAGAGGTCGAATGCATCATTAGGGCCATTAAACCCAGCAACTGATCAATCCATGTACCAGCCAATCATGCAAATGAATACACAACCAACCTAGCTACTAGCTTACCCATCAACCAACTAGCAATCAATCAACAAAATAAACAATGGATTAGCTCGCAGTCGAATTCCTCGAGCAGCAAAGGCAAAACACCAAACCAAGCCGGCACATACAGCCAATCAACCATGAACCAATTGATAAACTAATCAAGCAACCAAACAACCAATCGAATAGCCAACCTAATCAGCAAAGAATGCAAGCGACCAACCATGCTGTTATAAACAAGAAACGTTTCAGTAACAAAAAGAGTGTCAACCCTCTAATGCTTAAAGTGCCTATCGCACGAAAGTCATGTTATCTTTTTTTCGCCATATTACGGAAATATAACCCAAAAGTACCTATTCTGGCTACGTGTCAGACGTGAAAATGCTCGTTTTCGGATCGAAATTCGATTTTAAAGATGACTTTGGCGTATCGTAACGACGTGCTCATGATTTATCTATCGCCTCAGCATGACGTCAGAATCGGCAATATTTTGATTGCTAGGGGCGATCGGCGTTACGATTATCACAAAATAACTGCCGGCAGTTTCGCTATTTCACTTCTTCCGGAGAGCGACGAAGAGACATGCGATGGCAGAAATGATTTGCAGACCATCGTTGCATCGGCAGGGCAATTTTTTTCTGATAGATTCGAACTAGAAATCAGCGATTCAGACTTCTCTGATGAAGCAAATAAAGACGCCTGCGATGCCACTGCTGCGTCTGGGGGTCTTACTCACGTGGGTCATCTTGCCCAGGGCAAAGGGCGGCTGCAGAACAAAGCTTGGTAAGCTATTTCCGATCGTATTTATGAGCCAGATCATCGTATATATTTTGGTATATAACGAGAGCAGTTGATACATAAATTTTACAAATAAAGTCTGTACCATCTTTTTCTGAACATAATTTCCTACTCTTATACTCAAAGCGTTAACTTGGGGTATCGTAGCTGGACAACTAGATTTATAGCTTTTGTTGCCGCCTGGTCTCTTGTCCCCTTTTCATAGTAGTGGAGGGCGGCCAGTCTTAATCTGTTATACAATGAACCAATTATACGTGACCAAGTCACATGATGGCTGAAAAAGATCAAATATCCATAAAAGAGAGACGAACTCCAACAAATTATAATGTAAATATCGTGGAACTCTCTCCGTCTCGGAAAACGAGGGTTCCCTTAGTTGACGTCACATGCCTGGGCCTGACCTGGATCATGGCTGCCGTAGCAATCGTCGAGCGCGCAAATATGAACTGGCATTTGTTCTCAAATTTAGGCCTTAGTTGATCAGATGCAACGGTTACTGGACCGGTGTGAGTTTATTGATCATGTTATGACTTGATGTCGTGCCTATAACCGTGCAATAATATCACAATTACTCAATTAATCGAATAACCATGCAACTAAGCAACTAACCCATTTACAAGCCAAACAGCCTAACATTCTTGTAATTGCGATGTTTACGTACGACAATTCTGACCATACTACACTCCAATCATTCTATTGAATCATTCACGGAGCAAGGCTGTCATTTGGGTGTTTTCGCGTACCAGCACATAACACATAGCTTCAATAGTATCCTGTTGTTACTGAGATACGATAGGGGATGAATGCATTTGCTGTTACTGGAGAAAACGATTTAGTAATCAACAATTGCCCCGTTATTGCTCGAACGTTAAATATATATGAGAAATGGTCGTGTGAAATATATGGGATATTTATCAGTCTGTTTCGGCATATTTTTCTGCAGTCACATTGCTTTTCCAAATAACAGCTACTCAGCCAATATTAGATTATTGGTCGGCAATTGTATCTATACTGTTGAGGATTGGATATTATTAGACGATTTTTTCTATTCTTACGGCCACCAGTGATAGTTGTTGTGTTGTCGCGTTCCTAATCGTGTAGTTAAAATACAGCTAGTGTAAGAAGAAGCGGTCAAGAAGAAGAGAACTTATGACATCTTTAATTCTAGAGGTAACTCCAACAAGACACAAAACTGTGAAAGTAGAGGTAGCGAATCATAATGTTACAATAGTATTCATATTAACTGTCAGTTTGCTTCGCCACTCGGATGAATGTATTAATCCCATATTCAGTTTTAATAGATACCAGTTTCTCCGGTGTGTTAATCAAAAAGTCAATCCCATTTACATAACTAACGCATTCATTTAGAGTATCCGCATATGTGTTACTGCTAAATCAATTTATTGATGCATATCATTTTGGATTGGTTATAACAGAAATATTTTTATTTGGCGGCAGAGATGTCCCACTGCCCGGGAATCAAACATTGTGTACCGATAGATGTTTGTTGTATTTGTAATAGAGCTGTCTCTTGCCTCTAGTAAAGAGCGCCCGAAATACATCAGATAGACCATTTGCCTGGTTACATGACTTTTAACCCACAACGATGGGCAATTGCAGCGTCTTTCTCGTGCATAACAAGCCAATTGATCCTATCGATAGGAACCTTAATTAAGTTTGAGGTTTTTGTGTCTGTGCATACCTCAACGAGCAGGCATAATATGTACACTGTAGATCACTATCCATGTGTCAACAGCATGATATTTGCTCCCTAAACTTGGAATGGCCATCGATCAGGGAGCGCGAACTTGCATATTATAACATGACCGAACGTTCGATGTTTCGCTATTCTCGGCGCACTTGGATAGTTTATAATAGAGAGCTTTATCGCATGACTTAGCGATACATTGGGACAGTAAATCGGATTGGGTCAGGTGTCGGTTTCATTTAGGCAACGTAATTTAATTTTACCTGTCTGGGTGGTACATGGCGTAATAAAATCCGCACTTATTTCTGTTTAACTTCCACCTCGTGGTGTTTAATCGGTATTTGCCTTTTCTAGAAGGCGCGTGTTTGTCGTGATAAATTACACTCACGCTCCGTTAGTTGCAAACCAATGGATTTATGCGAAACAGCACATGGATTGATTTGGACGCAAAAGTAATAGTAGAAGCAATTTTAGGTCAACAAGGCAGTCTTATGCTGGCATAATACTCCACATAACGAAGATACTTAATGACGTTGGTTCTGCTTGGTGGCATTTGCTATAGGTAAACACTGAGTACGCGTTTGTTGCGGGGCATGTTTAGGTAACTGGAGGTAAATAGTCTTAAAAGCAATTTCTAGCAGACCATTTGGCAGAGTGGCAATCTGAATCGCTGAATGTGTCCTCTTAGAGAGATGACGTCTTCGTGACCAGGTACAAGATGGATTTTACTAAGACTGGCAAACGCGGGTGTACTTAAAGTTACCGTCAAAAGTGATATCTCAATCAGCTTGATTGGATTGCATTTGATTAATTCATCGTTTTCATAATTCTCTGTTTCAATTCTGAAAACGTGATTATAACATATAAGTTTTATTGCATTCGCCATGTATGGCTTTTTCATGCACGATAAAGTTGTCAATCCTGTTGTATATTCCGTGGACCAAAATGTAAAAATAAATAATGATAGCAAATATATTGCCTGACATAGAAAGACATAATAAGTGAAATATTATTTATATGTCAGAATTGATAGTTTCAGTTTGTTTGTAAGTGAATTTGACGCCAAGAAATTGATGTGGATGAAGCGAATATAAATGCATGACACTTATGTTACACAATTAATTTTGCTTCACATTCGTTCGGCAGAAAGGGATTTATATTGATGTTAATTTCGAATGGTATAGATATGAGAATCTCTACGACCAAACAAAATTGTGTATTAGCAAATTCGGTAATTTTCCACAAGCAAACATTGTTCAAAACTTTACATACAATATAAACGTCAATGTCATAGATTGTCAATGTCAATGTGTTAATTGGTCCGAGTCACGCAATATTCCCGTCGATGTTTATTCTATAAAAGCAATTTTAATTTGATGCTCGAATTGTGAACAACACACAATGATATCTAAACATATTCAGAGACAATTAATTGGATTTAAGCCATGTCGACACGTTAATTAGTATTCCTGCTTTCATCAAAGTCGAAATTCCTATGACAGACACAATCGGATTGTGCATAATAGCCTCGCTAAATCTTTAACTGGTCGTTATTGAACAACTACTTTTGGCTCGGCAACAAGTCTAATGCTCACCCAAGGAGAATGAGAACATCATAAAAGGTATGGTATATGGTATATGCATTATTCAATGCATTGGTAATAGCGACAATAAAATAACAGATGCTGCATCGAAAACAATCAATATCCGTATATGCAGTAGAGTTCGGAGAATATCAAACGCTTTTTTCAGCGAAACGTAACCCCAGAACATATGCTGATTGTTATAAAATACCAGTTACTTCTACTTCAATCGAGATTACAAATCTGCTACTTCTTGATCGTGTTGGCGCACAGTTTGGACAATGTTGTGCCATGCTTTATCCACTAACAAAATCAACTATTTGGCAGTTGCAACTGAGAGCCAAACTACAAGATATTTACTTTTTTTCTGGCCAATATATATTGTGTCAGTGTATATCTATGCCGAATGAGTGTTCGACAAACCTATGCCATATATATCATCAAAATAATTAATTTATAATCTGGGGTAGGGTCTGAGCATGAATTACTCGCTGTAAATAAATTCAGGGAAGCCTTTATCTTGTTCAGAGACTCGGTCAACATATTCACTAAATGGGAGAAACAAAAGGTTGTTGCCACACACTGACTACTATGGATGGACGCTACCATGAACTGTTAATACCAATTAAATGGATGTTTGAGAGATAAATGTATGTTATTTACGTCGGCAAGGCAAGTTCCATTTCAGTTGATGTATGATCCAAACGCTCTATTTGAACGCCCATATTATCTGAAACATACCGTACTCTAGTTGAGAAAGGGGTCTATTATGCATGACGATTCCTCAATGGCAAGGTTGCTCACGCAAAAGGTTCGTTCCATTGAACAATGGCTGCAGAATATGTTTGCGTTGTTTGCTGAACACGGCTTGTAAATCTTTGCCAACAACACATAGCAGCAAAAAGGCTTGTGACTTTTATCCATGAATCACAGAAGCGAGGTTAACACTATAATGTAACATTTCATATGTCTATTATGTCACCCATATTGCTGACATATTTAAACTAAGGTATGCTAGCGAAATTGATATATTTAAGTTAACCGTCTATCACATTACAAGTTATGATGCAAAGTTATAGAAGGAACAATGATTAAACTTTCGCATTTCTACTGTGTAGCTGGCAAACAACGAAGACAAGCACTATTCCTTTACGACATCGATGTACAGTTATCTATCCTTCCATCAAGATATGTAGCATTGCCACCAAACTGCTGAGGTGCTTAAAAGTTGTGGGGGGGGAGGTAGGGGTCTACGACGAATGACTCTCTTGCACGGGCTCAGCGTGTTCGATTGCACGGCACTCCGAATAGAGGCAATAAAATATTTACATGCAGTCGTTTTATGCCCGCTGAAACTCTCACCCAACTGATGGCATCACGCCATGAGCCGGGCAATTATCTACTCTCGTAACGTATATGCACCGTCAGAAGGTGTGGACTTTAGTACCACGTGGCAATTCCTCCAACTGGAAATATCCCAGTGACTTAGCTAAGCAAAACGGGATAATCTGTCAATGATTCATATATTTCATAAGTCTAACTAGCATTTACGCGACCAAGTTAGAAACAAGCTGGGTGACGTTTATTTTGATAATGGCCAAGTTGAATAGATAATAAGAGCATAACTGATATAACCCTCATATTTGACGAGCTCACTTTGCGCCATAGAATGTACTACGGGAACTGCTTTATGAGTATAAACTCACAGTTAACGTCAGTGTCAAGCTCACTTAACACACTCTTTTTCTCTAGCTTTGAGACCAGTCAAATCTTTTTCGTTCGCTTTATGAGTGAAACTATAGTTTGCAATTTATGTGGGTCGCTACACAAAGCCAAACATTTCGTACGCGGCATGCATGTAATAGTTATAACTGCGAAATGGTGTTTAGGCGATTCTATTAGATATCAAATTGCAAAGGCGATATTAATTCTTCCTACTTGTGGTATCAATTTTGGTGTTGTTAAACATAACCTTCAGATCTGTGAATGTTAATTCAGGGTTATTATAAGAATAAATGTACTTTTGACACTTATTAATTGTCAGGCTCCTCGAATATGGCCAAGTTTCTGAACTTTTATCGAGGAACATGTAATATCGGAATCTCTCTACATGATATTGCTTGTTCGATCCGTGGTCACGACGGCAGCCAAAGCTGTAAAAATTATGAGAGATTATATAAAATTGACACTCCACGTCGACATTGCAAATATTGGTGGAACTTGCTCACAAAGTCAGTATTACAGATGCCTTCAGACACAAAAATGTTATATATTTAAGTTTTGTTCGCTGAAAATTTCTTGTGCTACAAACTTCTCAGGAGCGATGTTTAACCAACTGTACGTGCGTGTGACGGTTTAGTGATTTGCGTAACATTCCAGCGCAGACTGGTTTGTAATTATCATGGTGATAAATGTCCACAGACGCATTTGGAGAGAGATAGACCTACATTATTTTACACAACAAGTTCATTGAGATGCTTCTTGTTGCGGTAATAGTGCGGCATTTGGGGTTAAAAGCATAGTAACTGCATTCGTATATGGTGTCACAACAGTTACCTTATCGAATCGGTCGATGTTCAGAAAGTTATTCCATGACCAGTTTCTGCAGCGCCCCGCGCGCCAACTGTGTTAGTATCTAATATGTTTACCAATCATATTCAATTACAACCGATTTCGATTTTCTTTGCAGTTTCTGTCTTTATTGCATTTCCGTGGCGATTTTGACGAGCCATCGGATAACGTTTGCGCCTGCAGAAAGTATGCATCATTGTTGGAGACAAAGGGAGCCACATTAGAACGCTGTGTTGAGAAGAGACACGTGTAGAGAAGAGATATAGATATGTGACTAGTTCGTCAAATGACAATGTACAATCCAAACAAAGCTCTGTTCTACGTGCTATAACAATATCTGACAGAGCACACTTTGGTATTAACAGCGCGGATGTCTTAAAAGGGCAGCATGAAGTTATAAACAAAGCAATAATTATATATCTCGTAGTTGCTTTCTAGCATGCAATGTGGACCAACAAAAGACACAGTTGCCGGCCTAAGTAAATTGACAAAACGCAGCTCAGGTGCATGAATAGGTTGTTGATGCCTACATCGAATACTTGCTTGAACCCCTCGTAATTGCCTATGCGTTACGGTAAAACTTTCTACCACGTAATGGCATCACGTCAAGTACCTTATCGCCTTTTTAGTGACGTCTGTATGGTACCACTTCTCGAGAAAGCATAAAAAGCCACTTCAATGGTCTTATTTACCACATTGCTGTGTTTGTGAACAATAAAGTACGAACGCCAAGTGTGTGAAAACGCACAAATGATTTTGATGGTAGCATCTTACGGTAACAATCCAATATCAAATTTACAAAAAGTTTAGGAAGGGCTATAACCTCAGGTAGTGCATATGACAGTTCGATAGACATGCGCGGATATTTGATCACATATGGGTCGGAGGGCATTACTCTCACCAACCACCTGGAATGTCAAAGTTCGTGATGTAATGAGATCGAAAAACGTCCCATAGCGTTTTAGTAACAACGCTAGGTATAAACACATACACACAAACGCACCTACATGCACATATATATTATATATATGTGTGTATATATATTTATCATATAAATGTTAATATATATATATATATTTATATTAATATGTATATGTATATAAATAAATATATATGTATACATAAATATATATTAATACGCATGTATATTGAATATATGAATATTGATATGTATGCATTTGTATAAATATTAATACATATTTGTTCAAGTATGCGTGTTTATGTTAACATATATATATAAATAAATACATATATATGAATATAAACATGCAAACATATATAAATATGTAAATATGAATATATATATGATATGTATATATATATATCTACATTTGTAGGAAAGCTATATATATATATAAATATATGTCTATAAATATATAAATATATATATTTTTATATATGTTTTTTTTATATATATATACATATATATATATATATATATATATATATATATATATATATATATATATATATATATATATATATATATATATATATATCTAAAAAATATATATATATATCGCCCATCGCCCATTCGCAGTGATGAGATGCTATAACTAGAGGTCGAATGCATCGTTAGGGCCATTAAACCCAGCAACTGATCAATCCATGTACAAGCCAATCATGCAAGTGAATACACAACCAACCTAGCTACTAGCTAACCCATCAACCAACTAGCAATCAATCAACAAAAAATAAACAATGGATTAGCTCGCAGTCGAATTCCTCGAGCAGCAAAGGCAAAACACCAAACCAAGCCGGCACATACAGCCAACCAACCATGAACCAATTGATAAAATAATCAAGCAACCAAACAACCAATCGAATAGCCAACCTAATCAGCAAAGAATGCAAGCGACCAACCATGCTGTTATAAACAAGAAACGTTTCAGTAACAAAAAGAGTGTCAACCCTCTAATGCTTAAAGTGCCTATCGCACAAAAGTCATGTTATCTTTTTTTCGCCATATTACGGAAATATAACCCAAAAGTACCTATTCTGGCTACGTGTCAGTCGTTTTCGGATCAAAATTCGACTTTAAAGATGATTTTGGCGTATCGTAACGACGTGCTCATGATTTATCTATCGCCTCAGCATGACGTCAGAATTGGCAATATTTGGATTGCTAGGGGCGATCGGCGTTACGATTATCACAAAATAACTGCCGGCAGTTTCGCTATTTCACTACTTCTGGAGAGCGACGAAGAGACATGCGATGGCAGAAATGATTTGCGAACCATCGTTGCATCGGCAGGGCAATTTTTTTCTGATAGATTCGAACTAGAAATCAGCGATTCAGACTTCTCTGATGAAGCAAATAAAGACGCTGCGATGCCACTGCTGCGTCTGGGGGTCTTACTCACGTGGGTCATCTTGCCCAGAGCAAAAGGGCGGCTGCAGAACAAAGTTTGGTAAGCTATTTCCGATCGTATTCATGAGCCAGATCATCGTATATATGTTGGTATATAACGAGAGCAGTTGATACATAAATTTTACAAATAAAGTCTGTACCATCTTTTTCTGAACATAATTTCCTACTCTTATACTCTATGCGTTAACTTGGGGTATCGTAGCTGGACAACTAGATTTATAGCTTTTGTTGCCGCCTGGTCTCTTGTCTCCTTTTCATAGTAGTGGAGGGCAGCCAGTCTTAATCTGTTATACAATGAACCAATTATACGTGACCAAGTCATATGATGGCTGAAAACGATCAAATATCCACAAAAGAGAGACGAACTCCAACAAAGTATAATGTAAATATCGTGGAACTCCGTCTCGGAGAACGAGGGTTCCCTTAATTGACGTCACACGCCTGGGCCTGACCTGGATCATGGCTGCCGTAGCAATCGTCGAGCGCGCAAATATGAACTGGCATTTGTTCTCAAATTTAGGCCTTAGTTGATCAGATGCGACGGTTACTGGACCGGTGTGAGTTTATTGATCATGTTATGACTTGATGTCGTGCCTATAACCGTGCAATAATATCACAATTACTCAAACAATCGAATAACCATGCAACTAAGCAACTAACCCATTTACAAGCCAAACAGCCTAACATTCTTGTAACTGCGATGTTTACGTACGACAATTCTGACCATACTACACTCCAATCATTCTATTGAATCATTCACGGAGCAAGGCTGTCATTTGGGTGTTTTCGCGTACCAGCACCTAACACATAGCTTCAATAGTATCCTGTTGTTACTGAGATACGATAGGGGATCAATGCATTTGCTGTTACTGGAGAAAACGATTTAGTAACCAACAATTGCCCCGTTATTGCTCGAACGTTAAATATATATGAGAAATGGTCGTGTGAAATATATGGGATATTTATCAGTCTGTTTCGGCATATTTTTCTGCAGTCACATTGCTTTTCCAAATAACAGCTACTCAGCCAATATTAGATTATTGGTCGGCAATTGTATCTATACTGTTGAGGATTGGATATTAATAGACGATTTTTCTATTCTTACGGCCACCAGTGATAGTTGTTGTGTTGTCGCTTCCTAATCGTGTAGTTAAAATACAGCTAGTGTAAGAAGAAGCGGTCAAGAAGAAGAGTCTGAACTTATGACATCTTTAATTCTAGAGGTAACTCCAACAAGACACAAAACTGTGAAAGTAGAGGTAGCGAATCATAATGTTACAATAGTATTCATATTAACTGTCAGTTTGCTTCGCCACTCGGATGAACGTATTAATCCCATATTCAGTTTTAATAGATACCAGTTTCTCCGGTGTGTTAATCAAAAAGTCAATCCCGTTTACATAACTAACGCGTTCATTTAGAGTATCCGCATATGTGTTACTGCTAAATCAATTTATTGATGCATATCATTTTGGATTGGTTATAACAGAAATATTTTTATTTGGCGGCAGAGATGTACCCACTGCCGGGAATCAAACATTGTACCGATAGATGTTTGTTGTATTTGTAATAGAGCTGTCTCTTGCCTCTAGTAAAGAGCGCCCAAAATACATCAGATAGACCATTTGCCTGGTTACATGACTTTTAACCCACAACGAGGGGCAATTGCAGCGTCTTTCTCGTGCATAACAAGCCAATTGATCCTATCGATAGGAACCTTAATTAAGTTTGAGGTTTTTGTGTCTGTGCATACCTCAACGAGCAGGCATAATATGTACACTGTAGATCACTATCCATGTGTCAACAGCATGATATTTGTTCCCTAAACTTGGAATGGCCATCGATCAGGGAGCGCGAACTTGCATATTATAACATGACCGAACGTTCGATGTTTCGCTATTCTCGGCCCACTTGGATAGTTTATAATAGAGAGCTTTATCGCATGACTTAGCGATACATTGGGACAGTAAATCGGATTGGGTCAGGTGTCGGTTTCATTTAGGCAACGTAATTTAATTTTACCTGTCTGGGTGGTACATGGCGTAATAAAATCATAATAAAATTATTTCTGTTTAACTTCCACCTCGTGGTGTTTAATCGGTATTTGCCTTTTCTAGAAGGCGCGTGTTTGTCGTGATAAATTACACTCACGCTCCGTTTGTTGCAAAACAATGGATTTATGCGAAACAGCACATGGATTGATTTGGACGCAAAAGTAATACTAGAAGCAATTTAGGTCAACAAGGCAGTCTTATGCTGGCATAATACTCCACATAACGAAGATACTTAATGACGTTGGTTCTGCTTGGTGGTATCCACTGGGCGATACAGGTATGTTGCACGACATTTAGCATTTGCTATAGGTAAACACTGAGTACGCGTTTGTTGCGGGGCATGTTTAGGCAACTGGAGGTAAATAGTCTTAAAAGCAATTTCTAGCAGACCATTTGGCAGAGTGGCAATCTGAATCGCTGAATGTGTCCTCTAAGAGAGATGACGTCTTCGTGACCAGGTACAAGATGGATTTTTTGTTACTAAGACTGGCAAACGCGGGTGTACTTAAAGTTACCGTCAAAAGTGATATCTCAATCAGCTTGATTGGATTGCATTTGATTAATTCATCGTTTTCATAATTATCTGTATCAATTCTGAAAACGTGATTATAACATATAAGTTTTATTGCATTCGCCATGTATGGCTTTTTCATGCACGATAAAGTTGTCAATCCTGTTGTATATTCCGTGGACCAAAATGTAAAAATAAATAATGATAGCAAATATATTGCCTGACATAGAAAGACATAATAAGTGAAATATTATTTATATGTCAGAATTGATAGTTTCAGTTTGTTTGTAAGTGAATTTGACGCCAAGAAATTGATGTGGATGAAGCGAATATAAATGCATGACACTTATGTAACACAATTAATTTTGCTTCACATTCGTTCGGCAGAAAGGGATTTATATTGATGTTAATTTCGAATGGTATAGATATGAGAATCTCTACGACCAAACAAAATTTTTATTAGCAAATTCGGTAATTTCCACATGCAAACATTGTTCAAAACTTTACATACAATATAAACGTCAATGTCATAGATTGTCAATGTCAATGTGTTAATTGGTCCGAGTCACGCAATATTCCCGTCGATGTTTATTCTATAAAAGCAATTTTAATTTGATGCTCGAATTGTGAACAACACACAATGATATCTAAACATATTCAGAGACAATTAATTGGATTTAAGCCATGTCGACACGTTAATTAGTATTCCTGCTTTCATCAAAGTCGAAATTCCTATGACAGACACAATCGGATTGTGCATAATAGCCTCGCTAAATCTTTAACTGGTCGTTATTGAACAACTACTTTTGGCTCGGCAACAAGTCTAATGCTCACCCAAGGAGAATGAGAACATCATAAAAGGTATGGTATATGGAATATACATTATTCAATGCATTGGTAATAGCGACAATAAAATAACAGATGCTGCATCGAAAACAATCAATATCCGTATATGCAGTAGAGTTCGAAGAATATCAAACGCTTTTTTCAGCGAAACGTAACCCCAGAACATATGCTGATTGTTATAATATACCAGTTACTTCTACTTCAATCGAGATTACAAATCTGCTACTTCTTGATCGTGTTGGCGCACAGTTTGGACAATGTTGTGCCATGCTTTATCCACTAACAAAATCAACTATTTGGCAGTTTCAACTGAGAGCCAAACTTAAAGAGATTTACTTTATTTCTGGTCAATATATATTCTGTCAGTGTATATGTTATCTATGCCGAATGAGTGTTCGACAAACCTAGGCCATATATATCATCAAAATTATTAATTTATAATCTGGGGTAGGGTCTGAGCATGAATTACTCGCTGTAAATAAATTCAGGGAAGCCTTTATCTTTTTCAGAGACTCGGTCAACATATTCACTAAATGGGAGGAACAAAAGGTTGTTGCCACACACTGACTACTATGGATGGACGCTACCATGAACTGTTAATACCAATTAAATGGATGTTTGAGAGATAAATGTATGTTATTTACGTCGGCAAGGCAAGTTCCATTTCAGTTGATGTATTATCCAAACGCTCTATTTGAACGCCCATTTTATCTGAAACATACCGTACTCTAGTTGAGAAAGGGGACTATTATGCATGACGATTCCTCAATGGCATGGTTGCTCACGCAAAAGGTTCGTTCCATTGAACAATGGCTGCAGAATATGTTTGCGTTGTTTGCTGAACACGGCTTGTAAATCTTTGCCAACAACACATAGCAGCAAAAAGGCTTGTGACTTTTATCCATGAATCACAGAAGCGAGGTTAACACTATAATGTAACATTTCATATGTCTATTATGTCACCCATATTGCTGACATATTTAAACTAAGGTATGCTAGCGAAATTGATATATTTAAGTTAACCATCTATCACATTACAAGTTATGATGCAAAGTCATAGAAGGAACAATGATTAAACTTTCGCATTTCTACTGTGTAGCTGGCAAACAACGAAGACAAGCACTATTCCTTTACGACATCGATGTACAGTTATCTATCCTTCCATCAAGATATGTAGCATTGCCACCAAACTGCTGAGGTGCTTAAAAGTGTGGGGGGGGGAGGTAGGGGTCTACGACGAATGACTCTCTTGCACGGGCTCAGCGTGTTCGATTGCACGGCACTCCGAATAGAGGCAATAAAATATTTACATGCAGTCGTTTTATGCCCGCTGAAACTCTCACCCAACTGATGGCATCACGGCATGAGCCGGGCAATTATCTACTCTCGTAACGTATATGCACCGTCAGAAGGTGTGGACTTTAGTACCACGTGGCAATTCCTCCAACTGGAAATATCCCAGTGACTTAGCTAAGCAAAACGGGATAATCTGTCAATGATTCATATATTTCATACGCCTAACTAGCATTTACGCGACCAAGTTAGAAATAAGCTGGGTGACGTTTATTTTGATAATGGCCAAGTTGAATAGATAATAAGAGCATAACTGATATAACCCTCATATTTGACGAGCTCACTTTGTGCCATAGAATGTACTACGGGAACTGCTTTATGAGTATAAACTCACAGTTAACGTCAGTGTCAAGCTCACTTAACACACTCTTTTTCTCTAGCTTTGAGACCAGTCAAATCTTTTTCGTTCGCTTTATGAGTGAAACTATAGTTTGCAATTTATGTGGGTCGCTACACAAAGCCAAACATTTCGTACGCGGCATGCATGTAATAGTTATAACTGCGAAATGGTGTTTAGGCGATTCTATTAGATATCAAATTGCAAAGGCGATATTAATTCTTCCTACTTGTGGTATCAATTTTGGTGTTGTTAAACATAACCTTCAGATCTGTGAATGTTAATTCAGGGTTATTATAAGAATAAATGTACTTTTGACACTTATTAATTGTCAGGCTCCTCGAATATGGCCAAGTTTCTGAACTTTTATCGAGGAACATGTAATATCGGAATCTCTCTACATGATATTGCTTGTTCGATCCGTGGTCACGACGGCAGCCAAAGCTGTAAAAATTATGAGAGATTATATAAAATTGACACTCCACGTCGACATTGCAAATATTGGTGGAACTTGCTCACAAAGTCAGTATTACAGATGCCTTCAGACACAAAAATGTTATATATTTAAGTTTTGTTCGCTGAAAATTTCTTGTGCTACAAACTTCTCAGGAGCGATGTTTAACCAACTGTACGTGCGTGTGACGGTTTAGTGATTTGCGTAACATTCCAGCGCAGACTGGTTTGTAATTATCATGGTGATAAATGTCCACAGACGCATTTGGAGAGAGATAGACCTACATTATTTTACACAACAAGTTCATTGAGATGCTTCTTGTTGCGGTAATAGTGCGGCATTTGGGGTTAAAAGCATAGTAACTGCATTCGTATATGGTGTCACAACAGTTACCTTATCGAATCGGTCGATGTTCAGAAAGTTATTCCATGACCAGTTTCTGCAGCGCCCCGCGCGCCAACTGTGTTAGTATCTAATATGTTTACCAATCATATTCAATTACAACCGATTTCGATTTTCTTTGCAGTTTCTGTCTTTATTGCATTTCCGTGGCGATTTTGACGAGCCATCGGATAACGTTTGCGCCTGCAGAAAGTATGCATCATTGTTGGAGACAAAGGGAGCCACATTAGAACGCTGTGTTGAGAAGAGACACGTGTAGAGAAGAGATATAGATATGTGACTAGTTCGTCAAATGACAATGTACAATCCAAACAAAGCTCTGTTCTACGTGCTATAACAATATCTGACAGAGCACACTTTGGTATTAACAGCGCGGATGTCTTAAAAGGGCAGCATGAAGTTATAAACAAAGCAATAATTATATATCTCGTAGTTGCTTTCTAGCATGCAATGTGGACCAACAAAAGACACAGTTGCCGGCCTAAGTAAATTGACAAAACGCAGCTCAGGTGCATGAATAGGTTGTTGATGCCTACATCGAATACTTGCTTGAACCCCTCGTAATTGCCTATGCGTTACGGTAAAAACTTTCTACCACGTAATGGCATCACGTCAAGTACCTTATCGCCTTTTTAGTGACGTCTGTATGGTACCACTTCTCGAGAAAGCATAAAAAGCCACTTCAATGGTCTTATTTACCACATTGCTGTGTTTGTGAACAATAAAGTACGAACGCCAAGTGTGTGAAAACGCACAAATGATTTTGATGGTAGCATCTTACGGTAACAATCCAATATCAAATTTACAAAAAGTTTAGGAAGGGCTATAACCTCAGGTAGTGCATATGACAGTTCGATAGACATGCGCGGATATTTGATCACATATGGGTCGGAGGGCATTACTCTCACCAACCACCTGGAATGTCAAAGTTCGTGATGTAATGAGATCGAAAAACGTTCCATAGCGTTTTAGCAACAACGCTAGGTATAAACACATGCACACAAACGCACCTACATGCACATATATATTATATATATGTGTGTATATATATTTATCATATAAATGTTAATAATATATATATATATATTTATATTAATATGTATATGTATATAAATAAATATATATGTATACATAAATATATATTAATACGCATGTATATTGAATATATGAATATTGATATGTATGCATTTGTATAAATATTAATACATATTTGTTCAAGTATGCGTGTTTATGTTAACATATATATATAAATAAATACATATATATGAATATAAACATGCAAACATATATAAATATGTAAATATGAATATATATATGATATGTATATATATATATATCTACATTTGTATAGGAATATATATATATATAAATATATGTCTATAAATATATAAATATATATATTTTTATATATGTTTGTTTATATATATATACATATATATATATTAAATATATATATATATATATATATATATATATATATATATATATATATATATATATATATATATCTAAAAAAATATATATATATATCGCCCATTCGCAGTGATGAGATGCTATAACTAGAGGTCGAATGCATCGTTAGGGCCATTAAACCCAGCAACTGATCAATCCATGTACAAGCCAATCATGCAAGTGAATACACAACCAACCTAGCTACTAGCTAACCCATCAACCAACTAGCAATCAATCAACAAAATAAACAATGGATTAGCTCGCAGTCGAATTCCTCGAGCAGCAAAGGCAAAACACCAAACCAAGCCGGCACATACAGCCAACCAACCATGAACCAATTGATAAAATAATCAAGCAACCAAACAACCAATAGAATAGCCAACCTAATCAGCAAAGAATGCAAGCGACCAACCATGCTGTTATAAACAAGAAACGTTTCATTAACAAAAAGAGTGTCAACCCTCTAATGCTTAAAGTGCCTACCACACGAAAGTCATGTTATCTTTTTTTCGCCATATTACGGAAATATAACCCAAAAGTACCTATTCTGGCTACGTGTCAGTCGTTTTCGGATCAAAATTCGACTTTAAAGATGATTTTGGCGTATCGTAACGACGTGCTAATGATTTATCTATCGCCTCAGCATGACGTCAGAATTGGCAATATTTGGATTGCTAGGGGCGATCGGCGTTACGATTATCACAAAATAACTGCCGGCAGTTTCGCTATTTCACTACTTCCGGAGAGCGACGAAGAGACATGCGATGGCAGAAATGATTTGCGGACCATCGTTGCATCGGCAGGGCAATTTTTTTCTGATAGATTCGAACTAGAAATCAGCGATTCAGACTTCTCTGATGAAGCAAATAAAGACGCTGCGATGCCACTGCTGCGTCTGGGGGTCTTACTCACGTGGGTCATCTTGCCCAGAGCAAAAGGGCGGCTGCAGAACAAAGCTTGGTAAGCTATTTCCGATCGTATTTATGAACCAGATCATCGTATATATGTTGGTATATAACGAGAGCAGTTGATACATAAATTTTACAAATAAAGTCTGTACCATCTTTTTCTGAACATAATTTCCTACTCTTATACTCTATGCGTTAACTTGGGGTATCGTAGCTGGACAACTAGATTTATAGCTTTTGTTGCCGCCTGGTCTCTTGTCCCCTTTTCATAGTAGTGGAGGGCAGCCAGTCTTAATCTGTTATACAATGAACCAATTATACGTGACCAAGTCATATGATGGCTGAAAACGATCAACTATCCATAAAAGAGAGACGAACTCCAACAAATATAATGTAAATATCGTGGAACTCTCCCGTCTCGGAAACGAGGGTTCCCTAATTGACGTCACACGCCTGGGCCTGACCTGGATCATGGCTGCCGTAGTAATCGTCGAGCGCGCAAATATGAACTGGCATTTGTTCTCAAATTTAGGCCTTAGTTGATCAGATGCGACGGTTACTGGACCGGTGTGAGTTTATTGATCATGTTATGACTTGATGTCGTGCCTATAACAGTGCAATAATATCACAATTACTCAAACAATCGAATAACTATGCAACTAAGCAACTAACCCATTTACAAGCCAAACAGCCTAACATTCTTGTAACTGCGATGTTTACGTACGACAATTCTGACCATACTACACTCCAATCATTCTATTGAATCATTCACTGAGCAAGGCTGTCATTTGGGTGTTTTCGCGTACCAGCACATAACACATAGCTTCAATAGTAGGGGATCAATGCATTTGCGGTTACTGGAGAAAACGATTTAGTAACCAACAATTGCCCCGTTATTGCTCGAACGTTAAATATATATGAGAAATGGTCGTGTGAAATATATGGGATATTTATCAGTCTGTTTCGGCATATTTTTCTGCAGTCACATTGCTTTTCCAAATAACAGCTACTCAGCCAATATTAGATTATTGGTCGGCAATTGTATCTATACTGTTGAGGATTGGATATTAATAGACGATTTTTCTATTCTTACGGCCACCAGTGATAGTTGTTGTGTTGTCGCGTTCCTAATCGTGTAGTTAAAATACAGCTAGTGTAAGAAGAAGCGGTCAAGAAGAAGAGTCTGAACTTATGACATCTTTAATTCTAGAGGTAACTCCAACAAGACACAAAACTGTGAAAGTAGAGGTAGCGAATCATAATGTTACAATAGTATTCATATTAACTGTCAGTTTGCTTCGCCACTCGGATGAACGTATTAATCCCATATTCAGTTTTAATAGATACCAGTTTCTCCGGTGTGTTAATCAAAAAGTCAATCCCGTTTACATAACTAACGCGTTCATTTAGAGTATCCGCATATGTGTTACTGCTAAATCAATTTATTGATGCATATCATTTTGGATTGGTTATAACAGAAATATTTTTATTTGGCGGCAGAGATGTACCACTGCCCGGGAATCAAACATTGTACCGATAGATGTTTGTTGTATTTGTAATAGAGCTGTCTCTTGCCTCTAGTAAAGAGCGCCCAAAATACATCAGATAGACCATTTGCCTGGTTACATGACTTTTAACCCACAACGAGGGGCAATTGCAGCGTCTTTCTCGTGCATAACAAGCCAATTGATCCTATCGATAGGAACCTTAATTAAGTTTGAGGTTTTTGTGTCTGTGCATACCTCAACGAGCAGGCATAATATGTACACTGTAGATCACTATCCATGTGTCAACAGCATGATATTTGTTCCCTAAACTTGGAATGGCCATCGATCAGGGAGCGCGAACTTGCATATTATAACATGACCGAACGTTCGATGTTTCGCTATTCTCGGCCCACTTGGATAGTTTATAATAGAGAGCTTTATCGCATGACTTAGCGATACATTGGGACAGTAAATCGGATTGGGTCAGGTGTCGGTTTCATTTAGGCAACGTAATTTAATTTTACCTGTCTGGGTGGTAGATGGCGTAATAAAATCATAATAAAATTATTTCTGTTTAACTTCCACCTCGTGGTGTTTAATCGGTATTTGCCTTTTCTAGAAGGCGCGTGTTTGTCGTGATAAAAATTACACTCACGCTCCGTTTGTTGCAAAACAATGGATTTATGCGAAACAGCACATGGATTGATTTGGACGCAAAAGTAATACTAGAAGCAATTTAGGTCAACAAGGCAGTCTTATGCTGGCATAATACTCCACATAACGAAGATACTTAATGACGTTGGTTCTGCTTGGTGGTATCCACTGGGCGATACAGGTATGTTGCACGACATTTAGCATTTGCTATAGGTAAACGCTGAGTACGCGTTTGTTGCGGGGCATGTTTAGGTAACTGGAGGTAAATAGTCTTAAAAGCAATTTCTAGCAGACCATTTGGCAGAGTGGCAATCTGAATCGCTGAATGTGTCCTCTAAGAGAGATGACGTCTTCGTGACCAGGTACAAGATGGATTTTACTAAGACTGGCAAACGCGGGTGTACTTAAAGTTACCGTCAAAAGTGATATCTCAATCAGCTTGATTGGATTGCATTTGATTAATTCATCGTTTTCATAATTATCTGTATCAATTCTGAAAACGTGATTATAACATATAAGTTTTATTGCATTCGCCATGTATGGCTTTTTCATGCACGATAAAGTTGTCAATCCTGTTGTATATTCCGTGGACCAAAATGTGAAAATAAATAATGATAGCAAATATATTGCCTGACATAGAAAGACATAATAAGTGAAATATTATTTATATGTCAGAATTGATAGTTTCTGTTTGTAAGAGAATTTGACGCCAAGAAATTGATGTGGATGAAGCGAATATAAATGCATGACACTTATGTAACACAATTAATTTTGCTTCACATTCGTTCGGCAGAAAGGGATTTATATTGATGTTAATTTCGAATGGTATAGATATCTCTACGACCAAACAAAATTTTTATTAGCAAATTCGGTAATTTCCACATGCAAACATTGTTCAAAACTTTACATGCAATATAAACGTCAATGTCATAGATTGTCAATGTCAATGTGTTAATTGGTCCGAGTCACGCAATATTCCCGTCGATGTTTATTCTATAAAAGCAATTTTAATTTGATGCTCGAATTGTGAACAACACACAATGATATGTAAACATATTCAGAGACAATTAATTGGATTTAAGCCATGTCGACACGTTAATTAGTATTCCTGCTTTCATCAAAGTCGAAATTCCTATGGCAGACACAATCGGATTTTAACTGGTCGTTATTGAACAACTACTTTTGGCTCGCTAAATCTTTAAGGTGGTCGTTATTGAACAACTACTTTTGGCTCGGCAACAAGTCTAATGCTCACCCCCAGAGGATTGTTATAATATACCATGAGAACATCATAAAAGGTATGGTATATGGTTTTCATACTAGATTTACTTTATTTCTGGTCAATATATATTCTGTCAGTGTATATGTTATCTATGCCGAATGAGTGTTCGACAAACCTAGGCCATATATATCATCAAAATTTTTAATTTATAATCTGGGGTAGGGTCTGAGCATGAATTACTCGCTGTAAATAAATTCAGGGAAGCCTTTATCTTTTTCAGAGACTCGGTCAACATATTCACTAAATGGGAGGAACAAAAGGTTTTGCCACACACTGACTACTATGGATGGACGCTACCATGAACTGTTAATACCAATTAAATGGATGTTTGAGAGATAAATGTATGTTATTTACGTCGGCAAGGCAAGTTCCATTTCAGTTGATGTATTATCCAAACGCTCTATTTGAACGCCCATTTTATCTGAAACATACCGTACTCTAGTTGAGAAAGGGGTCTATTATGCATGACGATTCCTCAATGGCATGGTTGCTCACGCAAAAGGTTCGTTCCATTGAACAATGGCTGCAGAATATGTTTGCGTTGTTTGCTGAACACGGCTTGTAAATCTTTGCCAACAACACATAACAGCAAAAAGGCTTGTGACCTTTATCCATGAATCACAGAAGCGCGGTTAACACTATAATGTAACATTTCATATGTCTATTACAATCAGCGATAGCTACACGCGCTATCAAAATATAATGATACTCACAAGCCATCATGCAAAAACAAAATGAGTGCAGAAAGAGCGTAATGAATTCCCGTCCATTGATATTCAATCAACTTGCCCTCTTCTAATGTGTGTGTTGCTGTCATGGTTACATATACAAACAACTCCCAAATCGCATATAATATCCAGATATGTAGACAATGGCAAAGGTCACTATGTCACCCATATTGCTGCCATATTTAAACTAAGGTATGCTAGCGAAATTGATATATTTAAGTTAACCGTCTGTCACATTACAAGTTACGATGTAAAGTCATACAAGGAGCAATGATTAAACTTTCGCATTTCTACTGTGTAGCTGGCAAACAACGAAGACAAGCACTATACCTTAACGACATCGATGTACAGTTATTTATCCTTCCATCAAGATATGTAGCATTGCCACCAAACTGCTGAGGTGCTTAAAAGGTGTGGGGGGGGGGGGAGGCAGGGGTCTACGTCGAATGACTCTCTTGCACGGGCTCAGCGTGTTCCATTGCACGGCACTCCGAATAGAGGCAATAAAATATTTACATGCAGTCGTTTTATGCCCGCTGAAACTCTCACCCAACTAATGGCATCACGCCATGAGCCGTGCAATTATCACCTGTCGTAACATATAAGCACCGTCAGAAGATGTGGACTTTAGTACCACGTGGCAATTCCTCCAACTGGAAACATCCCAGTGACTTAGCTAAGCAAAACGGGATAATCTGTCAATGATTCATATATTTCATACGTCTAACTAGCATTTACGCGACTAAGTTGTTAATAAGCTGGGTGACGTTTATTATGATAATGGCCAAGTTGAATAGATAATAAGAGCATAACTGATATAACCCTCATATTTGACGAGCTTACTTTGCGCCATAGAATGTACTACGGGAACTGCTGTAAGAGTCAATGTCATCGAATGCAGCGCTGTGCTGATGCGTACGGCCACAAGAAATGGAAAAACGACAGATTGGGGGATGTGACGAAAACAACTTTTGCTTGAAATTGCATTGGTGTGTGGTTTTATTTTTTGTTAGATGCCTCGGTTGATTTAAAAGTTTTCTCCAAGCCCGTTATGAGTCTAAACAGCATGAAATAGCCACATCGCATGTTCAATAGACGACACTCTACTGCCTTTATTTGCCACACAAAAAGACGACCATGTGAAATTGACGGAAGCATTTATCAATGCCATTGCATAACGTTAAAAGCCGTCGCCTTTCGAATAAGAGGTTGTGGGTTCGATACCAAAGTGTGAAAATCTGGCTGGATCTCCGTGACTCAGATAATCACGTTGAATGGGGCTTCCATCTAAAAAGATGGGATGCACCCGACCCGGTAGCTCAATTGTACCGTGCTGGACAATTCGTCCAAGTGGCGTGTGTTTCAAAGTCTGCTCTGGGCAAAGGGTTTGTGCCAAGTGGGCACTTCAGGGGGGCTCTCCAAGCATCGTAATCATCCTAATCCATCACCGTCGCGATATGACCTCGTTGTTGAAAGTGACGTTAAACCCCAATATTACCATTTTACCTTTTATAACGGTAAATATAAATACGAAAAAGCTACTTTTAGAGATTGCAAGGTGTTAGATATGTATTTAGTTCTGTATAATGCGTATAACATGCAGCACATTTGGAACGTGCCAGTGTACAGAGACGTGCCAGCCTAATCGTGCCGATACGCTCTTGTATAGTTGCTACAGTGTATAAGAGTATGGTTGCCAACAACATTGATAATTTATCTAATTCATTGAACTTTATTTCGCCTCGTTATTTACGTTTTCAGCGATATCTTTTATATTTTTAAGCTATTGACATGTTCGTTTCGCCTAATTTAAGTAGAGTAGCGTTTTGGACTACTCATTTCGGCAAAAATATGTCGCGAGGCTAATTACGCCACTAATACATTGACTCCCCAAAGGAATTTAATATTGCCGCAAACAAATGTCTAAAGCAGTATGCTGTTTGTTGATGCATGTACAATTTTCTATTGATTAATTGATAATGCCGCATTGATTTTCATCAAAATGAAGTTGTCTTTGCCAAGCTCTTACGTAATTATCGATGAGTACACACAATTCGAAAACTAATTATCAATATCGTGCAGTAACCGCACGTGTAGTCATCTTTAGGGGTCGTCTAAAACCCTATAATAAATTTACGTCTGTTTTGCTATTGTTCAGTCTCATAACCATAGTATTTCTAATAATATCAATCTGGTACGCGGCGGTTGGTACATAAGCAGGCTATACCATTCATGATGCTTTAGTGTCGATTACTGTAGGTTGCTGTATAAATTAGAAAGTTATCATCGACAACAAATGTTGTAAGCCTGGTTGGTCATTGTCATATACTCCTAGGTACATATTTGCTGGGTTTTATCACAGATCAGCAGAATAATGGCCATCAAGACACGTTATTCAACTCTACGCTGGTATTTAGCGACAGCATATTTTATGGAACGGCACTGGTAACATTGCTACGCTCCCACAGTGATACATATTTGCCATTGACAGATATGTACATTCAATGTTAGCATTATAAATGAGACGAGTGTCGAGTAGGTGTGAGTATGAGGGAGTCTTTGCGTCTGGGAATCTGATGTATTGGTGCACTAAATAACAGGTATACTGTTGCCGGCATCCGCCACAATGACCTAAACACCCATGCAAGCGCATGTTAGCCTGTGTCCTATAACCTCGAAGAGCACAGAGTGGCGCCGGCTGGTTCGTACATACACCGTACCAACAACCATTATGACATCAAATAACTACAACCTACAACACTGCAATTTGAACTGGCTAAAAACAGATAAATAAGATGTCAGGTTTGCAAGGTAATTGAATTAAGATTATGCAACAATGTTAATTTGTTTGCATTTCTTGATGCTTGTGTGGGTTAAGTGAAATCGATCCCTGTACATTTTGGCAACAAAAAGTTATGTACATCATGAACAGCAAATCTGCAAATGTATATCGGTCAGCCGTTCTAAGCGTTGATGGAAGAACATACATAATATTTTACTGCATACGTTATTACTATGGATAGTAGACATATCTAGCCTTTGTGATAGGTGCATAACCAACATGGAGCAACGTCACATATGTATTCCCTCTTTTATGGTGGCGTGTGTTACATTGCAATATACTGTTCAGTCTCAAATGTGACGCACAAATGAAAAAACATTATTTTATATCATAAGGCTAATGCCCGGGTGTGAAAAAATAAACATCGGCGGTGTAGCTGGCCCGATTAGTCGATCGACATACTATACTCGTATTTGAGTGAAAACATCTACTCCGCTGTTATATGTAGCCTAGAACGGATTATAATGTGAGATAAAACACAAAATAATTTGCAATATACACCTCTAGTACACTCCAGTTGTTTTCCATGTGTAATGAAAAATTTCAATCCCTTAAGTTTTAAACCATGGCTATTAAAATAATATGCTACCTTCAGCAAAGGGAACCAAGCCAGAAAGATGCATTGCCTGCACAAAAAAGCGTCTATTGTAAAAAAAAAGGTGGTGGTTTCCACGCTGCATGTTGCAAGATGGTAAAACACATTGTTTGGTTTCATTGGCTCGCGGTCATCGTAGCGGTGCGTACAAATCTGGAATACAACAGGGTGGAAATGATGACTCATTCAGCAAGAAAGCAGTCTGTCGTTCTGGCGACATTTGACGCCACTCTTAGCCATCAGTTCTTAGTTCAATTCCTGAAATACACAATCATTACAAATCCAAGGAATTACTATATCATGATTATGACTTGTCTACATGAAATGATAGGGTGTTCAATATTTTATGGGAATTTGTAATACGGTCATTTTAGCTCAACAACATTCTTATAATCACCTACCGATTGACCGACATGTGCTTGTTACTTCAAATACTAGGTCTACTTCAATCTGCATCGTCATATTATTGCTAAGGATAGCGTTTCGCTTCTGTAAATGATTAATGAGAAGGTGCTGGAACACAGCGCGAGATAGATAAAAGACACACAATATATTAATCCGCAACATATATATGTATAAAAATGTATATATAAATAAGCGAGCTACGTAATTCTGGATCGCAAATAAATTAAACATTTTGGTTCACGTTAGCCATTTTAGCTGGTCAAATATAATGACATCAAGTCCCAAAACCATACTGGAAAACTTACAAACATGTTAACTGGTTATCTCCCCTTCCTGCACTCGTAGATGTAGCGTCAATATTGATCATCATTGAGGTGCGATTGTAATTCGTGGTACATGTGATGGTTGGGAGAGTGGAGATTAGTCAGTTGGCCAGAGCTTTTCGTTTTATTCATACATTAATTCTTTCATTCATGCATTTTACTATTTAACCTTCCGATTATGCATTAAATCATTGCTGCATTCATTTTGGAAATCCTACCCAACATTTCTCGCAAAAGTGCGCGGTTCTTAAGATTGATTGATTTGTTATTTTTGTCACATTTATCTTCATCAGTATAAAGTAAGCATTATTATAAACCGAACTATATAGCGACTTCCATAACTATGTTTGTGATGTGAAGGGTAGAAAATGCATGATATGGTTTATAAGAGTATTCGGGTGATTTATGAATCCTGAATGGGAAGTCAAAGTGAATTGGATTCTCTCAACGTTGGATGAATTCTTGGCTGCGAAATGGCTGCGTCATGGATCATAAAAACTCTATTATAAAATCAGTAATATATATTCAATCTACATCGGGATCGTCACCTATGTGGTTGACTATGTACGCTCTTATACACTTTTCAACTCTCGGCAGTTGTTCGCACCCTCTTTTTTCCGCCTATAGTTTTTCATGGATCAAAATTACATTGACTGCATCCTTAAGGTTTTTGCTACCACATCGACGTTTGACGTTGATATTGAAAGGTCTATTAAGATCTTTGTCATTGTCATGTAACTGCTGATTGCGAATAACCCTCAACGGCACAATATAATATGCTGCAGGTCGTTTATCATATCGCTTAATGTCATGGGTGTTTTATGTTGGGATCATCATCAAATGACGCACCAATCCCAATCAGTCCGTAATGACCTTTAGTATTATTAACATGTATTAGTGCACCTGCCATAGGGATTTTAGATGTTAGGAGTGCTACTTTAAATAACCCAAATCCTGTATTTGGCATCCGTTGGAATCGAATAGTGGTTGAACTGGCTGCAATGTCTAACCCCGTTTTGAATGGAACTCGGAACTGACACCAACCCCTCCCCCGTGGTCTGAGGTTAGAATAGACCCGTTGTATACTCCTGTATGTCATATGAGACGACTAACAGCGTGAAAACTTTACGCAGTGGGTTGCGACTCTTGTCGCTGGACCATGGGATCCTGATGGGAGAGTGGAGAGGACCTTGCGAGTGCAAAATCTGCTCTTACCCCTTTGGCCCGGATTTTACCTAGACGAGCGGCTAGAATTGCCGGGTTCAGTCAATCGGCTAGTGGCGACTTGCCCTAAGATATTTGTTTGCATGTCAACCTTTTATTGATCTCTATTTCCATATATTTTCCTCTTCCATCCATTTATCCTGGAAGGAGGTTGCTTAATCAGGTCAATCTTATCTATTCACCTTTCTATGCTCCATATGACACATAGGCGTATGTGTGCCGTTAATTCCCATACATATATACATACATACTAACATCGAAATTGTAATTATGACGCTCTTTCCCATGATTGATACAATACGAAATAAAATGCCCCCGCCGCACCTACGATGAGATTTAGTTTCAGTGTTCGATCAACTTTCATTCAATTGCGAATTCATTACTACCCCATCAAAAGCGTCAGATGTCATGTTCCCTTCCGTGTTTAAGGGTGGCTGCATAGTTAAATAAAAATGACAGGCCACACATTCGTATTGCCATTGAATCGCCCATCAGGATGGGGGATACATTAGGACAAGTATATTTGGCGACCAAGGCGTACAAATTTACTACAGCCAGCATTTTCAATATAAGGCGGTTTTGAACGAATGTCTATCTCTTTAGATCTGTCACCATGTAATCCGTAAGAAACATAAAAAATCATAGAATGGTCGGCCCTTCTTAGGCATATCTATGTTAGTGAGGGCTTGATATATGTAAGTGGCATTATTATACCGTTAATATCTCGCACCATGCATGCATCATCATTGCGACCGGTGTTGCAGACCACAGCCACAAAATTGCCGACGGCAGTATGTTTTACGATACAATTATCTCTAACCATGTATGATGTCATTATGGAACGCAGAGTCGTTTTCGTAGAGAAATATTACTATCCAAGTTGTTCCTTGTTTTCATTGCTAAATACTAAACGGTTATTTAACAAATGGTGTAAAGGGTTGACAAATCCGCGAGGAGATCAATCAAAATGTAAATAAAGAACTTCTCCCGACAAATGGCCACAGCTCACGTGGTACTCGGAGACGATGACAATTTATTCAATGACTTCGAAAGTTGAAAAACTTGCCAGTGAAGTTACATCTCAGGTTAATGATATGCAAGATCTCAGTTGTCTAATAATAACACAGTAAGGTAAACTGTTTGTCTGAAGAGAAATGTAAACCCATTGAATGTCATCGTGCTTCGTAAAATGCAATAGAAGACATAAAATCGACCTCTTGGTCTTTTCATTTATATATTTATGCATATATATTTATGAATATATAAAACGAAGTATATATATGTTTATATATATATACATGTTGATATATTTATATATATATATATATATATATATATATATATATATATATATATATATAGATCTATATATGTTGATATGATTATGCATATAAATTTACGAATATATATAGATGCATGCATATTTATGTCTATCAATATATATGTATATATATATATATATATATATATATATATATATATATACATATATGTATAGATATCTAGATATATAAGCATAGATATATATATATATATGTATGTATATATAGATGTAAATATGAATATATATTTATAGATATATATATCGATATATATATATATATGTACACATATATATATTTATATATATATTGACATGTATAAAACGAAGTATATTTATGGTTATATATATACATATCGATATATTTGTGTAGATATATCTTTCTATGTTAATATAATTATATATAATTATGCATACATATTTACGAAGATATATAGATATATATATATATATATGTAGATTAACATATATATATATATATATATATGAACATATATATATATGTATTTGTATATATATATATGTAAATATGTATATGTATGTATTGATATATATAGATATATATATATACATATATATATATATTATATATCTATTTGAATATCTATATATATATATGTATGTATATATATAAATATATATATGTATGTACGCATATATATATATATATGTTTATATATGTATATATATATATGTATATATGTATAAATACATATATATATATTTATTTATATGTATGCATATATATATTTAGATATATATATATATGTATATGTATATATATATGTATGTATATATATACGCATATATATATATTTTATGTATATATGTATATAAATTTATAAGTATACATATATACATATATATATAGAAATATATATAAATGTATATATATAAATATCTATATATATATATATATATATATATACATATATATATATATATATATATATATATATATATATATATATATATATATATATATATATATATAACTATATATGTATATATATATATATACTCTCGCTCTGTGGGGGTGGGGGGAGGTACTTAAATCCACCAACAGAGCCGAGATTTGAGCTACAGTTGATGCAATTGGCCGGGCTAAGTAACATGAGGTTGCGGATGCCAACCGCTGATCTCATATGGCAGCAATTGCTGTGGCTTATGGTCGTATCATTGCTGAGTCATTGGTATGGTGGCTAAGCATCTAGTGAATGCGTTATTCAGTAAACAAAATGTCTGAATACGTCAAAATCAAATTAATGTGAAACCTAGTGACATAATCAGGCTTATGAATAGCCGTTGCGATCAGTGCATCCTTTATTCGCATAATTTCATGTGCATGATGTCAAAGCACGGCTTAAGATGGTGTCTGCATTAAAGGAAGTTATTACTGTGATGTAGGGATCTCGATTAATACAAGCAAAGCTATTTATAGCCTCAATGTGCTGCTGTTGGTTATACTATGCGGTGAAATATAACGGTAGGTGCATTATATTGGGGAATGACAAATGCTGTTGGAACAGATATTTTGTGGAAATAGATCAAAGTCATTCCTTGTAATTAGCCTTAGCTTACACCAGCCCATACCGGCAAATATGATACGAACATGGTAGCTCTAGGAAGAGGATTTGATTAACGGGTGCACTTAATGAAGTAAGAACTTAAATTAGTGACATAAGTATGTTTCCAATATGCTAAATACTGAATTGTTAACGCGATAAGTTAACAACTAAAGCGAAGCAAATAATTCCTAATGAAGGGGGTTTAACGCATTGTTCAATAACACGTAGTTGTCTTGGGATAACTCACGGGTATATGCATGAGGCATGCCACTTAATGAGTGACTGTTTAAATTGAGATATATTACTTATAGTATAGTAATGTTTTGTTGAGCGAGACACAGAGCTATTTGGCTATTTATTCACATCAATTATCTACCACTTTCACAGTTCTGAATACGGTCGCTGTTGATTGCTATTTGATCATAAGAAGAATGTGTGTAATATATGCCATATAAATACTGCATGTAGCAAAATAATACGATACAATTTAGCCGGACAAATACAAATGAGTTGTTATTCTGGGAAGGCCTAATGTGATAAGCCGTTTTTTGGGATAACGCCTTGCTAGTTCCAGCTTTGTCTTATATGTGGCAAGTATCTATAAATGTCCCCGGAGCTATATAGCTTCAGGACTGCAATTCTTGAAAAACTCATATAATAACTTAATTCACTTAATGCACTGAATTTTTGGCATATGATCCACAACGTACGTTATGTAGGATAAGACCAAAAACGTGATGTGCGGTGAGATAAACGACATATAAATTCCGCTTTAAATGAAATGGGCGGTTACATTATGAAGTCTAATTTCGTCATGCAATGATAACCTATTTGGCGTTGACTGGATCATTCATACCTACAAAATTATGCATTATCTGACTGATACAATTTGGCATTCCGAATGTCGTTGACAATTGTTTTTTTTGGCAAGCAACAAAATCTATTTCATGCCTTATTGCTGTTTTCTAACATACAGGATAATAGTGGCAGAAAAGTGTAGACAGAGATGCCAAAGCATCAACATAAGTGTAGGAGAATTGGATGTCCGAAAACTGCCAGTAAAGCAGTCAACGACACGACGTTTTCATTATAATGCGTATGCCACATTCAAATTCAATGCAATTAGGTTTGCCTGATGGTCATTTGTATCCCAGTTGATACATCAACTGGATGCTAAATCTGCATTACTGGCGTAATTGGTGATTTCGTAGGCAAGGCAGGTAATACAATTATGCAGATAACTGTCCTGCAAGTTTGGCACATACTCTGTTTGCATGCAAATAAAACTCCCAGTTCACCTCAGTGTCAAACTCACTTGCTTAATAAGTGAAATTGAACTTTATGTGAATAGCTACTCAACGTTGAAAATTGCGTATGCGACATCCATGCAATAGCTAAAACAGCAAGATGGGGTTAAAGTGATTCTATTTGAGTTTTTGTTTTGCAAATGACATGATGATGATTGTTCCTTATTGTTGCATAAATGTTTTGGGCGGTTATACATATTCTTAAGATTTGTGATGGTTATGTTCAAGGTTATAATGACCATGAATGTACATTTGACACGCATTGTAACTACATCTAAACAACCTCCTCGATCAATGCCCCAGTTTCTGAATCTTAATAGGGGAACATATGAGGTCGGATGCAACCAGCAACATAACGTATGTATACTGTTAATATGTGTAACTGCAGTTTTGTAGCCAATTGCCTGGTTTTAGTAGCGAAATTTAATTATACTGCATATTTTCAGCAGCTATGTCCTGTGTTAAACTGTACATGATATTTCTTGTTCGATCCGTAGTCACAACAAGAGCCTAAGCTGTAACAAATGGTAAGAGACAATCTTAAGAGATAATACACTAATCTGATTGTTAACTTTACATCGATATAACACATATGTCTGTCAACAAATTGCGACTCTCGCACAGGTAATGGATGGAATTTAAAGTTTTTCTCATGGTCGAGATAAAGGAATACTTGTTAAACGCATCTAGAGCTAATTAATCAGATGGTATTGGCATAGGGTCTATGAACCCTACTGATGTTGACTGTGGAGCGATGGTAAATAGGAACGTCAACGATGATTTTGATAATTTAATAGAACATGATTACTCTGCTCCTTGTTATCATTTGCTACTGCACTACAGAGTCTATGTGACCCATTCGGGACTTTAGAGGAATAGTCCTCAGTGGCCAATCTGGCATCAACTATCTCACGTTGCTGGAGCTGAAGAAATTTTGTAAGGGTGATGACTTATGCGGATTCCCAGATACTTGCCCAAATGGACGCTTGCATGATATTCTGATGGTGGCGCTTTTCAGAGGGTGAAACGATACCTATCATTCGTTTTCTCATTTTCCAGTGATAGGTCTTGCTACTGTGCCGGTTTGGGTGTTGATTGTGCATTTGTGAGTCTTTTGGAATATAGCAACAACAGTGGCCATATTCCATACAGGGACAACATTGGCCATATTCCAGTTTATAGGGACCTCCCTAAATCCAGGCTGGTCTGGTAGATAAGTAAGAGACCCGAGAAAAGCTCTCTGGACAGCTGCTTGAGGAGACGAGCCGAAAATGTTATTCTTTAATGTTGACCTTGTGGTGTTTCTATGGCCGCCTATCTCTGGCATTCCCCGTCGCTCGGCGTTTTTCGCCGATTTAGGCGCTTCGTAATGGTATTCATCCCGAAAATTGTTAGCCTTAAGTGTGTGAATGTGTTGAGAACATGCTTGCAAGCATAGCTGTGAGGCTTTCCGGGACGGTATAAACATTCACACTCTCAACACTACGTTGATCCCCTAGATGCTATGTTTTAGTGACTTAACGCAGTTTATCATAAAGTTGATCGTAAAACGAAGCAGAAAATTAGAGTTTTGGTCGCCTCGACAAAACAATCTCCATTTATTCAACATGAGCCACAGTCCGGTGTGCTTTTTTTATTTTATTGCCGCGCAATTTGACGGTGGTCGTTCTGAGAATGCTCACCGTATAAGCTAGGTAAAATGAGCCCTCTTAGTGCAGTATAAGTTATTTGATGCAGTGACGAAGGCATAAGAAATGGAAACGTGTGCAGCAAAATTTGTAGGAAGGAAACAATTTCGAGATATATCATATTATACTTGTTATGGTATTGATAGGTAACATTACACGTTACACACAAGTATGAGTATTTTACAAAATAACACATTATATTGAGGCGATGTTAGATGAATAAAAATGTCGGGATGCGATTTTTACCGCAGTGGGCAACTGAAACAAGCAATAAAAACATTGAGCTCACTGCAATTGTTCGTTAGAGGAAACTTTTGATATGAAATCACCACCATATAGTTCATTGTATGTTTCGAGGTAGACATAAAATAACTTATTCGACGGTTCAAAATAAAACAATTCGTTTGCAAACCTAACATCTTTCAAATCGGTGCAACACAGCGAATCCTTGTTAAGTCTTCGAGTGGGTAGCTGAAGAAGCGAATACAAATACAGGGTTACGTTAAATGTCATCTCACAATATTCTATGGGATAAGTATTCTGTAAAGGCTGGTTGTAGATGAGAAGATGCGTTTTCGTTGGTTATAAAGAGGTCATCTTTATTATAATTCGTCCGGTCCATGTTTGAAAATAATGATGCGAAGATTGATATATATTTTCAGACTTCCAGAGGAGCGCTAGCAGCGTCTACAGCACTATGTGTCGTAGATTAAATGGCTGACGTTTTAGTGGAGCCGCCTCGAAACTGCAATATAGTGTTAATAACCCATCGCTGTTTACATATGAAATTAGATGTCTCTGTATCAACCATTCAAACGTAGACACGAACAATATCCCCGTTTCGATCACACGGCATGCTCAACTCTGTACACTGTGTCGAATTCATCTAGAAAGAATTTTCGACCTTTTCGTATTTGATCATGATCGTCTTCTTTGTGATATTAAGGAGCATCTTTGCTTTAGCGAGAGTCCACCGACCGTCACGTAGTAGCAAATCTTCTCTCCAATTGTAATCAGCTTTCATTACATCGTTGCATGGGACGTTGTTATCGTTACTTCCATAAAGTAATTGGCTTACGCGAAAACAGGCCTTAATTCAAAGACCTCGATTCTGTCGACTAAGCAAACAAACATTTACTCGATATAGTCAATCAACATTTGCAGAAACGTAATACTCATCAAGTAAACTGTAACATGCCTGTGGGTCCGGGGGTAGAATAGGTCCACTGTATCCTTCTGCATGTCGTAAGAGGCGACTAATAGGGGGAAACCTGTTGGCCGTGGGTTGCGACTCGTGTCGGTGGACAATGGGATCCAGGTGGTTGAGTGGAGTGGTTTTTTTGAGGGCCATATCTGCAACATACCACTCTGGCCCGGATTTCGCCTAGACGAGAGGCTGGAATGGCCTGGTCCAGACAATCGGCTTGTGGTTATTTGTCCTAGGATAATCGTTTCCAATTATATCTTTTTCCATTTCCATTTTTTCTAGAAGGCGGCTGCTTAATCAGGTCAATCTTATCTATTAACCTTTCTTGGCACCATATGACACACTAGTGTTGGTGTGCCGTTAAACCCTATACTTACCTTGCCTTACCTTACCATCTGTAATTTCAGTGTGCCAACAATCGCAAGTAGCGATTTGCTGTCCTTGTGAATTACTAATGCTTACGCAGTTATATTCCGATGATATACTAGACACTGTTTAGACTGATTCTGTCGGGAGTCTAGTCGGTATTATGAAATATAATTTATTCCAGCATCTTAAAATGAACGTCATGAAACAGACAAGTTCTTTTTCAGGAATTTTTCCCCAATTTTATGTCATTTGTTTCGGCCAATTGCTACTATCTAGTCGGTTATGTAATACTCCCCAATTATATACTATTTGATTCCGTCATTACCCTTTTTTTGTGTTTTGAATTTTGAAATAACGCAGATTCTTTTAGCTTCAATAAACTTCGAGCGCAGGTGAAGCAAATAGAACTACCTAGCTGGTCATGCGTGGCACAACTTGATGATCCATGCAGCATGGGATGTGTTCAACGCAATTATTCTGGCGTAACTCCCAGATTTACAAATACTGACCAATTACCACGATGCAATAATATTTTGTGTGAAGGGAGTGGGGATGGGGTTCACGTTAAGTTAAGTCATTTTTATTGAACAATGGTTGGTTACAAGCAAAGATTGTGAGTCTGTCTATATCAGCCAGATCGACGGTTGTGCTATTTAAGTTTGGACATGCAATGGCTTTATGCTGCGTATTCCTTCGAGAGTAATGCTGTGCGTAGAAAATCATACCAATAGTTCAATCATGCAATTTCGGATGTAGTAATATTAACCGCTGATGCACTATGCAACCAAGGTTTTAAGAATTCTCTTCAATCTTTTGTCTTACTGTTAAACATTTTCATGCAAGGAGATAATTAAGCTTATTGCCTTACAACGAACTTTGATTTCCACTGCGCATTTCAGTTTTAGTGATAGGTGTAAGTCATCATATTACATGTAAAACAAACCTACCCTTGCTAACAAATTAGATCTCTGGTTAACCCGATATAACATTGCCACAGGTCATGAATCAACATTGCTTAACCAGATTGACTATTTCACAATATTGCGCGTTTTTGGCCTATTTCATTTTTATTAACTATGAACCGGGCACAATGACCCGTGAGAACGACTAATAACGGGCCTGTGATTGTGTCTACATCAACATTCATTAATCGATCACAGGCAATCAAGTTAACAAAATAAGAATGGGGGAAAGGCGTTATACATTTTTAGTTAATGATGCCAACGCGGAATTGTCCCGTATTATTTTATTTGGCTTGAATACGTTCGAGTAAATGTATAGTCAATGATATTGGTTGCCGCTTCTGGAGGTGTTATCTTTCGACTTTTGATCTATTCAAGATCGTCAGTACTAGATTGCTAGGTGCATGCGTTGGAACGCACCAACTAGCCATAGTAATCATATTGTACCCACCCGGAAGACGATGAGCGTAATGAAATTATCGTCTATCATTGTTTTACTGCTGCTGAGGTGTTAAAACCAAATCATTGAATCTTTGTATTTACTCGATGTAACAGCTCAGGTGTACGAGGAGGTACATTGATGCCTACATCGAATACTTTAACGAATCCTTCACGTAGTCTCAGCGAATGAGCTGTCAAAATTATTGCCATTTCATGGTGGCAAAAATTGTTGCCGCGAACGTATGATCTGCTACAAACTTTCTACCATCTAATGACATCACGCCAAGTATCTTGCAACTAGTAAACGCACTGTCCCAATAGGCTCCTTTAGAACGTACCTCGACCCATACTAGCTATTCAGTCACATCTGCAGATGTAACAATACACTGGGAAACGATTTATAAGCATTGGCATGTACTTATGGATAACATTATTTCTTATATCTTTCCGGAGTTATCTGTCGAGTTAATGTGCCGTGTTTTGCTGATTCATCCAATGTTAATATAAACCCGTTTATGTTTAGCTGCTATTGGGATTTTGCCTTTTCAGAAAAACTTATATCAAAGCATAGCTTGAATGCTATAAATTCGTTTTAACTACATGGACGTAATATTAACTTGACCATGATTGAGTCAAATCTACTATTTACATTTTAAGGGTCATTGGCGTGCAATAGATCAAGCGGACCATGTTTATGTGTCAAATTGCTTGACCATCGATGGTTGATATAAGTGCCACTAGTTAGGTTGGCTCCAACACCATTTGTAGCACACAATGCGTCGTTCTATGTTTTAGCGCACGAAATAAAATATCTTATTTGTTGCACACTAAATCGATATTTTGTAAATTTTGTATAGCTGCAAAGTCGAGCTACGAGAATAACACACCATGGTTCGCGTAGTGATTGTTCCCTAAGCCAGATCCTGTGATGGTGATTGTGAATCTGAGGCTTCTGATAAGACACGCATTGTAAATAAAACATCGGGTATATCTGCAGCAATGTGGCTTATGTAAATTCGATGAAATTGAACGCGAAGTCTTCCACACACGTAAATATGGTTATCAAGTGATTAGTTACTGTTCATATATTCCTAATATGTCTGGAATCAGTAGAGAGGAAGCACGAGGTAAGTTATGTATATTTGGGTTATTTGTTAGTGTCCAGAGTCGCGTCCTTTAGAATGGTACCACTTAGCGCGGCAATTGCGTTGTACATGTTTGAGTGATATATAGGGTATTCAAACACCAATCACTATCAGGCTCAGTCGCAAATGATGCAATTCAAAAATGATTCTGTCCTGTAATGATTTATATAGTTACATATGCCATCATCTGCGTACCATAAAGCATATTTTATTGGAACAAACATTTGTTACGTACAGCCAATATATATGAACCAACACCAGTCATAATAAGATATTTGTCCACTAAAATGTTCCTTAGGGGCCATTAGCTGAGGTAGTGCACAATAAAGCGCGAACGACAGGCACGCATATTCGCTAACGTAACGAGATGTATATATATATATATATATATATATATATATATATATATATATATATATATATATATATATATATATATATATATATATATATATATATATATATATATATATATATATATATATATATATATATATGTATATATATATATCTATACTCTGTATATGTATATGTATATATATATGTCTCTCTATGTATATATATATATATATATATATCTCTCTCTCTATCTCTCTCTCTCTCTATATATATCTATATCTCTCTATATCTATATATATATATATATCTGCATATGCATTAGCTATTTAGAGAGCTCTGTTGCCGTTTTCACTCAAATATCGGTGCAGTAGAAGCTTCGAGTTGTGATGGAATTCAATTATAGTCAGCCCTGAATGTCTTTTATTCGTAATAATCATGATGACATAATTGTATCTCGCAGATATGTTAACGGATATGCAACAAGAGAATGTAGTGTAATAAAAGCAAATATCGCATTCTATTGACAACAAAGCAATGCACGGTAATGTTATCGGCAAGATTTCATGATTTTGCCACAGCAATGAATGCAAATGTTCCTGCGGATATTTTTACAATTCCCGTTACTGGATACGCCGAGAAGTACCATAATACAGAGCAACGCCGTACACAAGTGCTCTTTTCTTCTATGCTACTATTTCACTTTACAAGCATTGAAATCACATCGCCAAATATAGCATAGTGGCGAAAGGATATTTTTGACGGTATTAAGTGTAAGCACTCTGAAATGTTCTAGAAATAACAGGTGAAATATCCGTGACCTGACAAAAACTGTCGATACAATTAGTATTTAAAAAAACCTGGGTTGACTTGATATCATATTTCACTATAAAATTATTCGGCGTCCATGCTTAATATGATAGGTATGTAACGCAAAGTTAAAAATACGACAATGTTCGATAATTTATATCTTAATAAGCAGTATGCAAAGCTCATTCTTTATCATTTTCTATCTCTAATCTTAATGAATATCAAAAGTATTTATTGCAAGATTCAGATTAAGGTTTGTCATGATAACTTTGGTCAAAGAGATCTGGATTTAAATATTACTACATTCGATCATATTACATACAAGAACGCTCTGGAAAGATTATAACAGCTACACATGATTGACAAGTTTTAATTCGCAGCACCAGACTGCTAGTTTTATTTAATCATTCCACCAAATGGAACAATAACAGTAAAACAACTGGTTGGTTGTTGCGGGGAGGTATGTGTTCCCTAAACGCATGTTAATCAGTGTATCTCCATTGAATTGTAAGCGATTGCAACACGTTTAAATACGAGTATCATTATGCTATTTAATGGTTGCTTCGATGCTGGAGATTAGGAAAAAAATACATGGCTCTAATTGCTTTGATCGTCAGAACACGTCTGATGAATGGTTAACTTTGATGGGTTATTTGCTTGGAGGCAAAAAGATCAACGGCTCTTTCCGAAACATCTAAAGCAATCCTGCGGCTCTATTGGGTTGACAGGATGGAGTAAATCTACCTTGATGTTTCATGCGGCCGAACTGTGTGAGCAACTACGGAAATTAAATGCCTAGCCGAAGACGGTTGGCGAATAGACGAGAGTGTTAACCTCAATGCAGCCTTTATTGTTCGGTTAACATTTTTATTTCGCTTGATGCAAACATCAGAAACAAGTTGCGTTAATCAGTATTCATTAAAGGAAATGCCTTTAGAGAACAGATATATCCAGAGTACTTGGAATGCATGCAAGCGTATGTACATAGCAAGCGAACATTCGCCCGTTGCTGATATATATATATACCTATATATATAATATAGATATATATATATATATATAGATATATAATATATATATATATATATATATAGAGATATATATATATATATATATATCTATATATGCATATATATATATATATATATGTAAATAATATATATATAGGGTATAGATATTATATATAGATATATATCTGATCTTGATATATATATCTATATAAAAATACCGATATAGGTATGTATATATCCCGCTCTCTGTCTGTCTCTCTCCCTCTCTCTCTCTCTCTCTCTCTCTCTCTCTCTATCTCTCTCTCTCTCTCTCTAGTCTCTCTCTCCCTCTCTCTCTCTCTCCCTCCCTCTCCCTCTCTCTCTTTCTCTGTCTGTCTCTATTTCTCTCTATCCAATATCTCTCTCTCTATTTTATACATCTCCTATCTCTAAGATCCCTCCCTCTCTCTCTCCCTCTATATCTCTATCTCTATGTATATATTTATATATATCTCTCTCTCTCTTATATATATTTTATATGTATGTATATATGTATATATATATATAATCTACAGATCTATGTATGTATATATATATTATAAGATATATATATATAACTATATAATCAGGTCAAAGACGACCGCAGAAGGAAGTACGTACCTCGATCGAGGTACGTACCTCGTTCCTTGTACGGCATACTTGGTTTGAAGAATGCATACATAAACATTAATTTTCTCAACTGTTTTGCAAATTGTGACATCATTTACTGAGATTTGGTTATGTAAAATCGTGGGAACCCCCTGAGTTGTCATAGCCTCGATTTGGGACCATGTTTAGCGTTGCACGTGCACGAGAAGGCTTTCATATTCGTTTTTTAAACTTGAGTACGGCGGCTATCGCGTGACTTTCCTGAAGATTAATGAGGTAATAATCATTTTGTATCAGTTTGGCAAAGTTAAAAACTTACTTTTTGCGGAGCATAGTTTGTCTAGATTATATGAAATATAGTTTCGTGAAAATTGTATGGCATATTTGTGACTTATGGATGATAACATCACACCCCATGTCAATCCATTTGCACAACCGATATTTGCGTACTCCAATCGAAGTACGCCGTACCATGATTGTTTCAAATCTCGCTTGTTGTCCACCCGGTTCTGATTGAGAGTGTTCATATACGTGTTCAGTTGTGTTTTAAAATGAATGTTCTTCTCAAATAGAATAACAAAGCAGCCAGGTATTTGATATTGAACAGAATGTCCCCAAAAACACCACAACAGCAAGTTTTCATACTTTTGTTGGCCTGTTCTGTTCGAGTTTTTGAAAACTTTTGTTCTTGTTTTAATTGGATGTTAGGTTATTATTTAAGGCTTTACAGATGGATACGAGCATCATTACATATGTAATGAACATTATCATTTTAGCATACATAAGGTTTACCAGATATGGAATGGATTGTTCACAAAATCACGGGGTCACCGATCAGGTTGTATTGAAACTTACTATGCTTTATTACAAATACTTCCATAGCAATGTGGACAAAGGTCATAAGAATATTCCTCATCTGTAAACTTCATGATGGTGTTTATCCTACATGCTGCTAATAATTGAGTTTCTATCGGCCAAATCATATGCCTTTAACAATATATCATGCAGATCCATATTTTGTGAAGCAGTGGAGGAACAGCAATGTTTGAGTTAATTTTATTTTAGAAATAATTCTCAAGTAGCAAATTGTGTTCAAAATCACATACGCAAAATATTCGGTATTACATAACAGTATACCGAATCGAATCCCCGAGTGCAGGTACACTACAAATCAATTACCAGTATTACAATGAGACAGATAATGATAACAAGTATAGTAACGTTATGACAACTAAAGGTATACGTATGATGTTGATGCAATAAGTGAGATACATAACTATGATATATCTAGGACAGGTTACACAACGCAGGATAAAGCTACTTTAATTGGTCATGACACAGATAGGATTAATTGATATACCTATATATGTACAGACATACATATTACAACAGTGATTGTTGAATGACAAAACTAGAGGAAAGTATGTTCAAAAGGTGGGATGGCATTGAAAACGAAAAGGGAGGGGAGGGGTTTGGAACAGAGAGCAAATCAATGTGATGTCGTTGAAATCTAATTCCAAAAGACAAAGAAGCGCTGGTTACCTGACCTTATCCGCGCTGGATTTAATTAGGACAGCCTCTTCCCTTCCAAGGAGGAAAGATAAGGACTTATGGGATAACGTTTACAAATTCGACTCTGCACAAAATGCGCCCGTACCTATGTTTTCATGAAAATGAAATCCAGAATAAAATATTCTCTCTGTGTCTCTGTTGTTTGGAATGGCATATATTGAAAACTATTATTTAAACTTTCAGAGATCCAAAGTGGAAACACCACACATGTAAAACACCTATTGCATACATATCTGATGGTACTGAATGCCGCAATAGGAGAAACGAGAGGAAGAGGATAATATGTACAAAGTCTTATGAACTTGTTCAGCGGTGTAAGGGCAATATTCTGGTTGAGTATATAGACGAAAACAATAAAAGATGGGTTTATTGTTCAGACGAGACCTGGTACACCTCTCACAGGAATAGCTTCTTCATTGAGAGAGTTGAAACCAACTTTCAGCGGCTTGGAAGGCGGCTGCACGGACTCATCACTAACGGCTGAAGGAATGTTCAAGTCTGGATAGATTTATTCACTTCGTCAATGCATGATTGACAGAACTTATGAGCAGTTTTTGTGTAATGGACAGATTCTTTTTTTCCAACCGAATCCAACAATTTTTCTTTGACACCAGGTTTCCAGTTTCCAAACATCCTTATTGTGAATGAAGGCTTTCAGACGCACACCGTTTTGAAAATGGCATGGCCAATAGCTGTTCAATTCTGGAAAAAGTAATTCAGACAATTCTAGTGAAATACATAACATTAAAACATTAAATCAATGTTTAGCACATTCTTTCTTGTGAGATTTTTTATATCACCCTCTATTAACAGAGTAAATCATATTTCGTTCGAATAACTGACATTGTCACTTCAAGCCATGCACGACGTTTTGTTGATTTATGTGTATACTACCGTCAGAGTGGGTCTATGTCACTTCATAAGTACGAGGTTTAAAATTTCTAAAACAAATTATCTTATATAAGAACACCACCAGAAAAGGCTACATTCGACCTGCGGTTCGGTCGTATGAATCATAAGTGTCATTCTTTTATCTGTATACGATCTATTATCATACTATAGCACCAATCAAAAGGAAGTACACCATACTTCGATTTAAGTACGAACGCATCAATACGCCATTGTTTCAGAAAAATCATTCAACAGGGGTGTTATATTATTAGCAATACCTCATTAATATGCCATAGAATTTTTAATAACATATAATGTATAATAAGATGATATACTTGTAAATGAGAAAACATAGACCTTACCTCTGCCATGTTGGTGTGTGTACAAAATTTTAATCATGAACGTCGAAAAACTTGCAGTCACTATCGAATAATGGAAGTGAAAACTCTTCTAGAGAACGCCCGATATCGCTCACAACAACAGATTTGGTTCCAAATGTAGGCCATAATATATTTGCATAACTAAATCGTTCAAAGCCAATCACATTTCAGAAAATAATGTCATAAAATGCAAAACAGCAGAGGGCGGTGGCACGACTATCATGCGTACCTCAATCGAGGTGCGCCGTCCTGGGAACGAGGTACGTACCTCGATCGAGGTACGTACTTCGTTCTGCGGTCAGTCCGCGACCTGATAATTGGCTACCATACTATGTTAAGCACGTTATTTGGCCTGATTGATTACTCGGAAAACTATTTTTAAACATCGGAGCAAAACAAAGTAAGCTGCTATATTCTTTATTGCATAACGAGCATTGCGTCGTTGTACAATTTGTCATATAAAGTGTCATACAATATCATAAATGATAGCATGAAAATTAGATGTACATGGCCACATTGACGTTGCTGCAAGTCATTGGTAGTAATTCAAAATTGAAAAGGTTGCGTCTTAGTTGACTTTAAACCATGAAGTTCGCTTGAGTAGTGATGATGCAAGGCCTTGTTAAATATGTATCACATCTATGGTTTGGCAGGGCTGTAACATATGTTCGTGTGACGCCCCGGCACAGATTCGTTGGATATCCTGCATTATAAGTCGCATGCTCACGCACACATTATCATGACTTACCATGATGTCAGAACTTTACAGCACCCAGTCACCCTGTGATGATGTATTGATTTGCAAGATATCATGCAAAATCTGCTTGGCTAAATATAACGCTATGATCAAGTGCAATCGTGTTTGCGTTGACACTTTTTCAAACTACCTGGGCTGTTTTCGCGAGGAAGCATAGCATCAAAAAGAGAGGGGAATGGGTGTCTAGAAGTTTATTGCATTGTACAAAAGGAAGCGCACGTTTCCAAGCAATTGCCTTAGCCTGGTGGATACAAAACCTTAATGCGAAATCTGATAAACCTGTATCATAGACTTGTTGAGTGACATGGGAAACAGCAAATTACCGCCACCCATGCAAATTACAGTCCCTCATGTATAATCCCTGGTGCATGGGACGCGGAAGAGAGACATCAGCACATAACACAATTACAGAATCTTTACATTCGCCATTAGCCTTGAGCGTTTGAGATATGTAGCACGTCAAGAATTGTAACATCTTTGGTCGAACACAGTGAACTGACTCCGCCTGTTTCAATTCTGATATCGGTATCAAAAGACGTTAGTCAAATTTACTTCACCTGTTTACCAATATTTTCCGAACGCACCTTAAGCTATTGTATTTCCTATGCTAATCTATGGAAGAGATTAAAGGGAGCAAAATTAAATATGGGCGGTTGAACTGAATCTAAAATTGTTTTTTCATTTACATACGTCTACCAGTAGCATGTGCAACTGCGTATATTCGGAAACTCGGCAATTGCGGAAGCAAGAACGTGATACATTTTCATATCACATTATTCTATCGGCAGTGTATCCACAAGACCCTCGTGGTTGAGGCAAAATATGTTATGGCGTCGGATAGACAGAATGTCACATTATTTACACTTAATTGCTCATATGCGACTCATCCTTGGGCCCAGGGAGTGGCCGCTAGTGTCAGTAAAATCCTTGCTACCGCATTATCCATGCAGATATGTGTTATTACAATTAATTATTGACATAATTCACCTAACATTGCGATGAGGCTGTAAGCGCACACACAAACGGCGCCTATTATGACATTGTGACACACCAACAACATCACCTTGAAGTCAATGAATTTGGAACTTAAATGCAGGTGCAATAACTAAAACTTTGATGTATTCTCCGAGTTGTTATTGATGATGTACATAAATTTGGCTTCTCGTTTAAATTCCAGGCAGAGCTTATCTGTCATAAGCACCTACTGAATTCTCTAGGAGCATTCATCAGAGTGTAGGTGGTTGTTTGAATCATATTGTGACTGATATACAGGCAGGGTCAATGCGAATAATAAACGCGACGTTTGCATTTATGCAATGTGGTAAATTGAAGTTGAAGTTGCTGTTTCGGTGTTTGCTCTGTATTAACAACAATGCAGATGCACGGCGTAGTCAGGGCTCATGTAAGGGTGACCTACTCTGTGGGATTCATAAAACCTTATGTTCTTGTTGTTATATTGTTTCTTTATTCAACAACGGACACTTTGGTATACGTGATATATAAGCAGTAGGTATAGGCTACACCACACACAGCGCTGATAAAACCGCATATGAACGCTGAAAAATATCGATATCAACGTCATTCATTGAATGATACGCGCTTTCTTGTGGTTGGTAGTGTTACCAACTGTGTCATAATCGGTTGATGAAACAAGAAGGGCATTTATGGAAATGCAAATACATCCAAGGATTAACAAATATATATATTTGGGAGAAAGCTTGTGGCTATCATGTAACACTGATGGAATATTATTGTAGAACATTATGCTCTTATTCTATATTCGAGCGCCTACCAGCGGACTCAAACAACAACACCACACAACCCCGATCCACTGCGCCATATTAATGACAGCCGCGGTCTCTTAACCTTGAATGGAACGTTATCGTATTAACCGGACTAGATTTAGTTGACTTTCGGTTCTGCACAAGGTCGAATAACTGCCTTGATAGTTTGAGTACAGATGATGCACTAAATCACTAAGTAGTCTTCAACGCAATTTAGTTCGCTGCTGATACTCAGCGAACATCAAACAATCACAGTGTTTTTCTTCAATGCAATGGTTGGTATAAGCGGTTGTTGACATTACCCCTTAGTACTAAAGTGCTAACGTATAATTTGCTCAATTAAAAATAAGCATAATATACTTTTTGTCAGAAATAGTACCAAGCACAACCAGAAACAGGTATCCACTATTCGGTAACAGTATCTGACAGGCAAACTAAAGAAACGGGTACTCTTACTAATTTCTTTTATAGATATATAACATTCCAACCAGCAACATGACCGGGATTGATCGTGTCAGCAGATGAGACATCCATGTTAAATGGACTCCCGGAATACCAAACCAAATCTATCGTCAGTTATCATAGTCTTGTCTAGGGTGAATGAATGCTTACTGGTCAATCGTCAGTTTGTGTTCCTTTGCACATCAATACAGGAACTGTCACTTGGAATGTAATGATTGGAAAGAGCTATCCAAACAAATCTTAGTATTGATGTTACATGGTTATATATACCTATATCGCCAGGTGCCTTCATAACGAGGATCAGTAACGTGTGTAAACTGTATGACAGACGCTACATATAACCTCTCAGATCGTACAAGTCAATGGTAGTGATTGAAGAACACAGATTATTAAGGTGCTATATGACATGTAACTCGTGACAGGCTTGTACAACCGACAACTCAGGGATATCAACGGACTCAAGCAACAACACCACGCACAACAGACCGAGCCACCGTGCAATATCAATGACAGCAGCGGTCTCTTAGTCATGAACGGAACGTCATTATACAAAACGAAAAAAACACATTCTAAGGGATATATATGTCGAGAGCTTCATTGCCAGTGAAAGCGGAATAGATTGGTAGCGTGGGTTTCATGTATGTAAAGCGCCACAAATGACCGTTAAGGTCGTACAAGTTAAATTGTTAAGGTGCTATAGGACATGTAACTAATGACAGACTTGTACAACCGATGTCTCATGGATAATTCGTGCAAACCACATGAACCACCATAGGGTATTAGGTATCAGCTTCTAAATTCATAAGAGAGATATGGAAACAGAATGACGAAACACTGTGCAGCTTACGAGAAGCATTCATTTTGTAAGGTATGCATAACAGAGCTTTGACATCGTACACATTAAATTAAATGAGTATTACTGCACGCGCATTATGCAACACGTTTAATGGAAACGTCCTATCTTACTTGTCGTTCTAGGAATGTTTCGATACCAGACATATCTATGCATGCAGACGATCCGGATTATTTCTGTATCCAAGGTTGGTGTATTTGAACGTGATTGGCAGATTGTGTGTGTGTGTGTGTGTGTGTGTGTGTGTGTGTGTGTGTGTGTGTGTGTGTGTGTGTGTGTGTGTGTGTGTGTGTGTGTGTGTGTGTGTGTGTGTGTGTGTGTGTGTGTGTGTGTGTGTGTGTGTGTGTGTGTGTGTGTGTGTGTGTGTGTGTGTGTGTGTGTGTGTGTGTGTGTGTGTGTGTGTGTGTGTGTGTGTGTGTGTGTGTGTGTGTGTGTGTTGTGTGTGACTGTGTGTGGCGCATTGTGACTCTCGTGAACCAGTCAATAGATCAAATTCCTGATGTCAATGAATTGGAAGCATCGATAATTAATGTATAAAACCTACGCAGTAACATACAAGGAGTACCTCATCAGAGAATCAATCTAGGCTTATTATTTGAAGATAAAAAAATCATACGTCGGCAAGTGTAAAAGTCATTTCTTCGTAACAACAGTTATTCAATAAGGTTGCATTGATGGCTTAACACTCATGTACATCTTTGGACACGGTGGCTACATATAACGACAACTCTTTCACTACAAATATGGATCTTATACATAAGACACAACAAGCACGACTTTGATGATGGTGACAAAGTCATCTCGGTTGCATAGAGCAATTGTAATGATGTGCACTCTTTATTGGCTATTGTCAACATTACTTTGCTACCAATTATGCTACTGCCTTCTCAGCAGCGGACGATAATGCTGTCACACTTTTCTGTCCTGGTGTTAATCATAGATCAAACTAGGAAACCCGTCTTCCGGTTTTAATACCACGTCATTGTTAGCTGACAAGCAATAACGACGAACTAAGGTTCCGGGTTCGGTATTCTGCTATCAGCTGTGTGATATTAGTAGACGTTTAGCCTCTTTAAAAGTTCCATCTGGACTAGAATGACGACCTTTATGTTTGTGCATCATTCAAACAGACTAATGAGGTAACTGTGGTTCCTTTAGAATATTATCATGAATCCGTGCTGTCACCTAAGCAAGTGAGCAAACTAGGCAAAAAGAAATTGCATTGCGCTCTGCATAGCGGTAATAATTGTGAACATAAAATATTTACACACAGTCATTTAATACCTGCTGAATCTCTGTCCCATCTTTTGCATCACGCTATGTTCCGTGCAAATGTCACCTAAATTCAGTAGTATGGATACATGAGCCATCTATCTCTATCAACTTTAACGACGCAATGACCAGACTGTATATTCAGCATCGCACCACTCATAAACATCACGATCAGGTGAACGACATTAATACGAACACCAGCACGGGAGTCATCCCAGTTGAAGAAACATTTGTTGAGGGAAGCAAGCCGATGAGTATGCAAAGCTACATTGTTTAATTGTTGTCTATAGAAATTGCTGCATAAATCAATTAAGATAGTGAAATATGCTTGCTATTCACTTATACATGTAATGAATGCACGTAAAGAGTCATTACAATCCCAGAGGAAAGCACTTGATTCCATTGACATACCGCTATGAGATATCCTAAATTTCAAATGTGAATTGTTAAAACATTGCTGCCAACCGAAATAAGTAAGCCTTATATGCACACTATTCATTTCGCTAAATTAAAACTAGCAATGCTTCATCCCATTCATATGTCGTAAGAGTATTTTCTGTCTGTCAGGTAACTGTGTATAGAATAAGTAATTTGACATTCATGCTTAGATTGCCTCGCGTGAGAGGTCATACATCTACATTGCATATTACGTATGAGCAATAATGAGTTGTAATTAAAACTTTCCTGCTCCAGGGTTCTCAATATTCGCTACCGACTGACACATTCATTATATTATAGCGCCTTGTAGTATTCTATGTTAAACTCCGTAAAAGACAGATATGTAAAATGCGTTGTTGATGGATAGCCGCCTCAGTATCGCCTTATATGATGTCTCGGGTAATATGCAATAAGCGACTGTCACTCTATTTTGCATTGGTTATTGGTTTTAAAATACAAACTCTCTAGGCAAAAGGGTAAAGGACATGAAATGTTGGTGACGACCTTGGATAAATGCAACACATAATGCATACAAGAATCTTACTCTCTCTCTCTCTCTCTCTCTCTCTCTCTCTCTCTCTCTCTATATATATATATATATATATATATATATATATATATATATATATATATATATATATATATATATATATATATATATATATATATATATATATATATATATATATATCTGCACATTAACTCGAGGTTGTCGTGGAGTTCAGAAACGATAGAACGGCTGATTTTTGAAAATGTAACATTAAAGACACGATTACACGTCAGCGACCGACGTCATGTAAGCAATGAATAAAATGTATTGTTGGCATAACACTTTTAACACCAACGGCCATTATCCCCATAGTATTATCTCTATACATATATTGTAAACCGGCGCCCGGCATGGCTCTCAGCTTGAATAAGGGCTAAAATGATCTGTCGGGGCGTGTTATGACTCGTGGTGTGTGGTCGTTCTAGGCTAGATTGTTTGGTTTACGTTGGCGACATTGTGTGTGGTTGTCCTGTGAACCATCCAAATTGATGGCCCATGATTATATTTGCCGAGTAATGATTTGGCTAAGCACTAGTTATTATATTTCCTATTTGGAAGGGGATTGGTGATTTAATTGCGTAACATACTTCAGGGCCTCTAGCAAATGGAGAAGATTACACAGCATTCTAATCATCACACTAGCAAAAAGTTCCAGCATCTTCTTTCGCATACCAGCTGCATCTATACAGTTGTCGAAATTTGCAGGCAATCCACCATGTTGGAAAACTTATTGCCTGCTTGAATTAATACACATAACCCATTGTGCACAATGACCAACATACATATTATTTTGCAGTTTTTGCTTATGGCTCGGACCCCTTTGTTCTTTCAACAACACGTCAAACGCTAGCCACGTGTCATAACGTAACACGGTAAAACTGGCATTACCGTCTTGACATCAATAGAGTATGTCCAAAGACGCTATAAAACGCGCCTCTGCAAACTGATTACGCGGCCGCTTCGCATAGATCAAGCATCGGTCGCATTTTTGCATCGTATGGCTAAGAAAGATTTTTACTCTGCCACACTGACAGACAGGTTAAGAATTTATCTCTGGCCAACACGGTTTAATCCTGCGATTAACACATCGGAGATGTTACATCCATGCGATGCACATACACATAGAGTCGAAGGCTTGAGTTTGGTTTGCTTTGACCCGAAATGTCAAGGAATAAAAACTGCAGTAACGATGTTCACAATGAGGCGCCAAAATGCTTTTCCGGTGGTCTGGCTTTAACAACCGTAGTATACAGATTAAACGTAACAGACAAGGTCTCTATTAAAAGCACCTCCCGTTACCTACAGCGCTATGATTTGATGTGAATATCTACCGATTATAAAATGCTATTTTATCGAGATGCCACTTCTATTAAAACGGAATTGCACTCATGGCTGCCGTAATTTAACTTGATCTGATAGAGTCACACATTCGAAATGAAACACCCCTTTACCTGTGTTTCTATCAACACATTGGGGCATCCAATTCAATTCTTACAAAACACATCTTAAGTAAATTATTTTACTCTTCATATATTGAGAATCGAATTTGCCAAAATAAAATATTGTTTTCATGATACTGATGACGATGATAACAACATGTATACTTCCCATTCAACCTAACCTGAGTAAATCATTACCTACAATATCCAAACGCTTTTGAGTAGAGCAATTTGTCTGATAGTTTGTGCACGCAATAAGAAGTGTCATCAAAATCGTCACCAGAATCGTTTCTGCAAGATACAAGGTTTATTTACCAAACAGTGTGATGCGAAAGAACAACAGAGCAACATTTATCAATGAATCGGTCAATTATGTAACAACTGAAGGAATGAGTCGACCAATGAATGAATTATTTGAGCCCTTCCATCTGTCCTCCGCCTAACGTCCATATAAGGCCATTTCAAACTGCATTTAGAACTCCTTCGCCAATACCTCTATCAATGCCTTGATTGCACACAATTGAACCGAACGTCACAACGGTGGCCTTGGAAAGTGCGTTACTTAGTGCGAAGTTAAATTTGTTGGACAATTTTATCCTTGCCATCCGCCTTCAGTTGTCGCTTCAGATGATCAAAATCCCTTAAATGTGACATTCAAGGCACCCAACACATTAAACACGAGGTAGCACACAAACATACGCATAAAGGTAAATAGAACCATATATTATATATATATATATATATATACATATATATAATAAATATATATATATATATGTATATATATATAATTATATATATGTATATATATGCATAATATATATATATATATATATATGCATATATATATATATAAATATATATATATATATATATATATATATATATATATATATATATTCATATATATATAGATTTATATATATATAGATAGGTATATATATATATAATATAATATATCTATATATATATATATATATATATAGATATATATATATATATATATATATATATATATATATATATATATATATATATATATATATATCTATCTATATATATATATATATATATATATATATATATATATATCTATATATCTATATATATATATATATATATATACTCACCAGGCCAAATATAAGTCGAAGTTGCTTTCGACGCGAGTATCCCATTCCTACTACATTTCACTACCTCACAGGAGTGTGTCCTGTCCCACCAGAATAAGCCCGAGCAGATTGATATCAACCTCAACGACTCACCGAGATCATTTGGAATAACACTGTGTCTAACAATACACAACAGCTCCACAGCTGAAATATCAGGACATCATCTGATTTGGGCAAGATTTCATTGGTGTATGTTGCGGAAATGCTAATAGCAATAGCTAAAACTTTTAACTGCAAGACGCTGTTATATGTCAAGAGTATTTAGATGAAATTGTACACCTACCAGCCCCCCCCCCAGCCACATCTCGCAAATCTGTCTCAACAGTAACCAACTATATGTAACTTGACAACAGCAGCTAATCACACAGCTTACTCTATCATATAATTTGTACTTACAACAGCTTGTATATTATTTTGTAATGTTCACTGACAACTACGGCAGGCATAATATGGGAAGTGTTTTACAGCTCTAGTGGTATATCAAATGTAATATATGGCACAGAGTACATTGTATATATGTCATACATTGCATCACTGCGAGGTTATTGCTTGACATATAAACCACCAGAGATATAAGAGATATAAATAAGATGTATGCTGCAATTCTGCAGTACAATTACTAACGCAACGCCAAGTAGTATAGTTTCCTCAGGAATACTATCTGCATTAATCCTGATAGGCTATGTAACGAACATGTGTTATAACATACGCTTTATCAATGGTGAGGTATAAACGATTATTTGGCACGGTTATATGAAATAAAGAACAGTTCTATTTCACAGTAAAGCTTGGGTATCGTGGGTAGCGGGACGAGGGTATTACTGTGGCACTCAACACATTAAATTAATCGCAAATACTTGAAAATATAGCACAACTTACATCGTATTAGAAGTGGCGTTTTTCTATTAATATAACTGTACCATATCGTGAGATATAACAACGATATTATCTGCTCATCATTCAAGCAATGTTGCTGTCAGTTGGACGTTGAAAATCATTACTGCGTCTATGCTGGCCGTCAACAACGTGGTGATTTCGTGACAGAATTCACATGTGTTGCACTGATGCAAAGGTATGTTTCATATACATCAAATGTATGATGACCCACGAGGAAAAACTATGTTACGTGATTACCTTGTCGACAAGGCAATGGACGGTACACAGTTGGCATATATCAATTACATAGGAATAGCGGACTACAGACAATGACCTGCTCGACGCTCGGTGGTTGCTATTTGTCATTCACATGGACATTAAGAAGCATCTGTAAGTGTACACTGTAATCCGCGTACCCTAGCTCACAAATAAACGACAGGATCTATTCGGGCACCGATTAGCACACTCACATGCAGACTAACACGCGCACGCAAATATAAGTTGCCATTATATGGGCTTTCCTCGTTTGTCGCTTGTAAGCAATTTGTTGCACCAAAGGCGTACGGAGCACATTTCATGCGTTAACTAAATTAATTTCAACCACAATTAATACTAAAATAATGAGCCCCATGGTAGAGAATGCATCGGTGTAAGACTTTGTGCACGGTCGTTTGCATAACACTATCTTTATGGGGAATTTCCATAAGCATAGTTGGCTAAATGAGAGGATGTTGATTATATGTTCCATATAAGAATATGATTTTGCTTAAATGCACTGTCTTTATATCGTTCCTAGAATATCTAATGACCTTATGTATATGTTCTTATAAGCCGAGGAGGAGGCTGAATAATATTCAAATCTGTTACAGGTAAAGGAATAAAGCAACAATAAAATTGTCGAGATAAACATGTATCTATCGATATTTCTTTTGGAACCACGGGTAGTACTACCAAAGAGCTAATAACTACGCTATGAGGGTTGTCTAGTTATACGATGAATACGCAAATCAGTGAAATATACGCCCGTGGTAAGGTGAGGCTACCATAAGATCAATAAAAGCACCATGGGACTGTTGATCATAGGTCTCGGGTCTTTTGAATGGTCGAGGTGATGGATGGCATATTCATACATTTTGTCAGGCGTAGGCGAGGGCTACCCCTCTTTGCGTAGCTATAAACTATTGGTGCTTACTATTGAATATACTACTTTATAACAAAGTTATCGGCCTTTACATAGAGGTGCACAGTATCAGGTCATTTATTATGCATTAATTGCATATCTAGGGACTGATTGATATACTGAAGATAGTTTTCTGGTCTGCACAAAACCCTTTACGTTTTGGTTTACATTAGTTGGAGATTTTTACATCGGGTTTTCTACAACAATCGCCATAGGGATTGAGGTGTATTTATATGAGCGGTATGCTAGCATTGAGCGCTAGCAATACACCAGTGGAGCATAAAAAGCCATGTTTTACTCCGACATTCCATTCGAAAATATCTTGCTATTTCCTTTTCGAGTGTTTATCACGTTCATACCTAACCATGCACACTGCGAGGCTCCCTCAAATATGTGCGGTTCGGTTGGTTGACAAACCCGTTTTATAAATATTACTATCCCTTTATTTTGTGACCGGGTTATATCACTAGCCAATTTCAAGCATCGTTCTGGTAGACTGGCGCACTCGATTTATTCCCATGATGCTGCCTAGAACCGGCTTGTTGACACATATTGTATGCCTGGCATCTACAATCGCAATAAGAGATAAGTGACCCTGCACAAAGAAACGCGGTAAGCTAAGATAGTTTCGAATACCGCAACTAAATCCCTCATTCAGATCTTACAGAAGGTATACATAAGTTCATATCGTTTCCAGATGGTATCGCTATGATCAGGACGACTATGCGAGTCTGGATGTAAAAATATTCCATCAGACCGATCCATGTATGTTTGTATATTTACATACATACATACATACATACATACATACATACATACATACATACATACATACATACATACATACATACATACATACATACATACATACATACATACATACATACACATACATACATACATACATACATACATACATACATACATACATACATACATACATACACATACATACATATATACATACATACATACATACATACATACATACATACATACATACATACATACATACATACATACATACATACATACATACATACATACATACATACATACATACATACATACATACATATATACATACATACATACATACATACATACATACATACATACATACATACATACATACATACATACACACATACATACATACATACATACATACATACATACTACATACATACATACATACATACATACATACATACATACATACATACATACATACATACATACATACATACATACATACATACATACATACATACATACATACATACATACATACATACATACATACATACATACATACATACATACATACATACATACATACATACATACATACATACATACATACATACATACATACATACATACATACATACATACATTAATACATATATACATACATCCATGCATGCATACATTCATTTATACATACGTATATACATGCATACATAGTTGTGTATTGAATCGGGCTTTTTTTATCGTCTAATCTCTGTAGATTACTTGGTAATGGTGAGGGGGAAAATCGAATGCATCCAGGCGGATGAGCAAGAAGCATTACATTAACGGCACAGCTCAAAGCAGTTCCGTGTATAATGGTACAGTGCAGTAGCAAATACCCACGCTGAAGGTTTTTTCTCCTCTGGGTTGCACTTATATGTGGTTGTAGATTTAAGTGATAGCGGAACCGTTAGTCATTCGTGATGGTGAGTTATTGAAAGTGCATACATGTTTTCCGGGCGTTTTGGGGTGAGGTCAAAGTGAAGAATACCCAAAACCGTTTTAATTGAAGCTGGAAGGATGGCAAGCAACTCTTTGTTCTTATTACATTTGCGTGTTCGGAGCGCATGATTACGACCGAAGAACCTACATCGGCCGATTGATTGAAGTATACTCAGGATACTTTAAATTATGATGGTCATTTTGTCGATTGACAAACCCGAGTCAGCAGAGCCGACGGTATACGACTTTTCTCCAATGTGTTTTATAAAATGATTAGAGAAATCACAATACTTGGTATGGGTCAGATTGTATGCACCAAGTACTGACGCGTTATATCGTTTTTGTTTAACGGTATGTAGATAATAATAAATAGTTAATGCTGCATTTTCTCAATTAATAGAAGCTTTCATAACCCCACGCCATAGAAGGGTCATTAGGAGCTATTCATCTTTGCCATAATCATCAAATGCCGCCCATAACTGCCATCTCTGCATTACCCAATGAGAATATTATTCACTAGGCACTAATTCAAATCGATAGGGGGATGCTTCAGTTTTATACTTGCCCCTGACATTAGCTACAATGCATCGATTCACGGTTCATTCAATTATCACTGCATAATTGAAAACATTGGTTCTTATTTCCTCCCTGTTTTGAAATATTCGATAATTGCTGCTGTAAACATATAACCACCTATAGCGTTTTTTTGTTTTTTACCATTATTGTTGTTGATATCTTGCTTTGGTAGAAGGGGGTATTGCTTTCTAGGAATTGCTGGCAAATGAAATCGATAGTATGTATTTCAAGTCGATAACTGATTGTTATGCATGAGAGTTCTGTTAATGCGGGGTGAGTTTGATAAATCTGGTAACAAATGATGCAAAAAAGCCACCGACTCAATGTCCGGCATCATTACTGTACCACATTTCGTATTCGCAGTGCGGTGATTGCCTTCCGGGTACCCCGGCGTTAAGGTCGTATATTGTTGCTAAACATTAGGGGAAATTGCATGTAGTCGACCGGAAGCTAGTGTTCTATCTGATTAACTCAATACCAAACCACTGGTACACCCTTAACGCGATCAATTGTTTGTTCGCTGACTCGTCTACGAATAAAAGTACTTGCGAGACTACGCACAGGCAACTCGTTATGCGTATGTTGATTGAGGTATTGGGAATTTTAGCAGAAAATTAAATGGCTACATCTTAGTAGAAAAATAATATGTCTGGAATTCTTTGAAGGTGATAGAGTCAACCTAGAGCCTTAGTGAACGTGGGAAGCCAACTCCAGCGACATTTGTATTTACTTATGTATTACTAAATTTATCGTAAACATCCCGAGAATACGGTGCATGCAATAAATACCTTGCATTATCATTTTGATAATTAAATATTACAGTTACAAGTTTTACAGGGTCAAAATAACATATCTCAAGTTCATTAGGTCACGTATAACAAAATAAATAGTCGTTTAGCGATGGGTTTAAATGTCAATTGATTACTAGAAACGTTAAATGTGTCAGGTGCGTGGATATTTTGATCTCCTAACACACTAACTGATAGCCGATTGTTGCAACGAGTAGAAGAGAGTCAACAGGGCAAGGATCTAACTCTTTTTGTCTCCCATGATTGGTTAAAACTGAATTGTCTTGTTGCCCCGATTTCTGCTGTCTTACATTACATCTTCTCTTGATGCCGGTCTACTTACGAAAAAGGTGTGTGTCGTGTGAGACGACGGGGATGCCAAACGTTTGCAAAACATCATAAGCAAAACAACTAATTCCAACAAAACAGATTATATTTACAGAAACCACCCAGTTGAGTTCTATTTATGATGGATTCCATTAAGTCAAATAATGATTAGCAATATATGCCACAAGCGGATCTTGTGGGATGAAAAGGTCTAGTGAATTTTTTCCCGCTGACGCTCATAAGCTACAGCAACTGAACTTGTCGTTCTTATAGATTTAACAAAAACGATGCTATCTAAACAACAATGCAAGAATCAACGATATTGACTATATTTTGTTAGCTTAAGCTGAATACACGAACACCTACCATTGCAGCTCTCAGCAAACAATGTAATGGGTACGCAACAAGCACTTAGACCGATTAATCCTCCACATAGCAGCTGAACACTTTTCAAACTGTTCAATCGAGTTGGCTAATAGTTTGCAATTACACAGTCGGCTACGAATCATAAAAGGCACGCTCAGCAGTCGTATGTAATGTAATAAAGCATTTTAAATCATGCACAGCTTCTAACACTTAATAGAACAGTGTATGGCACTCATAACAGGGTGATCGTCGGCTTATATCAGGAATACCAGCTGCGATTCTAAGGTTTTTGTATAAATATTCTTAAGTTAAATAAAAAGCTTTAAGATAACAGCTTAACTACTGACGGGATATTACTCAGCATGTTTGTGTACCACTTTTAAGACACCAAATGGCGCACGCTCTGAGTTACCTTATGCAAGGATTCTCTGTGGCGCTTGCTGCTCACGAAACGTTCTTACAGTAATCACTGCAAACCGATTCTAAATGATTTCGTCGGGAACCAAGTTTAGAAAAACTCCACGACGCCTGAAGTGTTTAACAGTAGAGTAGCACTATCGATACACAAACGCACACACATTCCATCTCTCCCTGTCTCTCTCTCTCTCTCTCTCTCTCTCTCTCTCTCTCTCTCTCTCTTCTCTCTCTCTCTCTCTCTCTCTCTCTCTCTCTCTCTCTCTCTCTCTCTCTCTCTCTCTCTCTCTCTCTCTCTCTTTCTCTCTCTCTCTCTCTCTCTCTCTCGCTCTCTCTCTCTCTCTCTCTCTCTCTCTCTCTCTCTCTCTCTCTCTCTCTCTCTCTCTCTCTCTCTCTCTCTCTCTCTCTCTCTCTCTCTCTCTCTCTCTCTCTCTCCATCAAACAAAACCGATTTGCGTGGAATAGTATTTAAAGGCTTGTCCCAATGGCATGGGGGTTATCTGGTGTGCTTTGTGACCCACGGATTGTAAGGTTGAATCGTACCATGTGACAGTATATCCATGGTATTGTGCTACATCTTGCACCCAGCGACGTAAGTTGTGAAATCCTACATGATATGACGACAAGGTTGTGACATATGTGGGAATCGTTCTAAATATCACAATCTGACTCATCCATCACCGTCGTATTTTGATATCGTTGTTAAAAAAGATGATGTAAAACTAGAGCATTTCCTATTGCACAATGTGAATCAGTTTTCTCACTAAATGTAACTCAGTAGGAGGCGCCGGTATAATGATAATTTGACAAGGTGTATTTAACGCATATTCCTTTAGCGAAAAATCTTCCGGCGGGTGATTTTGACATCGCTGCATAGGTCATGATGCAGCAAGTGAGGTTCATGCTTGCAACGTGTCCTCCTTGAATGTTATTCTTGTTAAAACCTGTCAAACTTGATTTGTAAAACGACCTATCATCTTTAACGCACTGTGTTCTTATATCTTTACAAGATTGTAGTATTGGTATTTTCCGCTCTTTAAGAGACCTTTCTAAAGTGATTACATATTTGGTGAAGAGTTTGACTTTGGGTCTTCAAGGAGTCCATGCACGTCTTTCTCTAAGAAAATCCCTAACAGGAAACATGTGGAAAGCGATCTTGATTGGTTAAGCTATTGCCGCCTAGCGCTGCGTCCATTTGCAAAGCGTCTCATTTTACAGCAGTAATTGCATTTGACCTAACTGTGTGATATATCGAGTAATGAAATCCACATCTGTCGTCCATGACATCCAATTAATTTCTCTAATGCTTCTGTACCACGGTTACATATACTTAGCAGTGAAAACCAAGGATTACAGAAGTTGACCACGAGTACCAGAAGCAGATTGATATGGTTAAACTATGCTAGATGAGAAAATAAATCGGAACCAACAGTTAAATAGAGTGGTAGAAACAATGTAATAGATTCTATGTTTAAGCATGGTCAAGGTTGAATAAGACACGCCTCTCGATTGTCAACCATGCCTGCATTCAGACTCTTTTCTATCATCGAAACGATAAGTTCTTTCTTCGATGTACATTAATTCTTCATGCATTATCCTCGGATGTGCTTTTAAAACCTGTGTTGGCTTTCCTTTGAGTCGGCTGCATCAGACGGGATCAGTCTTGCGCAATCACGAGTGACAGCAACAACGCGGAAACGGTCAATTTGTAGATCTAGTAGAGATAATTGAAGAGGGATGACGTTTGTGGTGACAGTTAATGGCTCACATCACCATTAAATCCGGGATCATTATTTCAACATTCCTACCGTCTCTTCAAATACAACATGTATTGCATAATTATGTGTCATTGTACCTCACGATAAGGTTGCCTCTGTTTCAAAATGTATTGCGTTATGACAAATGATGGCATGGTAGAAGTAAATCATAACGGTTGCCACTTTCCATGGAGTTCCATTAGCGATGCTAAATCCTCAGCAAACCACTCTGTTGCAAGAATTAACCACCCAACGGCTGATATGATAAGCCTAATTTACAACGTAGATAAGTATGGTTTGGGACAATGTTTTTGCTCAGAAGTATAGTGCTGATTTATATGAAGGTATTATCCGTTTCCAACGACCAAGAAAGTGAACAGTCACTGACAACTCCGCCTGATCACATCGATTATAGCGGGATAAGAACGCTGGCGAGGCGGGCATGCTACATGCTGAATGCCCCCGTACACTTGGGTGATCGTTGCTACAAGCGCTTAACGCGAAACCCCTCCGACACCTGGTATTATGACAATCATCAATATGAATATGATCTTAGGACCCAGTAAGACGGTACTACAGTCCATTTGTAAGTTGGAATGAAGGGGATAGAAAAAGGGTCCCATCGGACTACACATGCGTATCCTTCAATCAAACTAAGCATGGAAATAAGTGAATAACGATTTAAGCCGACGATTATGCAACGTTGAGCGCAGTTGAAACATCCAGACATAATCAATGAATACCCCCCACGTTGCCAGCTCTCCGATGATGACATTCAACATGCTCATTGACATGCGTATCCTACGTCACCGGAATGGCGCAAACATCAATGCATTGAAGCTGATTTAGATGTAAGGCATGCCCAGAGTTTTCCTTAACAAATGACGTATACTGCGGGTGATTCCCGACGACTAAGTAAACTTTGCCATGGTTATTGATGCAACCATAGTTTTATAACTGAACGTTTATCTTAACTGTAATGATAGTATATGGCAGCCATGTAGGCGTAAACACGAAAAACAAAAAGGACGGCATAGGAGCGATGAGGATTTACACGAAGTACACAAACAAGGAGCTTAGATGATTAAATGGCTAAGGTATATGCTTATAAGGACGTCTTATGGTCCGCGGCGTTTTATCCTAACTCATATAGGATACTAAATCTTATCTGAAGCCAATTCACAGCGATGTTGCGTGTGTCTTCGTCATTACCCTGCTGACGGTAGCAAAGCACACCACCGTACTGTAGTCACTGTGCGATTAAGTTGTAGCCGATTGGGTTGCATTTGTGTGCTGCATTTACAGAAAGTTGTCCTGTAGATAGCTGTTATATCAGCTAAGCTATGTGCCATATGATTGTGTGGTTACACAACTCCACCTCCCCCATCCCACCATTAAGTGATATCGAGTATTACTCGCACAAAAAAACACGATGATATAAGTGGTTATTATATTTGCCGACAAAACCTCTTGTCTATTTAGATATTTCAATGATTGCTGATCGTAATCGACTTAGTTAAACCGACTTCAGGTATGCAACCCCCAATGCGGGATGTACATGCAATCAAGGGATTCAAGTTATCTACATAGATATTGCGGAGCCATGTTCACCAACGTTGTCAGGTATGTGAGAAGATTGATTGGGCACATCAAGGTGGTAACGGGAAAGTTTGCAAAAGGATCGACGCTTCTGCTTGTAATGACAAATGTTATTAGATTTCCAGTGCCCATGGTTTTAAGCCGTCGTGCTATCCAACTGGTAGTTTACAATTGAATTATAATCCGATGAGGGGCAACTAGCAAAATGTGTTGTGACCAACTGACAACAATGTACAAAACGTGCATGACACATTCACAACACAAGCACAATCATTCATGCGTCGGTGCTCGAACGGATTATAACGTTTGAATAATATGTGCGTCAAGTGTCATGTCAAGCGCAATACATCGCGAATAACAATCGGTAGATGGCATTAAGTTCCATGACAAAGTAGCATGACATTACAGATGATATTACCGAGCGAGACTATTGCACACACCTCGTCGTAGTCTATCATAACCAATTCCGGTTTTTCCGAGAAGATGTGACCTGTACGTCATCTATGTAGGCTTGCTCTTACAGACCATTTCACACACATTGATAAGTCACGGGTCGCGAAAGAACCCATAAAATACGATCAAAATTAATCCCGCTCTTGATATAATATTGTCGGTTGATATCAGGTCCGCTAACTGTTACCGTGGTGGTCTGTGGTGTGCTGGAAAGAATTTGCCTTTGCCGAGTTACTTACATTGCACCACTGCTGCAAAAGTTTGCTTAACGATAACGCGATAACGTCTAACCATTTTCTGGTTAAATCCTAAATGCCCGTTAGAGCGTACATATCGAGCGGTATATATGTCTGTACCGCATGGATAAGGATGTGATTTCTCTATTTTAGCATGCTCTTTAACGGTACGGGATCCCAACCCTACGAGTGCCGTAGCGCAAGCGAACGACTTCGTTAAGGAAGCTAAAATCCAATCATGGCATCCGATACCTTCTGAAAGGTTGATGGATGCATAGTTAACAAACTGCTAGACTACGGTTGTCTTATTTTAGAGTGTTTGTTCGGCTTATGCATCAAGAGAAAAAATGAGGTTTGTGATAGGTTTTCGCACTGAATTCATTCCTAGTGATCAAACACTGGTCTGCATAATCCCCACATAATTATGAGAGGGTACACAAAGAAATCCTTTTCAACCTCAGCGGTTTAACAGACAGGACATTGAAATTTTATAATAATACTTAAAAACTAATGTTGAAACAGGTTCAAATTGGTGACTGTGCATAAATGCTAACACAATAAGTCTAAAGCATGCATCTTTGGGAAAAAGTTGGTTGGCTTTTATACTCTATATCCAAATAACAAATCCGCGACCACATATGTTGACCATATTCATCGAGTTTGTGGGTTTTACCAGTCATCATATTTGTATATTATTCAGAAATTATTAGGGTTACATTTTTTATCACACATTCAATCGCCAAAATCCGATCAATAACATCAGCGTAACGAACGACACCCAATTTTTCCGCAGTACGATCTCGGATAGAGGGCGGTGTCGATGAGAGGTAAAATTTCGACAATATTCTGACGCTAATCAGTCTTATGCAAGGACCGTGCACGCAATATATAAATTCAACAAATTAAGCACCTGTACGCGTATATTACATGCTATAATATCATGTTTAGGGACAAAACACTACTGTCTCTTTATGTGTTGAGAATCAGAGAGGGCGTTTTGGATCAGTCGATAGCATAGCGTATGTTACACTGAATGTAATGGCAACAATTACAACCACAGCCAGCAGGATAATTTTGAGAGTCAAACAAACACTGCATAATGATGTCTTAAGCGCTTCTATATAAGCTACATCAAGAACTGCTTCGACGTTTTTGCTGGTTCTCCATTAGTCGTGAATTTTTGCGTGGAAAAATGCGTCCGTCGTTGAAAGTAAATTGCAAGAACAAGATATCCGTACCCTTGTAGGCTCATCAGTCACCTTTTGTAGCTGCTCTGAATTTTTCCTACCCAGGCCATCTCTCAGTTGGCTGCGGAGAGGATCATATAAGCAGGTCACGTAAATTTGGGGCAGATTTCCTAGTTGACGATTGGCGATGCTAGGCTTTATCTCATCAAAACGTGACTTCAGTTAGATGTTACCTGACTGCGGGCAGTTGATATTGCACACTTTGTGTTTAATAGAAGTCACACTCTCCAATGTACGACAATAGTTTCTGCAGATACTATCGCTGTGTAAATATGTGTTTATGAGCTTCACTGAAAGCTGATCCTGGTTTTGCTGAAACGATTTATCGAATCTCATTTACAAGTAACTGTTTTAACAGCGTACGTTCGTGTACAATGCTATTCATGGATATGGTATACGTATGAAATATCAGAAAATTGCCTATACATAATTACCATTTATTTACATAAACGAACAACACCGCCCATGACATCCCATCATAGTGGTGACGAACCGCAACGTCTGGACAGCCATTTAGTCAATAGACTCCATCGCTCCTTTGCGTCGATATTGTCTGCAGTATGATAAGTCCAGATGTGGAACATCTACATATTTGCATGGCGTTCGCTGGGTCAAAAGATATTGTTTAACCAGATAAATGAAACGGAAAACGATCTATGTCTACCGCATCTGCTGTGTTAGGTTCGATAAATGCCCTTGCATTCATCACTGTGATATAAACCGCACAATGAGCTATATCGGTCGATGTCAATTAACGAGTCGCTTTGGCATAAAGCATAAAAATAATATTGAGCACTTATCACAGCCGGACGTAAAACATCAACCAGTTAGGTCGGCCATCCCGAATCGGCCAGGGCTCTTTAAGGGACAACAGACCTAATCTTGGAATCGACGACATTCGGTTCCACAATTGCAGCGGTGTGACTAGGCAATTTGTGCTGGATATACCCCAGCATCTTCACGCCTTTAAATCATCATCAGGAAATCACTTGTCCCTTGTGAAGGTAACCTTCTTTCCAAGTAATAATTTATTCGTTAACTTTAATATCCAAATAAATAACAATGCCAACGTCTTGATCAGTACAAGCAGCACTGGTAGTTCATCCATCGCTGATGCATCGGGAACTTGTATTGCCATTCAGTGCTTGGAGATGCTAAACACATCTTCTTATACATAACAAAGTTTACTAAGTAGTGGGTAACACTCTCAATGGTCAGGATACGGGTGATATTCTCAAAGAATTAATTCGAAAAGGGTCTGAATTGGTGGGGGAAGCCGTGGGCAATGTTTCCGCGCATTCACAAAATATGATTAACAGACCCCTCTCATACAGGTCACACGTGCTTGTTTCATGCTAATTGCAATTCACTGTTGAGAATTGCAGTGACTAGCAGCTGTAGGATAAGCACCATAAATAGATACATATACATATATATATTTATATGTATATATATATATATAGATAGATAGAGATAGAGAGAGAGAGAGAGAGATATATAGAGATAGATCTATAGAGAGAGATATATAGAGAGAGAGAGAGAGAGATCTATCATAGATATCTCTATATATCTCAGAGAGATCTAGAGAGAGAGAGATTCCTCTCTCTCTATAGTCTCTATAGTATCTTAGATATATATCCTTCTCTCTCTTTCATATAGATTCTATATATAGATATCTATATTCTAGAGAGATAGAATATATCTCTAGATTCTCCCTCTCTTTATATATATATATATATATCTAGATATATATCTAGAGATACGAGAGGCATATCTCTATAGAGATATATATAGATATATATATATAACATATATATATCTTATATAGAGCTATAGATAGAGATATATTTATTTGATATATATAGATAGTATATATAGTATATATATATATATATATATATAGAGGATATAGATTATATAGATATATTTATATATATATATATATATATTTATCTAGATATATATATATATCTAGATATATATATATAGATATCTTATATATATATAGAGAGATATATATATAGATATATATATAGATGATATATATATTCTATATCTATATATATAGATATTACAATATCGGAGAGATATATATCCCATAATTAGCGCGGATAGCCTATCCGAATATATAGAGAGAGAGATAGATATATATGAGAGAGAGAGAGATAGAGAGAGAGAGAGATCTCTAGAGAGAGAGAGAGAGAGGGATAGATATATATATATATATATATATCTATAGATATATATATATATATATATATATATATATATATACTATATAGAGAGATATATATATATATATATATCTATAGGTATATATATATATATCTCTATATATGGATTTATAGTTTTAGAGATATTTCATATATAATTTATATATATATATATATATATATATTATATATAGATATATATATATATATATTATATTATATATATATATATATATCGATATATATATATAGATTTATATATATATATATTCTATATATATATATATGTATATATATCTCGTTATATATATATATATATATATATATATATATATATATATATATATATATATATATATATATATTTTATATGTTCATATATATAGATATGTAAATTTAGTAAGCAGTACCATAGGTGGCGACGTGAGGCTGACCTAAACGTGCAGCTTTACTTATGGCATCTAAACGTACTTTCGGCTTGGAGGTAGCCTAATATATTGCAGTAATTGCTACTCGCCGCATGTGACCGTGATTCAGTATGAGCTCTAAAGAGCCTGCTAACGACACCCACCTGCAACAACATTCACAATCAGCTATTGCGAACACATTTGTAATTTGCCGACCATTATATAAGCAAATACAAGCGATCGATCAATGAGAATCGCTCAGTTAAAATGAAATTACCTGTCGCTAAGCTAGTGTAACAGCATCTTAACATTGTCATAGTGAGCATCACATATCTGATTCAACCTTGTCGTTTGACGAACATGACTCGACAAAATCCCTATGCATCAAATCATCTGCTACTTGCGTATAATTTGACGTTGAGAAAATTGTTGCTTGGTTGCCATGCAATTGGCAAAGTTTTCGAAATATTGGATATGAAATAATATTGAATGACTCTGAGATCGAAAAAAATCATAATAAGAGAATTATATGGTGGCCAAATGCCGATTTCATAATCAACATTCAGTGACTACTTACGGAGGGCTGGCGAATAAACATAAACACGAGCTAATCCAAAGTTCCTAAGTTAAGTTCCAATCCTTTGCATCATCAGCTAGGTAGCGATATGTTCTGAGGGTTGGGGCTTAGTAGTGCAAGGCATGCTAAAAATGCGCTAGTGTCATCTGTGACGGCGCTCTCTTAAAATTAAAACAATCTTTCATATAGATGCTCCTATACCACAATTATGGCAACACGTTTGCACCTGACACTCATTTAGTGACATACTGCGGCTCAGTTTCGTTAATCAATTGCTTAATAAGTAATATAGAGATGTACAATTATCTTTAAAATTAGTTAAATCGAAACTTCAGACGCCAGACTCTTCAAACATGCTCATGGTATACTTATTGCACTCATAGTATGGGTCAATATCGATAGACAGAACTAATTAAACGAGAGCTTCGAATGCATCTCTTGCGCATAGTTTAATTTGCGTACTGGCACGATCGGAAGTCTCTGTAATTGGCCTAGACAGACAAGTGATCATCTCATCCACAATAAACGTGACTAATATGAGCAATATACTACACGCCCAAAGTAAAGTGTTCCGCGGAGATGTGTGCAAGGCAAAGTATCCCACCAACAAATTGCAAATTGTAACGAAGCATTAACCTTTGATATTGCCTGAATGGTTGATTAATTTTTCATTATCCGCTACTGAATCGGCCGAGTTTAAATGAAACATACACCACTAATATCGACTTAAATCGTAATAGGTAGCCTTGGATCGTCATAGGTGAACTAGCTGCCCACAACGGAACTGGTATTCAGCTACAGCTGGGGTAATAAATATAAAGTCGCGTTTCTAAAAGGGAATATATTGCCAATACTCACGCGTGAAAAGCAACTTTTAAATAGTAAAAATCTAATTTGCATAAAGTCAACTAAGCACCATATATACCCATATAATCATATATTATATATATGCATATATATATATATATATATATATATATATATATATATATATATATATATATATATATATATATATATATATATATATATATATATATTATATATATATATATATATATATATATATATATATATATATATATATATATATACTATATATATATATATATATATGGGTGTGTGTGTGTTTTTTATATATATGTAAAGTATTTATATATATATAAATGTATATATATATTACATATATATGTATATATATATATATATATATATAATACATATATATATATATATATATATATATATATATATATATATATATATATATATATATATATATATATATATATATATATATATATATATATATATATATATATATATATATATATATATATATATATATATATATATATATATATATATATATCAATATAAATTTATTGGCAGGCGTTTTATAGTGTGTGTTTGTTTGTTCTTGTGTCTTAGAAGAGGCATATGTCACGCCAACGTTGGCTTTGTGTGTCATTTACGATGTCTTTTTGTATCATAAACAGTGCGAGTTTGTTTATATCAGCAACACATATAATGTAAGGCGTCCTCTGGCGAGTTTAATGTTCATTGGATGCGGCGTTTACAGCTCAGTGCACGCAACACCGCTGTTTTATCCATCATGGTAACCTGCATGTGATTGTCACCGCTAAAGTTGATGATAAGGATTTATGGCAGCCGGTATAAATGTTAAGCCATGAATCAACCCAGTAGTTTGTATCACTCCGTATGGGATGGCTGGTTCTCGCAGGAGCTGTATTTAGTATCCTAATGTATATGCCAATTACCTATGTTTGAGCGTTAGACAATCACATTAATTCTCCTTCTTCTTAATGTTACACAGAATTAATCCTTGAATATTTGAAAGTCTCGGCTAGTCGAACGATCGCGGACCAGGCTAAAACATTAATCCAATTAAATTGCTTAGGAAATCAAAAAGTCTCATTGCGCTGATAGAGCTACAATGCAAGTTATGTTAAAGGCGCGTGCTGCATGTTCAAATGGTACATCAATGATTAACTGCTCAGTGATTACATTGCTGCCCCATGGAAAAGACGTGTCATTTAAGCTCCACACTATTTTTTTGTGCCATAATATACATGATGCCTTAATGTTAACTATGGCTGACACGAGCTTTCTGAAGCCGTCGATGACCATATTGCTGCGTTCTAGGTACATCCACCAATCGAGATTTACATGGTTACCTAGCTTGTTAATCAGCTATGGCCAAATAAAAAATAATATTGCCTGCTTTTAAAGTGTTCAATGGTTTTAGTACGATGACCTACACAAGATATGCTGGATAGCCCAACTGGAAGATTGCCGATGCTATAACCTGATTTCTAGTCTGAAGTGACAAAGAATCCAAGTATACTCGGTCTGGTTCAAGATGCGCTAAGCCGAGACCGCAAATGGAGAACGCCTGACACATCAGTGGCTGATATCAAAAATGGTTTGTTTGGGAAGATTTAATCGATCCGATTTCTAGAATGAAATGAATCTACATGCTTACAATATTTAGTTATACCCTCGGCTACTTGATGTGGTACATGAGCATTTCGTTGTGTGCTCTCAATTTGGTAGTTTAATCGGTTAATAGATTTCTCTCCAAGAACAGTTCCTTGAATCACATATATTAAGCGATACCCCTCGCCACTGAAGATAAAAGCTCACATCCAACAAGCCTGTCTAAATCGGTACCTGAATTAACAATTTGTTAGGCTTTTACTGAAGTCGAGGAGCAAGCGATGGACGTAACAATTATATATATGTATATATGTATACACATATATATATATATATATATATATATATATATATATATATATATATATATAGTATATACATTTACATATATATATATTTATATACATATATACATAAATAAATATATATGTATAATATATATATGTATATATTTATAAAGCTATATATATATATATATACATGTATATATATATGTATATATATATATACATATATATGTTTACATTTATATATATATATATAATATATATATATATATATATACATGGATATATATATGTATATATATATATATATATTAGATATATATATACATATATATATATGTATATATATATATATATATCATATATATAAACATATATATATACATATATATGTATATTACATATATATAGATATAATTTTGTAATATACATGCATATTTGTATATATAATTGTATACTTCCTTAACTCTGACCTAACCACAAGCAAAAAAAGCTGCTACATCGGACCACCGAACATTGGTGCTGTCATATGTGTGTCAATAAATAAGGATGTCAATAAAATATAAGTCATATATAATCAATTCACAAAGAAACAAAGAGTGATGCAGGCGTTTTATTATGACGGTGCATATGCACCTGCTCACAAAGGCGGACGGGACTTCACTAAATCAGTCTTGTCAACTGTTTGCCTGTCGTTCAATGTTGTTAACCTTCGGAAAGATTATCAAGTTGTTTTGTTTGTAACATTTTTCAAATAACATTCCAACCATATTCGCATTGGCATATTAACACTTATTCCTAGATCTTCTGTTACAACATTGCATGCCACTCACGATGTTTCTTAATGAACGGTTGAAATTGTTCACTTGAAACCTTAACGCTTTTCTCAAACAATTGACATGATTGGTTGAGACATTATTGTTTCATTGGGATGCTATAAATGCCTAAGTTAGTATCAAGTCAGACGAGTGTGATGGCCTTCCAAAGAGGTTAATTAAATTTAGATTGTCCGCTAAAACCATTCATGACTGACAAAGGGGATTTGCGGTGCTTTAGGTCAGTCGTTATAATTGATCTGTGGTATCTAAGGCAATATATCCGGCTCATGTAACAGCTGTTTTCCTCGTGTGCCTGAGCTGATTGATGATCATCAACAATTTGAGATATTATACGCAACGCAACGCAAACGCCATTCAATGCAATTGTTTGGCGTGTTCAATGTTGCGGTAGCACTATGTCATATAAACGTTGCACGACGGAGTATGTTGACAACAGTGACGGTTAATTGATTGAATAACGCAGAAATAATGCAAATTGTCATAAACAACGGTGCGATGTATTCACCTGATTTCGTCTATGCACAGCAAGGTGAATGAATAAGTCCGTATGTGGCGCAATAGTATGCATTAAGTAGTATGTTTGCGTACTCATAAAAATGTCAATATACTATCATGGTAGATAACTCACCAATACTAATCATGTAATCGCTGGTCAAATTGATGGGCGGCGTCTACCTTGGCAGACCAGTTGTTCTGTTATTCATCACATTTGTATTAGATTTGGGCGTAATATTATTGTCAGTTAAACGTTAATCATATTGCCCGATCAATCGCTAAAACCCAATCTCCCATTTAGCTGTTTCGGAATTGCAGCAGTGTTTAACCATGTGCTATTTGGAATGTCCATGTATTTCTAAGCGATCTAAACCCTGCATTTGGATGGGCCCTCACGTCAAAAAAGCATGAAAGAAAGAAACAAATCTTATAGTTAATGCAGAGGAACACGAAAATATCATTCGATTAGCAATGTTTTTGGAATGGTGTACTCCCCGTCTGACAGCTATTGATAATCGGTGTGACTAATTACTATGCATCATGTCCAACAAATTAGTTCAATAATATAATGCGAATTGAAATTTCCTTTGCCACATTAACAGATTATCATGCTGATCACTATTAACGGATTGTAATCTACATAGAGATGTACTCTCTAAGTACACTTCCATAAGGCAGTCAAGCGTAGACAATGTATTCATGTATGTTTGACCGCATATCAAATAGAATGTTTCTGTTCCATTCTTTAATAGAGGGACATGGTGACTGATACCGCGACCCTCGCAAGATCCAAATCAGTAACCAGATTCACAATGCTCAGTGGGAAGAGGCTGTCATTGCCCGGCTACGTGTGACACATGTCGAGAGGCCGCTTTTCCAAATGTCGAACTTTACTGTCAGCTCGAATTTGGGTGGAGCCTTTTTAGAACCCACTTATTTGCAATTGGATAATCTCATCTGCTCACATTGATATGGAGATGTTGGGGGACACGGGTTAAGATCGTCCAGCATGGCAATAGGTCTGAAAATATATGCTAAGCTTAGCTATAGTCGTTGACGCGAAAATAGTCTTTCGTTTTCGTCAGAAAAACCCTCACTGCAGAGGATCCTGTCGACAGTTGTCAGTCACATTGCGATATGTGGTTGTATCTGAGTAACGCTAATGCACCCGCAAGCATTATCGCGGACGGTATGGTGTCAACAGCATTGCTTGTCTCACAAAAGTATATTTATTAAATCTGAATAATGCTGCAGATTTCAATGATACGAACTTCAAATTTACTAATATATACTTGGCCGCTAACCGGCGCAAACACTTTTCTTGGCAAAACAACATGGCCTTTTCTTGGCAAATTAAATCCCTACAGCAATGGCGAAGAAACCTTGGGTGCACCATTGATGTCTGGTAATTGATTTACCTGAAAGATACATGTAGATCACCAGCGACATCCCGACAAGATTCAATTAGTACTGTCGGTGAGAGTTGCATTGATAACAAGATAGCCTTGGTGCCCAAATTCACAAGCTAGCCTTTCTGCTTCATGCCTTTGAACATGTACAAGGTATTTATTAGGTCAATGTTCTGGTGCAATGCTATGTAAATCTTCGCTATAAAACATCCGATGGGATTGGTACATTGCGTTCTAACTTAAATGGACCGAATACGACATTCGCCACTTATGCATTGCATTCAATAAACTGTTCATTATTTGATAGTGCCATATCTGACCGAAAAATATAGTTTGGTTCATCTTAGAATGGACCACACTTGCTATGCTATCTTAAACTTAAGTACTGCTTATCATGCCTTTTATGCTCAAAGAGATAGAAGACACGTGCTGAAATGAACTATTCGATATTACGAACCGCACGCATCTAATGCCTGGGACCTGCAGGAACTAACGGGTCTTGAGGGCCGTACTGGGTTGTGGCCCTGAAGAGTCCCATAATAAATCATCCCCCGTACGATGTTGTGATCATACTGGTTGTCCATATACTCTTTAGAGATTCTTGCATATATTAAATATCGTTAATTCTGACAAGCGTGCCTTTTTAAAAAAAATAGCAAATCCTTAGTATTATCGAATGGCTTTAATACACATATTGTGACTCCATGCATGTTTGTAGTAATTTAAGCATTGTCAGGCGGTTGTTCTTTTGCATGCAATACTTAAAAACGAAAAACAAAATATCCTAATTAAATAAGCGTTTATAATATACACCGACAACTTGCTAATTAAGTGATCATCCACATTTATGAAAATGGCAGTACATGCGCAATAGAATTTTAGTTTAGCTGTCTGTGGTTTCATCCGAAATTCATATAATCATTGTAAGCAATGTTACAATAAGTGAGTGTGAGGTATTTTGCATCTTTGAGCGACCATACAATAACTTAACTACATTCAGGATTTTTGACGAAAATGTTAATAATACTGAATTATTTCGGTACCTATATGTCATGACAAGGACTAATGTCGATTTAGCTGTAGTTTCCATCTATATAAGCACGGCATAGATAAACAGGATTTTCCGAACCCTGGGTTTTATCATGATATGCTGAACTACTGTCTTATAATCAGGAAATGTTGTCCATTTCGTGCTTGCTGCCCGTTTTTCTTTATCCGTTGTAACCAATGTAGTTGCTTGTCTAGAACATCAAGTTGAAAGCATTGACATTGTCCTTGTATAATTGCTCTGCACTAGTTACTCAGCTTAAATCCATCTAATGTTTGTTTCCCACATCAAGTTCATGGATTATATCAAAGATTCTTTTTGCCGTGGTCTTATTTTCCGGGACGAAACCAATATGTTTTATAACACTGCGTTATGACGTACTAAACTCACATCAAAATTACAAAGAAAAGCACAAGCGCCACGAGAGCAGGTCAAGTCCGACTATACCTCACTCACTCAAGAATATGCATTTCGAATAATCAAGGCTTGACTTCGATACATAGATAACGCTTCTTAAATGTTTGGATACAAGATATGAATTGTTTCAGCTCGCATGCGATGTAATTGCTTATGTTTATATAAGCTCCAAAATTGTATTTTGCAGCACACCCTATCAATTATACATGCCCTGACCAATGTGGTATCAATACGTCCATGTTGTTTTCTCTTAGTTGGCCATCCTGCATTTCCTAGCATTCTTTATTCAGTATGAGCAGAGAAGGCACACCAAGAACATCTGTGATATAGGCAAACTATTTAATATTTTGAATGGCTGTCGTAGCATATGTTCTACGACGGCAGCAGCCATTACATACGATTTGCGCTAGAAGTCAATCGGTGCGTCAATATTTATACATCGTCTTCCTTCGTTACGGAGTGAACTTAATCATGCACTCAACTTGGTCTGATGGCAAATGCATGCGTTTGCATATTCACATAGGCATTTAAAGGAAGCGCTAGACATGAAAAGGTTTGTACATGATTAAATGCCATACATGTCATGCATAATATTAAGCGAGTTTATTGCCTGATAAAAAACGATGTGCATCAAATATATGTACAAAGTCGTTGAAATAACCAGTACACAACGTAAAATAGCATCATTCGTGTAAGTTTTATCTGTAATGATACAATTAATAACGAACTTATTAAGTAACAAACACGTAACCAGCCAATTGATGTATATGTTTTTTCTCAATTAAATTCGATTATTTGATACGTCTTTTTGCACTATAAAGTAATCTTATTTTACGGTGTTAATTAACATCTACACATCAAAGAAGTTAGATCATAGGTGTAGATAAAGGCCGATTCTGTAGCTCCTCTAGCTGTTAAGCATATACAAAATGGGCTTTGAGACCTTTTGAGTACGATGAATAGACATGATTACCATTCATGTTGGGAGTGATAAATGCTTGAAAGGCAAATGGACGTTGTTATACCAAAAGAATACCGATTTAGTCGAAAAAGAATTAGGTCATAATGCATGCCAGAAGAGTATGTGGTAAAGACGCTAGTCACAAAAGCCCTCGAGTTGTGGATTGACACCAATGCAGAGTACTCTATGCTAAGTAGCGGCTTGGTTATGTGACTCTAAACGCGTGAACTAAAGCCATCGAAAATCCATGAGAATCACCCTCACCGCGCAAGACATCAAAGGTCGTTAAAGGTGTGAAAACACTTTAATTTTATTGTCTACACCACATTCAAAATGCGGGCGATGCTACCGCAAACCTTCCCTTAATATTACATTCAGCTAGTATTTAACTGCGGGTTTGTTATTGACATACCAAATAATAAAACATTACGTATGTATTAACTTCACAGCAATATATTATTGCTGTCGTTAGTTGAAGACGTGATATAAATAGAAAGTAATTACTTACGTCTTCAACTATGCAATGATTACATGGAAGTGTTCAAGAGTGTAATGCTTATGCGAACCTATGTTTAATAACCGTTAAATTTATGTTCAATGTAAGGAATGAGGAATGCCGTAGTGACTACTGTCTGCTTAACACTCGATTGCTGGCATTTATCAATAATAGGAATATTAGGCAGACCAGGTTCGTGTTTTGATTATATATGGCTACACACGCCGAAATATTTAGATAATTCAATGTTAATAATGAGCAACAACAAGGCAGAATACAGTTCAGTCAACACGAAATCGGTAAATTGATAACTGCTTACTACCCAAAAGAAATAATAAATGAAATAAGCCAAATACTTGTCATAGAAAAACCTTGTTTTATATTATACAGTCCACTTGTGACGGAATCGTTCCAGATGACTGGCAATGTGCTTACGTTGCACAAATATATTACAAAGGCATCTGTAAACAGACATCACATTGCCTGAAAGTCATGAAAACATGATTGACACACTCGCTAGCTGCAAGCTCACTGTTTACTTGCTTAATAAATAAATGTACTTACGGTTTTCTGTGCAAACGCTCATGCCTCGCCAACGTTGTTGAATTTGCAAGGATGCTACTAAAATATTAGGAACTGGGGAAGTTGTAGATAGTATTGAAATGTATGAAGGATAGACAATCGCGGTTCATAACTTTTGTAATATATTTGACTCAGTTGGCCTCTGCGAAGGTGACATTGAAAAAGTTTGTATAATGTTAGCTACTGTTGAATTACGATTTGCTAATGAAATCAGTGTTGATCTAAAAGAGCAAAGTGTACATACACGGTGAGTTTTGGACTGACCTCCTCAGAGGGTTGTAAGCAGTATTACTTACTGCTCAATGGTTTCGATATAAATATATTATATATATATATATATATATATATATATATATGTATATGTATATATATATATATATATATATATATATAAATATATCACATATATATATATATATATATATTTCTATATATATATATATATATATCTATATATATATATATCTCCATATAATATCTCTATATAGCTATATATATATATATATATATATATATATATATATATATATATATATATATATATATATATATACATATATATATATATACACACAATGTTTTTTTGTCATGTTCTTGTTAGGCGTTTGTTCTTACCGTACAATTTCTTTAAATGACTTCTTTGGTGAAGGGGAAAATCGAATGCAGTCAGGCAGATTCGCTCGATACATTGTGTAAATAACATTGCTTGGTGCAATTCTGTATTTAATGGTGTGACCGAAATGACAAGACACCAAGGCGGTTGATTATTTTTTCTTTGTGGTTAACTCATAAATGGTAATAGATCAAAGTGGAACCACAGTAGTTAGTCATTCGTGTTGGCGCGTTATTGAATATGCTGAAAATGAATATTTTGGCTGATTTCTCCCTGTTTTTGTCCGTTTTTGTTGGTGCTCGGTTAGACAACAATTATTGCCTGTTAGTAAATCTTAGTACAATCATCCTTGTCTGATTTAGTAGCTATAACTAAGCTGTGTCTCGAGCTTCAGCAATATAAAGCACAAAATGTTTCTGGCATGAATCATTAGGAATGCAACTTGTCTCAGATATATGATAAGGGTCACAAAAACGAACCATTATTCTAGAAATGTATGTAGAACAGGTACAGGTTCAGATAAAGATAATTTCAGTCATGTTAAAAGTGCGATAGCTTGTTCGTGATGTTGGCATCCAGTAAATGAGTGATGTTAAACACGGCCTCTTAGTGTTGAGTGGTAACTGATTGACCCACGGTCATTAACTCCGCATTGACTCGTAGTTCGGTATGAAATGTAAACGATCATCTACGTCACATTAGTTAAAACCGCATGCCCTCCTATCTCGACCCCCCCCCTCTCCCCCCGTGCGCCTTGGCATTTTGAATATCCTGTCAACAAAGCCAAATGCACAACCTTCATTTTCGGCCATATCTCGCATTTCAAGGCAATTGATCTGCAAACTGACCAGGAACGGAAAAACTGACAATGTTCTCAAAACCAAATACGGCGTGCATTTTTTTTCACAATGGAGACAAATGGAAGCTCCGATATTACCGAACGGTATACTCTCAAACATGTTGCCGCTAGCAGCATAACGGGTCTATTATACAATATAACAAAGCACTTGTCGACTGGCATTTTATCATACAATATTGGGGATATTTCCAAATCTTAAAGCTCCAGTTTCCTTCTAATTGATAGTAAACTTGATTAACACCTCAGGATATTTGTCAGTAAAAAGTGAAGTGTTATTACTTTGAATCATGGAATTGGCAAACAGCTTGACGACCCTAAACGGCGTTGTCTAATTTAGTAGCAAGGCGGGTTAACTACCCTCAACTGGTTTGATAATCACTTAAATAAGTAACAAAAAACCCCTAACCCGGATGGTGATATCCCGTTTGCTTCAAGGGTGCTTTCATTAGTGTTTGATAGTGGATTATTTGTCTAGTATAAGATTGCGATTGTATGGAGGCTGATGACCGATGTGATGACATCGTATACATAGAAAACCAACTGCTCCTTTGATATTCGCAAACCGATACAGTTTTGTAACAGGATACTATAAAACAATCTAAGTGCTAACTCTATATATATTATATGTAAAGGTTCGGTCGAGTGACTTGTGCTTCCCTTATCGAAATAGCAAGGTAAGCCCTAGATGAATCGTTAGGCACTCAGACGCATCCTATTCAGCGTGGGTGTGTAGAAGTCAGGTCATTACAAGCGGGTGTGTGGGATCAAACGGGATTGCCTTAGTTTACTGGCGGGTAAAACTGGGTGTAGCTTCACCTGTAGCAACCAGGAGGTACCAGCTACTCGTTACCGACCAACACAATTACTCTGTTCAATTTTATCCGCGCAAGTCATAAAGTGCCTTTACATTGGTGCTATTAAGTACGTGACTGGTGGCCGTACACATATTTTCTCTCTGATTGCAATTACTTATGCACCGTATAGCAATCCACCTAACTTATATTGTTATTTACCAATTGATTGTTCATAGAGTTTATCGTTAGTTTTAATAGCTTCACACGTAGCTTAAAAAGAAAAAATCTATTCCCGTGGTTAACCGATGATACGGCCGCGTGATCAAAAATGATATATTGCACCAGAGATGACTAATAAACCTGACAAGCCGACTAGTGCAAGCCCGTACGGTCAATCAGTGTAAAGTTTCGCTTGATTATCACGTGTAGGTGTCATCGCGATAAGTGTGTCATCGCATGGTCACGTGGGTGATATGTAGAAGCACACTCAAACGCTCCGGGTCCCCATGTTGTTTTCCAATATCACCCACGTGACCATGTGATGACTAACACACCCTTACGAGCCGTCTTACGATATGCTACCGGGATGTTATCGCAAAGCAACGAAGCTAGACACGAAATTTGTTGACAGCCCTGAGACAGATGGAGACCATTCCGACGCAGATTTCTTTCCGAAGTTACCGAGATGAGGTCATGTTGCAAAAGGTCTGGCATGATGTAAACAAATAAAAATTAACGCACTGTGGTTTTTGGAGTATACTTTTAGGCAGGTTAAATGTATTCTAGACAGTTGGATTTTCAGTACGCAAATCTTCTTAGTTTCGACCATTCAACCACACACAAAATTAAATTATTTATCTCATCGATTAATTTCCATTATTTGGAACCAGTTAAATACTGCTGTTTATAATGTTGAACGCCTTTATAACAAAAATATAATGATATTCCCAATCGTTCTCATGAAAGTTAAACGGTATGTTCGGAATGAAAGCACACTTGCGATGAGTGCGTTAGAAAGGTAATTCACCATCAATATTGATTAGGTAAGGTTTTCATTTCAATAGCAAAATATGATTATATATTTTACACCCAGAGTTATGGTTGAACAAGTACTAAAACTGCAACCACACATGTAATTATGCATGCACTGGTGATGAACACAAATAAACCTACCACATTTATGCTGGCCATCTTGGACATGCATTAAACTTGCTCTAGCTAATCCGCGTCGACGAAACAAATGCACTGAGTTGACATTGAAAGTGAAAGCTACTATCATAAGAACTGCTTATATGATCAGCATTTATATAATTAATCGCCGCTGCGATCGTCGTTTCTATGCATATCAGCTGAAAAATGTTGCAAATGTCTGCTCCAAAATAAACCGAAACCGAACGATCACAAGTCAGTTGCATTAAACATTAACTTAATTAGAGCCGACTAGTTAATGCTATGTTATCACTGAAGCGTCTTTGATTGGACGCGTAATTCTGACAATGTTATGACCGTACCAATCTGCTTCATGGTGTCGTAGCCAAGTCAAGTCATTGTGAGTAAATCATAAACGAGTGCAGATGGGCCAAAACAGCACATCACATCGACCAAATGAACGCAACTGCAACGGCTGCATCGGTCAATTAGAACAAAATTTGTATGGACTTCGCCGGACATATTATAGCATATAAGTGTCCGTAGAACAAAGATGTGTCATAAATATCCTACATCTAAGATTTCATATCTATGACATTAGACTTTCTGGAGAGATAAAACCAGTTTGATTCAATCTGACCATTGTGTCACATTGTGCTACTGTTTAAGCTTCAATCGTGATTGTCGCGACAATCACTACATTTAATAATGGTTAAGATATCAATCGCGTCATATATGAGCATCATGCCGGAGGGGTCAATATATATTAGTTGAATATACATATTGATTATCAATCGGTTTTTTTAGTTCTAGTCATTTTATTTTCAGGGTGTTAAGACTTTAATTTCGAAGCGTAACTACGCGTGTTTGGCTTATTTGACAATTTCGACAGTGCATCTGCGCAATCAATTACCCGCACCGACGCTGAAACACGCGCCCATTCTAATGTAAATGATAAATGTCAGACAACGAGCGTTAAGCTGTGGTGTGGACAATCAAATAAATGTATGCCACAACTTTAACGATCTTTTATGACTTGTGTGGTGCGGGAGATACTCATGGATTCTCAATGGCTTTAGTTCACGTGTTTAGAATCACATAGCCAACCACCACTTAACACCTAGTACCGCATGACACTGCATTTGTATCAATCTACAACACCTGCATGGCTTTCGTGAATACCATCATTACCAAATACTCGTTTGGCGTGCATAACGGTTTACCTTATTCTTTTTTAAGCCAACTTGGTATTCTCCTTGTTTGAGTGTACAGTTTACAATGTCGATCAATGCTTTTTAAACATTCATCACTCTCAACATTGACCACAAATTACTCAAGATGTGAATGATCATTTGTGTCTAATTTACCATACTCCAAAAGTCTCGAAACACATTTTGCTTATCAACTAGATGAGGAACATATTCAGCCAGTATCTACATCGTTGGCTGAACTTGACTTACTTCATGTGTAGGTGTTAATTAACGATGTGCTTTTGTCAGCATGAAAAATGTTCACCCTTAAATATAATAACTTTGTATTGCATTGAGGCATATCAAATCATCGTCTTTAACTGTTAACTGATGACTAAAGTTCATCTGCTACGGTTGAACCTGGCGCTACGGTTGAACCTGGTACTATGGTTGAGCCTAGTGCTACGGTTGAAACTGTTACCACTTCTGATCTATCGTAACCGACTAGATCAAGTATATTTAGAAGTGCCAAAAAGCGACGTGAACAATTGGGGAAGGTTTCTTTCGGTACTGATAAACAGTGCAGACTTGCAAATCAAACGATCCTGATGCACTTGGAAGTCATAAAGATCCGCTAGCATTATCAACATGAATGAGTAAGAATGACAGATTAGTTTCAGATGAATTAAGAATATACATTTAGGTGAGTAGCTCATGGTGTGAGGAGAATAATTAATAGTTTACGCCAAAAAAGGGGGATCAGCATCGCTGTTCCGAGTGATACGAGTTGCTATCATCGTCACCCTTTTGGTACCTGTTGATGACAAAGGAAGCATAACCAAGCCAATTTATGTCGTCCTCAATATGGCGTTCAATGCTTCTGTGGCCGTTTCTGGAATATTTGACCGGGTTGTGCATGGGTATCTATGATTGCCATACATATGTTCTCATCTGGTGGGGTGGCCTCTATATATGTTCGTTTAGATGCTACATTCCTGCTTTGTAAATCCCATGCGTGATTTAACGAGGGAAAAGTCAGTCAGGTATGCTCGGTATTAGATGATTCTACATGAATAAAGTTAAGACGGAGAGCATGGGTAGTGGTCTAAGGCAGACACAAAC
>CM067350.1:43570080-43607580 GCA_034190875.2 Urechis unicinctus | reverse complement strand
GTTCACAAGCAGGCGCTGCCAATCAGCATGGATTTTGTCCGTCACGTTTCGTTGGGGTGTTTTGTTCCTAATACTACTTTGTAACGCAACCATACGTTACTGGATGAAGCACAGAGTGCGGCACTGTCGCCTTAGCCCGTAAATTAATTCGCTCTTGTTAAACAAGAATTTACACACTAACGTGTTTTGTATCGCGACATGCAGTTGAAAACCGGAACGCATAGCAACTGTATCCAAGGAAACCACGAGGTGACTCGGTAAAATGGATAGCAGTTTTCGATGTTTTGTATAAGGCTACGGTGTACTCTCCCTTACCTAATTACCATCATCTCAGTGGTCACGTGATTGCCCATTTCATAGTTGTTATATGGTTATTTTTCACTTTCGGTGATTCTGTGTTCTACTTAACTTTTTTGAATTTCCTGAATTTGCGTGATGTATTAAAATTCTATACTTGGTTAGTATGGAACAAAAACATTCCTCGACTCAAACTGCATACAACAGCGCTTTTGATGCGATACGTGACTCAGCGCTGAACGAGTGTTGCTCTTGGTCACATGGCACTTCCGTTGCATGATAAATCTATCGCACATTTATATAGATGTATATATATGGTCTAAAATGGCAACAAACTCTGGGAGTCGACAGCATCAAGCAGCGCCATTTATAGCGATAATCGCAACAGGTGCTGTATTTATCAAGGTAGGATCAGGGTCGGGAAGAGGATGGAGTTACTGCTCGAACTAAGTCGCAACCGAGAAATTATGAGCGTTAGAGTGTGTTGGAATGGTAGGGATTAGGGCGGTGTTTGATTAAAGTAAGTATGAGTATAAGGGCAGTTTAGCGCGGTAAAGGAATTATTGGGGTACGTACGGATAGCTTAGCACTATATAGGGCGGGATCACAACAGTGAGTTGAGTAGAGGACCCGCGGTAATTTGGTAGAGTTGGCACGTGGCGGATTACGGAGTTATGAGTGAGTTAGTATGCGGTGTGTAAGGATTGGTCAATGTGGAATTTTCGGTGCGGCGGCATCATGAGAGCATTGTGATTAAGGTGGGGCATCACGGCCGGGATACAGTGGTTACACGACATGTATTAAGGTGTCAGGTCCTACATTTCGCGGACTACACAGCACTAGATTCGCAAGTACAATGTAACACTTACCAGCATACCTTTATCATACTAATAACAAAGAGACGCAATCTATTCATGCATTTTAATAAGCTGTATCAGCGCAGTTAGTCCTGTCTCAAAGCTATATCAAAACTTAATCGACATGGGTACCAAATAGAACACATTCATTAATAGTGAGTTATTCGCGGAATTTTTCATTGGCAGATACAGTTTTGAGCATAGAAAAACGACTGTCCCCTAAACTGTTGTTCCTAACGTCAACGTGGCTTTATCGATTATTGTGAGTGAGTGAGTGCTGCCAATTGGCTTTCCTTTATTCCCTAGAGGGCCCCTATTCTTCGTTTGTGTTTGCGTATAGTCCGATTGCGGTAATAATTTGGCCGATTTAGGCCACTATGTCAGTGCGTGTTAATGAATGTCTCATAAAATAGCTAGTACTACCCATCACACGCTGGCTGTCCATCTAATTCTATTTTATGGCATAGTATATAACGCAGCCTAGTGAAAATGTATTGTTCATAAACTGGGAATTTGGCCTGACGTTTATCCACACGTCGGACATGACAACTTACCATAGATTGTTCTGTTCCCAGAATTGATGTAAAACAACCGATGCTTTCAAAAACCGAGTCTTTATATCAATTCAGGTGCACGCATGGACTGAAGATTAGTAATTTTCTATGCTTACGACTGTGCATGATACAGGAGCTCCATTCCTGGTTAGGCATTTGATTGTGGGTCTTCAAGGAGTACGTACGCAAATTTGCTCTAAGAAACCCCAATATTAGAAGAAACATGGAGAGAGTGATCTGGATTGGTTTACTTATTACCTTCTAGTGTCGCATTTGGCCTTACTGCGTGATATATCGAGTAATGAAATCCCCATCCGTCAGACATTGCATCCAATCAATTTTACTAATAGTTCTGCGCCGTGGTTTCACGTATTCTGTATCAAACTGAACACAGGACGAAACATTTATACGTGATCACAAACGCTGCAATGAGCAACAAATTGGATTTATCAGGTATCAACAAAGCAGTAGCTTCTATGATTAGCTAGGTGAGTCAAGGTGATACGGAAAACGATTATCAATGGTTTAAAATCTGGTAATCTGCGAACACATGTATTGTCCTCTATTAGGTCGCTCAATTCCGGATTGGCTGTCAAAGCTATGAAGTGGACTGTGTTGGAGAAGACGTATGCGTTATGACAACTGTTGACACCGTTCAAATGAACTATCATAACGGCTGTCCCTGTCCAGTTGATTCAAACACAGAGTAAAACCATGCTTCGTTAGACATTTTTTCGCAGGTATGGACGCATTCTTGACGGATTAATTTACCCAACTGCTTACGTACCTGGTTGATTTGCAACGGAGGTGAATACGACTGGGGATATTGTTTTGGCTTGGCAGTTATGTGTGTTTTTTTCCGTAGTTAACACCTTACTACAGATTGTCGATACCCATGCCATTGCAGACAAATATTATCAATGATGGTTTGGTCATCAGCAGGATATCTCATCAATGTGACATATTTTGATTGTTTCTTTGCTAACAAAGTGATGATGAAACTAACGGCTATCATTTTAGCCATTGTTTGGCTAGAATCCCGTCCTGCTTTCGTTTTAAAGTTTCGGTGTAATCGACTTTGCAATACATACCACAGCTCCGAACTGGGATGTACTGGGAATTAATTACTCTTGCTATCCTAGCTCGATATCGCGGCGCAAAGGTTATCAAAGTAGGGTCAAAGCATACGCACGCACGCTCACACATATAACAAACATGCGCACTTCAACACGGCCACAATACACACATGCGTCCAAAACACACAGTCATACGCTGGCTCTCATATGCGCTTTTGTAAAATGCTATGGTCCGTTGTGTCATGTAACCAATCAGCAGGCACCACATGGCAATAAAACAAAGCTCGGATGATGGCATGACGTTCCGTAATGACGTAATATGACTAGGCGATGCCAATTGGCACACATCGTCGCCGTCTATCAAAACAAATTCGGAATGCTCCGGGAATTACTGCACATACATTCATACGTACTGTTTGGTAAAACAACCCATGAAATGCGTCAGTTGGGATCAATATCACTAATTGTTGCCTTAACATTCTGCAATTGGTGACAACTAACTCGAATGAAGCTACCATGGCCAAATTATTTCCATCGCATCACCACTGCAATACTATGTTGGTCATGCCCAGACACTACCTACCTGTTAACATTGTAACCTGTTGCATCAACATATTCAGCCCTATATTTACCTTCACGGAAGGGTGAAGTACACGATTTCTATATGTTAGTGGACCATTTAACTTGACGCGATATATTCTCTAAGTGAGTCACAGTGCAAGCAAAGCTATAATCCAATGATGATATTTGATGATTTCAGAAAGGCTTGGGTGTTGGGGAGTTCATAGTTAACGGCCTGTACGACTAAAGCGGTTCTGTTATCGTGCGCTGGCTACACTAATGTAGATTCTAAGGTGTACAACAGCTTTTAGGGGCATCGCCCTTTCCTCAGCTAGATTTCGTATTGTTAACTTATGCGTGCAAAATTCCAATATCTGGCCACACACCGATCATTACCATGTTAGATTAGCCAAAATATTCTGTTTAACCGCAGTGCTTGTCGGGGTGGGGAAATGTTGCACCGGCAGTAGCCGATTGATGACAGAATACGTTAATGACGACATCGCAGGGTTAATACCATAACTATATTTATTCAGTGGGTCCGATATATAGTGTTCGCGAACAGACTGTATGACTCCTATCATCTATAATCAAATGGTAGAGCCGCGACCATTTAATGCTTAGCACATCCTTTTAAGTTCATATGTGCGCCAGATATTATCTTTAGTTTGTTATGCAGTATTTGTGTTGGAGAATGTTTACATATTCGTATGCCATAAGCAAAATGCTCACCGAAACCATGGTGTGCAGAATGTGGTAATGGCTTCGAATGGTGAGGTTGAAAGCATATTAATGCATGCATTCCATATCGATTATAGTATGGTTCATAAACAGCATCTTTAATTTATTTGAATCAGAGAAGGCTTAGTTTAATCATTCGATAAGTTTTGCTTTATGTTATGAAAACAGTTACAGCGATAGCTAGTAGGACATGTTGCTAGCTACACTAGCATTCACCTATTCTCTTTTTCGAGGTTTTTGTTAGCTCTCCATCGATCGTTATTTTTTGCGTTAAAACTGTGTCCGTCATTGAGAGTAAATTGCAAGAACAAGATATCTCTATCCCTGAGGGCTCATCGGTCACCTTCCGCGGCTGCTTAGAATTCTGCCTATCCAAGCTATCACTATGTCGATGGTAGAGCGGATCACGAAAGCTGGTCACGTGAATATGAAGTAGATCTCCTAACTTACGATTACCGATGCTAATCTTTATCTTGCTAAAATGTAACGTTAGTTAACTGTTACCTGACTAAGAGCAGTTGATATTCAGAAATAAAAATGTTTATGAATTTTAACGATAGTTGATTCTGCATAAAGTACAGAGATTGATCAGTACTAAGAATGTACCTCTTCCAACTGCATACGTTCGTGCATAATGTAGTCCATGGATCCAATTTGCACATACATAAAATATCAAATGCAGTAAAGCAGCCAGTACAAATAACACAATTGACGCACATGTTCTATAATACATCTTGCTATGACGTTATAAGGTGCATGAAGCAATTGGCTCATATTTATTCACAGCTACTCATTTGTATCAAGGTACTGATAATCGTCTTTAGTCTATCGATGGGCGATTTATTGTCAATTAAACTGAACCACATGAGTTTTTGTATGTTTGCTTATATATGTGATTGCATAAGAGGGCCAGTGTTGGTACCAGGTGCTCTTTAGACGCCAGTGATTCGGTTAACAATAATATGCATATTCATGGCTTCAAATGAGCCTCTCTGTTGATTGTAAAGTCACAACATGTCGCGACTGACCAATACACAAGCGGTAATAACTGTATTACTACACAATCATCCGCATCACCAACGAATTATACCAATATTGTACCAAAGTTACATTTATGTTTCTTTTGCAAGGCGCCATTTAATCAACATAATTAACCACTAGCAGAAAATCACCCCAGGCTTATGCTTGATCGTACAGTACACACCACTGAGTACTTATCGCACCGGAAGACAATAGCATCAGTTAAGTCAGCCATTATAAATTGATATGACCCTTGAAGGGGCTATAACAATGCTTACAATTATCCCCTTGTGACTAGCAACTATATGGTGGACATATTCCCAGAGTTTCATGCCTCACAATCAAAGACCAACAAATCATTTGCACCATTTGTACGAGTTTAATGACATGCTTCAATGTATATTTTATTTATAGCGCCATCGTTGCTTACAGCGATAAAAATGTGCCAACGAAATATCTAAACATTAGGTGGCTGTATATATCTTTCAGAGGGCAGACCATTGCTTGACAATTACACACGCGAAAGGCTTTTTTAGTAAGCGTTATATCAACATTATCCGTATTTAACGTCCATATGAACTTTGATCTGTATATATATATATAAAGTCAACTTGAATATTCAGGGAAATAAATAAGTGCGGTCATATGCGGACCGACTGCAGCTGTACGGCTGTCAATGGCGGTCCCATGCGCAGATGAAACGTTGTCAATCTTATTAGTCAGTTAAGTTCCGTTTATTTCTCCGTTCCGATCATGTGATCCCGCATCAAAGACATAAGCATATGTATTGCTTGCTCCTATCGAAACGTTGGTTGCGCCAGGTTTCTTAAATTTTCGTTATCGATTTACAATATCCCGAATGTGCGAGGCGCGCATAAAGGTAATTATTAAAATTACGAGGGCAAACACATGGGACTTTCAAGTGTTCGAAGTTTTGGATTGTATTTGACTTAATATTTCTGCTTAGGATAACCATATCATTTTTTTGATATGGATTGTTGTTTTGCTGTAATCTATTTCATGAAGCTCATGTCTATAGTTCGGCATGCACCCCATAAATCCTTATACTGTTTGCAGATACGTGTAATATTTTATAACATAATTCACGTATTACCCCATGATGTCTGAGCTAACCAATCTGATAACCTATCGTACATGTTTGTTCAACTAATGCCTAACACTTATTAAGCCAAATCTGTCCAACGGGGATTTATCTAAGATAAGGATGATGACATGCAATATACTCTGTAAACGTTATTTAGTCATCTGTAATCCACTAACCTTGAGTTCACAACGCTCTTTCTCTGCTAATTTACTATTCGGTAGCATAGACGTCATACTGAGCTCAAGACGCAGCTTTGGCGATGGCATCTTTACCTTGCTATCAGCTTGGATCACTAATTTCAGCTCGCCACACGTGACCGTGATTCAGTATTAGCTTTAACGAGCCTGTTTACGACACCCACCTGCAGCAGTTTTCGCAATCAGCTACGTCCAGCACAACATTTTGCTATGAGTGATTTGCTGATTGTTTGATAGGCGATCATGAGCAGGCAATGTATTCAGCCCAGGGGATTTGTGTACAGAAGAATAATCTCACGGCAAGGATAATTGTAAAAATCGCCCAATACACAAAACAAATAAATACTACATTAAGCACATGTGATTTATAATCACGTGTCAACCGCGCTTATGTATACTTTGTAATGCAGGGGTTCTGCGCTTTTTGCATCAAATCTGAATAGCACCAGCTATTGATACAGAATCGTCAGACATGAAATCCATTGCGTCATTTACACTTTTTAAAACAGTGGACAATGAAACATTTGCAATATGAAACTTATTTATTAACCTCGTGGTTGTTTAAGGCTGCCTGTAGTGATTCGAATCTGTGAAGAATAGCACCAACCCAATATGCAATTTCCGAAATAATAAGTAGACTTCGTTGCCTGTTAGCTTGATTGTGCAAAATCCAAACGGGCTGCTCTCTCCCTAAGCTGCAGCCTGTTAGTAAGCCAACAGGCCGACCGAGTTTAAACATTGCTTTGCGCCAGTCAGAAATTAGAATCGGTTTGTTTGGTATTACCATATTGCGTGACAAATAGTTTGCAACTAAGCTATCGACAGAGCACGTTTAACATTTGAGAGTGGGCCATCTGATAGAACCGTTTCATTTGACAAGTGTCGGGGCTTCAGCATGAACGGTTCAGTGGGTCAAATTTGATTAAATATGTGAAACTCGGCCATGTTTTCATTGCGATCCATCTACAAACAAAACCGATGCGCATGCTCCAAATGTGCAGTTTTTTACGTTGAACTTTACGTTAAGAAAACTCGAACTAGGTTGGCATGAACATTTTACAAACATGATTAACAGAAAATGCCGTTTTATTCGCTACCACATAATTTCGAATGACATTGCGACGATCGAAAGCACACCTAGAGTTTTCCATGAGCGATTGTAGACATACATGCTGGGATCTTTGAGAGGTTTGGCGAATGGACGATAGCAATGGCCGTTCCTGAGACGGAGTTCCTCGGTAATGCTTCCAATGCATCAGACATCAAGTCATGTACATACTATATACGCACCACGTGCAGCACGAGTAAGCGACCAAACAGCCCCAACCAGTTGTTTCATATAATATCTTGTAACACAGGAAACCGACAAAGTACAAGGCCAGAATTGCACCGGTTTATAATAATGAGATTGCATTAAACAGTCTAGAATGTCAATGCTCTTGTTGCCAATTGAATTATCTGGTGAATCCTTTTGCAATTTCCTTTCGTTTGATTTGATAAATTGTCCACGGCACTGTTTTGCGCTTTGCAAAGCGTGACGATACATCAAACCTTCTGCTTCTTGGAAATGAAATCCTTCCAGATCACTGTGACCTAAAACTTTGCCATAACCTTTCGATCAAAGAAAGGGCAATTTCATTCTGAAGAGTCTATCAGAGGTACGGGATTTTAATGCGGAAAACTATCACTGCACAAGCAATACGGATTAGCAGCCGTAAAGGCAAAAAGAGTTCATGGAATGATCAGACGAGAGTTCACTAGCCACTCTATGGATTTATATGTAACACGTTAAGAGGCATTTGTTTCCCCAACCTCGAATATATTATTCAGGTGTAGTCACCATACTTTAACGTGTCATAAACAATAATCCAAGAGTTCAGTGGCATGCCGTAAAACTTATTACCCGTATGCCTCATTTATGTTACAAGCGTAAATTACGCTTGTTCGGACTGACACGTTTTTTAACCAGGACGTCTCCGTTGAGATCTCCTACAGGTTTCGAAAATCGTCAATGGATTAGGTAATATCACTGTTGAACTGTATTTAAAGACTAAAGGGATATCGCTAATTTAAAGGTAGAACATTTTCATTTATCCAAAATATATTTTTCATTCAACTCCGACACAAGATGCACCTATTCTGGCTATGATCCAACCCAAATGTTACTTGAGATGCTTTCAGGCACAATGAACAGGGTTTCGTTCTACCATATGCCGAGCAAACCTACTTTCATCATCTCTTACAGTGTCAATGTATATATCCTATCTTCATATGAACGGCAAACATCGGATGTAACAAGTCTGCCATTGATATTGGTTGCATATTTCATGGTTATCCCGATTGTTGTTTTGTCGCCTATGATAATGGGGTAGCAACATCGTCAATGTTAACCCACCGATTATATCCAGATGTGATAAACAAGTGGCCAGTGGTAAATTCAAATGACATAGACATATGCACCTAGTCTGAATATTGAGTCAATCCTATTAAGTATAAACACGTTACTTGTATCGCAGACCAAATCATCCCCTCTGACGGTAACATGAGTAAAAAGATATATCAAAGAACCATGACAAGCCACGACACCCAATTACTTGGTAGTCATAGCCATCGAATCGCCCTGCAAATCTTGATATAGATGACAAATACACTGATGAAAATGACCAATGAACGAATAGCAAGATCCTTGCATGCAGTCTACTTGTAATTCCAGGTTCCACCAGAGGTATAAAAACGAATAAATCACTAAGGTACAAGACGAGTCGAACAATAAACAAGGAAGCAGCACAAGCAAGAAAAGCTACAAAGCGAGCGGCCCAGCATGGTATGGAAAGATATAGCTTAATAGGCAGGATGTTACTTAGGGTTGTAGAAGGCGAATGGCCCCTAGAGTAAACGACGTCTCATTAGATTCACGAGGCAAGGTATGTAAAGGACACACTAATATAGATGTAATGCAAGACCACAGACGCCTTGCATGCAGACATGAGGCCGTCCTAAATCAACTTTACTGCCCCGACCTAGACACGAGTAGCCGCACTACCAAGGTAACTCAGCAGTGCAAAATACTAGATAAAATCATATGAACTTGACCCGGCATTATCCAGAATGTTACGGGCAACGAGGATAAGGCAATGCGCCAATCCCGGTCAATTCTTAGCAGCCAACTTAATCACATTGTATTATGCTTCAAAATACAGTGGACCTGCCAAAAGCACATGCACCCTACATCTGTCGGTATAACCTAAGGCAGCGATTTTATCAGTCGTTGTTTATAACCTCAAGCCGTTCAAGTCAAGGTGTTTTAATTGTTTTCATGTATTTTTGACAAGAAATATTTTGCAAGTCAGATTGGTTATTTCTACACTAGCACGGGGATGTGCCTCATATTAACTAGATATAAAACACCCAAAGTAACTTGCATGCATACGCTATTCCAATCCGTATTGCTTTATATGAGTAGCCAAATGGGTAAATGAAGTAGCGCTAGCATTATATTGCCCCTTGGGTCAATTTATACCGAAATATAACCCTTACCTTTCATTGACGGGATGAGTTTGTTAACCTATCAAGGCAATTTGAAAAACCTATTAACAGTGTTCTATAATGACATCATCATTATCACTGTTAACTTAAAAAACGTGTTGAAAATATAACCGTCCGCAATATATCTGTTTAATCGCCTTGTTATTAAGATATAGACTAATGGCTCGCAGGGCTAAAAAGTGAACTAGTCTAAGAATCGAAAGCGAGTATGTCTCATGGCGTATGTTCACAGCGCACGCGATCGGCTCCTTGCAAACAACCTATAGCAGTAGATTCTCGGAAATCGTTAAACCCGCTCTAGCAGAAACTGCATCAGAATACTCTGCTATGGGTAGATAAGTGCCAGTGCAAATCGTCACAGCCACTTTCGAGACCTCATAGATTGTTACGGTTGCGCCCGGAGGAATTACCGCTTTATGGGTGTTAAAGCTGTACAAGCCCTCGGCAGCAATATTTGTCATGCGTTCGTCCATGCTCTGTCCATGGGATCCGTCATTTCATGAACATTATACCAAAACGATCGAGGCTGGAATGCATTTATAATTCTGCGTTACTGTACACTTTTAAGAAACTATATTATTCAAATGGTCTGTCGGCAAGATAACTGCTTCGGTTGGCATGCTTCGATTATAAACGTTCGACCGCCTGTTGGACTGCTGGTTAATATAAATTCCTGTATTTATGTTTTTATAATACGCTGCTGGATAGTATTAGTTTAATCATTTCACTTCAATATATAGATCGTGACCGACAAGAAAAAACCCCGCGACTGCCAGCATAGTTGATACTGCTCTAACCTGTTGTGCAGTTTGAGGGATGGCAATTTATTCTGAACTGTCCCATATATTAGGTATTGCTAAGAACAACTTATGTTTTGCATTAAACAAAGCGTCTATTATTTTTTATCGCAATCAATTACCTGATGGTTGAAAAATCTGCTTTACCCATATTAGGAGCGGCTTTGATTTGAGGTTTTTGAACGAATCCGAAATGGCCATATAAAATCTTAGCATCAAAACAGGTTATGAAATCTAAATGACGCTGATAGCAAATAATTGCTGTAAAAACAAGCGTCAAACATCAACTAAGATCGGTGTCAGTAATGCAGCGGCCACAAACAGGCCGAGACACTCGGGAAATATATTGCCGCCGCTAATGCAATCAGTAGTAAATACTATTCGCAATCTTTGTTGTTCAATGATCATGCTCTTGTGGCGAATATTTGATTTGCTCCTATAACTTATAAGCTTCAAAACAATACCTATGTGACTATGTGTTCATACCGTTAATAAGATACATCAGGGAAGTACCTAACGAGCTGTGTTCAGCGCATAGTCTCTGTTCTTATGGGGATTTACCCATTGTGACGGATCATGTTTGCATTGGATGTGAATCGCAGAGTCTACAGGGTAACTATTACATTACAATATCAACTTTGAAAACGTTTTGAAAAATACGTCTAAGTTGCATCCATGCTATTGGAAAGATTTTCAATTGACCACAACATTGGACATGCCGTTAGTTTAATCTCGCTGTGTGATTGTTTCGGTTGATTCGGTGACTGATATAAGCAACGTATTCAGCGGCGTTGAGCACGGCATCGATGTATTTCACTTAAACAAACAGAGACGCATTGGTGATAACTCACCGGTACCAGAGAACGCTACAGGCTATTGGTCGAGCATTAACATATTTTTTGCTGCATACTCATATGACATAGCACTTATCATATTAAACTACTGATGGCATGAGAGTATATTTGATACCGTTGAATAATTTGGTAGGAACAAGAACATACATATGTAAAAAGCGATACACAATGACCATTTTTGAAAAAAGTCAATGTTAAATTATAAACTATCCCTATTGTTAAATTGGGACAGGTGTCTAATCGGATTTAATTTTGGCAGGATATCAACAGCATAATGATGTGATTAATACTTTATTGACTGATCGTGGTTGGTATCGATCCTGATCCAGCTGCAGTAAATGATGATTTATATTAATTAAAACCATGTCTTTGAGCGATTTGATTAGAGACCATTAAATTGGTTTTAACATAAAATATGTCATCTGTCAGCGTCGGTGATCATGGTTACACTACCAATATGTACGGACATAAGTTATTAAGCAGTGTTAGCAGTCATCGATAACATAATATCCGATGCAAGTACATTCGTAAGTTAGCAAGAGTACCTGGACCGGATAATTGAAGAATAACGAGACATTTACATCGTCGATCTTATCGACCGCATGATGTTTCAAGGCTTTTCAGGACGATATAGTTTTATCATGCACTTTTCCAAACACCATGGAAACCATATGTTCCTTGCTCATAATTTCATGGACTTCAATCGGTCATATGCCAGACATTTGATCGCATTTTTTGTTACATTGCTATACATTATTATTGCGGAAAGATGCCAACACTATAACTATTAGAACAAGCGGAACCTTCATAGATCGATGGTTTGGACATATAGTAAAACATAAGTCTCAGCCGTTTAAGCTATCGTATAACTACACATGCCGCGAGGCGTTTTTCTCATGCTGTCTTCAACATATCACATTATACTTTACCGTGTGGCATTTCATATTGTCATTAGGCTAAAGAGAGTCTTTGTAATTAAGGTCGGGCTACCTTCTCTAAGTCGTACATTTTCCGTAAATTCAGCAACTCTCCAGCAACTCCTCAGAGACCGAGAAACATTTACAACCTGCTTGCACATTTAACTTTTGGGGCACATTCGTTAGTAACATTATATACAAAGCACTCCCACCAAACCGCCAACCTTTCGTGGACTTGGGTTCACAAAAGGATAAACAACTATGTCCACATAAAGTCAAGGCACTTTTTCTTTAAAAATGTTTAAAAATACTTTGGTTTGACCATTTTAATATGATAGTCTGGACTTAATAACGTATACAGATAATCTTTTATGAATGATTTCTTTGAATTTTTAATTTTATGGTGAAATCTTAACGGAAAATGATTTCAAAATTTATAAATTAACATATATAAATATATATATAAACTTGTGCTTCACTAATCATGCCATATCTAAGTTTGGTTTATGCTAAGCTACATAGTTAAGTAGGTGTTAATAAATTAGCATAGGATCACAGCTGTGCCGTTGATGGCATGTCTGTTCTATATTTACGATTAATCTTAGACACTGGGAACGCAGTTATTGTCAACATAGATCGAAATAGATATATGATATTATAGATATGATATATGATAATTTGTTATATGGGGGAATAGCGAAGAGAGTGAGGAATAGCAAAACATCCCTCCGTAGCAGCAATTTCGTTATTATTTGGGACTAGCAGTAACTACATACTACTCCCGTGAGAGCCAGCCGTCGCCCATAAATTCATACACGCGCCAGGGTAATATTCACTTAATGTCAGATTTGAATAAAAATAATAACGATCACCATAAAGCCTTATGATTAGGCTTTACATTGGCATTTATCTGCAAGTTACTATGACAAGCGAGACAGCGAAGTTTCGTGCAATGAGCACTTAATGTCAAATGCAAGAGGCATCAAAGATTACTATCACGTAGATGTCAGACAAAATGCGTGTCACTGCAACCAGCTAATAAAACTCCCCGCAATAGCGATCCACACTCATATACACACGCAGACATATAGTTATGCGCATATATGTGTATACGGATATATATAGATACAAGCACACACACTAACACACACACATATATATATTTAAACATTTTTATATGTATGAATGTATATATATATATATATATATATATATATATATATATATATATATATATATATATATATATATATATATATATATATATATATATATATATATATATATTAGTGTATATACAATATATATATATGTAGTTATAAATATACATATATACGTATTCATATACACATGTATATATATTTAAACGTATATAGGTGAACATATATGAATACACATAAGCGTCTTTATATTTATACATATATAGGTCTATGTAATACATATAAACTTATGTTGACATATAAACATATATTTTATTTATAAAAACGTATATATATACATAATTATATCTTGAAATATATATGTATCTATATACACATATACATATACATATATATATATATATATATACATCAGGATATATATATATATATATATATATATATTATGTATATATATATATATATATATATATATATATATATATATATATATATATATATATATATATATATATATATGCATATATACATATATATATATATATATATGCATATAAATATATATGCATATATATATATATATATATATATATATATATATATATATATATATATATATATATATATATATATATATATATATATATATATATATATATATATATATATATATATATATATATATATATATATATATATATATGTGTATATAAATGTGTTTGTGTGCGTGAATGGGTGTATATATACATAAATACATATATACATGATGACCTATATACATACACGTCGAATCTTCTACAATGTAAGGACCCTGTAGAAGTTATTTATATCGACTTCAACATGCGTTTGATAAATTTCCACATCGACGGTTAGCACGGCCCACTGAAACTACGGATATATATTTGCACGGATAAATTTATGGCTCAGTAATAGAAGGCATATTGATGATAAATGGCATTGAATCTGATTGGATATGGTTTATTAATGGTGTGCGTCCTCGATCCGTCCTGGACACCCTTTCTTTTCTTAAACTTCATAAATTATTTCGGTGGTGCTGTTGATATAACATTAAACGAATTTGGTGTTGGCACCTAACATTACTTCAGAGAGAGAACCCCAAACCAAGCATTGAGCACACAGTACCACGTACGTTACTCGTTAAACTGGAGAAATGCTTTTTGACATAACGACATGCAAAGTGCAAAGGTCGAGCAAATGAAAAAACATTCCAACGGAATTGCGGATTCTAGAGGATGTGTCACAGACAAGGGTTTGAGGTGTCATAACTGATCGCAAAACAGGCAAAAAATGCAGTGCAACCACCGAAAAGACTATTACGCGTAAAACTGGCGAACCTGCCAATATAGTACTAGCCTCTAGAAGATCATTTTCCTGCTGTGTTTGTGTAAGGTCTAGGCAAGAAGTGTGGCGAGTTAAACTCACAAAACAGCAGTAAACAAGAAGCAAAGCACCCCCGTACAGACAGGAACTGCCGATGCATTTTGACGCATGAAGATCAGTTAATTTCAAGCATCGCACCGTAACACAGTGTATTTTGTGACTTGTATTTAGTATATGTCATCTTTTAACTTAGTCGGTTTATGCCGGTAAAGGGCTGATTCGGAGGTGTGGTGGGATATATCCGGGTACAAGCTTGCTTGACCCTACATTCATATTTTATTTTTGATAGGTTCTCGTTGTTCTTCGCATCAGAATTAGGAGGTTCGCAAAGAAATTGACAAAATTGAGTGAACCTGTAACATTTGCACAGGTCCTGCCTTGTGGTCTAAGCAATGCAGTTATTCACAAGCACCTCTCTTACTGCCCCATAAAGCACGAGGCGTTGGCCTGGAAACACGGTAAGAATAATTTAGGGGGACATGTCAAACATTTTCCGTTACTGGTACACAATGTTCGGTGCCGTGAGTACCAAACGTCAGCGTTAAATCATAACGCATGCTGATTGTTATTGGCTGTATTAAGAATGGTTTTCAGAGAGGCATATCGATGGTCTTAGAGTATCTCATCAAACGACCAATCTTAGTTCAGAGGCTCGGTAAGCAATGACGTCATTTGATAAAAGTAACGCAAAATCTGGAACGACGACTAAGTTGTAAACGGGCGAATATGTGCCTTGGTTTACTTTTTATTTAATAATATATACTATTGAGTATAAAAGCAACGCACGCTATCATCCAACACAATATTTACGTTTTCATATTGTACGCAAACTATCCGATTGCACAGTAACATTGCCATTTTTAGCCCTTATGTTTCAATGATCAAAGACCTCTATTGTCTGACTATTAAAGTAGTACAACACTAGCAAATAAGCTTCGCAAAAACTGTCAATGAGCATGGTTAATTGAGAGTTTCACACGCTTGTCACTGCATTATCTATAACATCATTCGTTAATATGCGAGTTCGATAGGGATCACAAAAACGTGATGTATATTGCATGACCGAACGATTAAGTAGTACAAAGAGCCTATCTATGTCATTTGGACACCGAACCCACTTATTATATCGACTTGTTCAAGGCAAGGGGTGTTAGTAGAGCGCTTCAAATGCGGTTCAAAAGTAAGCCAAAGCAGCATGAAAGGGCCATGAATAGAACCACCACAAATGCTGATATATGTATATATGTTGTTTGAAAGTCGTCTTACAAGTGGGATAATATATGTATGTGCAATCATGCAACCATGTTGCAATCCATATCTTAGAAGATATCACAATATTCTTTCCAAATCAAATATGCTAATGAATGACACTCTGTATCAATGGCAGGGCTTTTATATTCATTTGTCTATAAATGCATATTTGGAAAACAAAACTTATGTTTCTTGACTGTTGTGTATGTATGCACAATGCTTACACGACAAGTGTAATAACATCATGTTATTGACACATTTCGCACATAACCCATAACCCAATGATAGACTGGAATCATCTGAGGTTAACCATTCCTGATCAATAGAAGCCATAACTCTTCGGGTAACTACCCGCACTAGACCAAGCCTATGGGAGTAGTTGTTCCCCTCGTGATGTCTGACATGCCAAACACACGTACTATTCACTGCAGTTATATTTGTCTTAATCATCGCTAATTCATTCAGCTTCAGCGATAAACCTTCCGCGATATAGAGTAATTTAGCGACGGTATTTATCGATTTGTGGTAAACCAACATGTAAATTAATGAAATATGTATTTATGATAATAGACTATGCAAACGGTCATTTATTTTTTGTATCCGATATTTCACAGAACTCCATACAGCGAATGACGCTATGGAGGTTGAGTGGTACTTTCATCCTTTTGACTCCGTTCGGCCATTTTGCTTAACTGGGGCGCCTGATGCATATAAAATAGCCAGCCTAATCTACGAGTTAGATTATATGCTTGTTGCATCCACTGCATCGTGCTATTCATCAGTAATTGCATCCTCGACCTGAATTCGCCTCAATTAGCGAGTCACTTAAGGGTGCCATTAGTGGGACAGATAAACCCGTCAGTTCAGGATATATGTATTGCCACAATGTATACATCAGCCTGTTTGACCGCGTTATTTAATCTAGACAGTCTTAATCGTCGGTCGGTTTGTATTGCGTGGAACACTTATCTTTCTCTACCGGTGTCGCAATGGGGTTGTCGGTATATGTGTGATCATCTCCATATGTGTACATTTATCAGTTATGTGCATAAACCACTAGGCATTAGTAGTTTGTACAGTACAGGCATTACAGTGGGTGGTATGACACCTTGCTAAATCGCACCGGGAACCACATTTGTCCAAGATGCATTAGCTGCAATCATCTATGCACAACAAATTGTATTAAATCAAACTCCGTGTATCAACTAAAACCACGGTCAAAGATCACCAATTGTTGCTCGCGATTTCTCATCATTAAGTACTAACTAAAGCCGTACACTATTTACGACCACACGATTGTTACGAATGTGCCATTTCAGGTTTGATATATCATGCTGGTAGCAAGTGATTACAAGGATTCCCTTGAGATGCATCAACATATATCAATAAGAAATACCAAAACACATTGGTGTATAATTGATGTACCACATAGCAAGATACAGTTAGTACAATCATATTGTTATTAGCATATTGTTAACCACAGGGCTAGCGCTCAATGTACGTTATGCACAATGTAGAGCCTCTCGTTTGTTCTACGGATCTAACAACACAATGCGTTAGATTTCCGCAAGCAGATTCGGTATCGCATATTGTTTGCAGCCTTCGTTACGTGATATCACTTTGTAGTGGCAGATCTTTTCTCTATATCTGTTAGGCATTCACGTTATTACATCACAGATTAAGCTTTTAACTGGCTCTTGACACAATAATGAAAGAGGCATCTGTTTTGCTTTTCAATTACGAATCAAGAAAGGTACATGTGTTTAACTTATTATCAAATATGTACCGGGAAAGGGGAATTTGAAATAAAACCTACATGCCAAAGAGCTTAATCTGTGCTCCAATGTGGGATCAATACTTAACTTTCGAATCTCATGGAAGGTAAAATTGGGTATACGTGTGTGATGACACGTCACGCACCTGTCGCAATTTTTTTACATGAGAGGCTAATTACGTAGAATTAGGGACGAACAAAGGTAGCGTAAAGCAACTTAGAGGACCGAACTAATTTAGTTTGGCCATGGTGTTTATGTTATCCCGATTATAGCTGTTAGCAATTATCACCATCAGTTGTGAATCCGTATTCTCAAGCCTAAATTTAAACATTTCGTTGTATAATTGCTTTAATGGATGCTTTATGTTCGTCTATTCGTTCATACAGTTGAAAACTATTATATGTCAGGGAATTCTCCGCTTCAGATATGTGAGTGCATCAAAGTGGAACATATTTTATCAAGAAGAATTATATATATATGCTTCTCATAGCACTTCAGAGCTAGTAATGTGAATAATACACTATGCCGCTATCCTTGGATTTGTCGCACGTTATTGGCAGTATTAATGTGCGGTAGATGTCCATATATACTTATTATAAGACCGAGTTGGATATTGATTGGTTGACACATTGAACAGCCTTTCTTTTGTATGTCGATGAAGAGATGAACAGTTTTTAATTATCTGTCCACACCACGACGTACTATATATATTTCGGCCCGTTCGGCAATTTTTGAAAACTCAAAGAAATAACTTCACATCAATGACCTTGCAGTGATCCGGAGAGGAAAAGTGCATTATATCGTCAATATATAACTTATGATGCTGGTGGTACATTCAACATATTCTACTTGGCATGTGAATAATGCCATTTTTATGTGAGTCAAGCAGACCATACAGCCATGTTCAAAATCATGAAGTCTCGCCACAGATATTGCAATTTAACTGAAGGCCAGCACTACTTTAAGTAACGCAATATCTTAACATTCAAACACAATCTCCTGAACTGTCAAGTGAATGTGACAGCTGGTTCTTTAGGGTCTGATGTCGTCGGAAGCTCTGCTCACACGAAGGAAGGTATGTATCGAACAAGTGGCAGCATATGTGATGAAGCATGACGATCTGAAATCTGCATTAATTAGGTGCATAATTATGTATTATGAGCACATATGCAACATATCGGTAATATCAAAGATCCACCATTGAACAATATAAAGTTGTGTCAAGTTGTGTTAACTAGAAACATATTTAAAGACATTAAATTCCCTCTCAGCCTTTCCTTTCCAAACAGCACAACAAGTTGGGATCCATGTCAGGGTAACCCCTGTTTGTCACGTTAAGGTCTGGACGCATGTAACTCAATCGGAATAAATACGATATTGCCCTATCTGACATTCGCCAAGCGACAATGTTATCGTTGACAACCCACTCTCAGACCGCCTCCTAAAGCATGATACGGTGGATTGTAGGCAGGGTAGAGACAAATGTATGGGGATGTAGCCAACATTTATATCCGCTGCTTGTGACCAATGTAGTCATTATCCTGAGCAGAGAGCCTCTACATCAAGGCGATGGGATCATTTTTGCCCCAAGACATTAATACGCTTTTTGCCGTAATTATTTATGAAATCAGTATTTAGCATGAGTAATAATATTTCCACTTCTAATTTTTTAACACAATCACATACTCCATTGCATTTGTAATATAGATTTATTCTCAGAACTATTTCGCGTCAGCGTCAGTGCCATCGTCCTGAAGAGCACTGGGGTTCAGTTAACAGCATCGACGAATCCTTTGTGAAATTGCCATTTGTCAATTTTAAGTGTATAATGACGACTTAGGGACGGAGACAAGCATAGACAGGAACGCAGCTTAACTTCTTTTTGCGAAGAACATTGCCAGGACATTGCGTCTCCAGGTGCGAACGCGGCCCATGTTCACATCGCAACCGACATTGCGCCCTTTCGGAAAGCGCGCGACCGGGAACTCAAGCACAGGTCAAATTCATAGTGATCCGTTGCTTTGGGCAGAGATTGATTGCGTGGGTAAGAGCAGCATCCCCTGCGCCGGATAATGCAATATAGTTTGCTGCGAGTAGTTAATGCCAGCAATAGATCATAAGGCATGCTTATAGGTCGTGGTTGTTGCATTACCCCCAGAATGCAGACTCAATGGTTGTAGGGCAGCTAGTAAACAGCAAAATCCTAATATTGAGACCCGAGAAGCAATTGGTATATTTGATCAAATAAACGCTAAACTGTAATATAAGACATTGACGTATTTTGTATCTGTCGGGCAAGTATGTGCCTGTTTCACGGTTAGATAATATAAAAGGGCGTAGCACATCAATGCAAAGCATATTATCTTTCAAATTTAACTATTCGGATTATACGATATGTTTAACGCATCTTATCGTTGCTATAGACCTAATAAGATTGCAACTAAGCAAAGGGGTTTCCATGTTTGTATCAGATAATTCCCAGACATCCATAAAACGTATGACACTTTACCGCCAAGCTGATACCATTTAAGAATGTTTGGACACTTGATGCATATACGTCGGTCGGAATAATTGATCGGCTGGATTCTGTGTTTGTTTTATCTGCTGTGTTATGCCGTTCATTAGTAATGATATCGTATAATGTAATTCGCCTTGCGTAGCGGATCACTTAAGAGTGCCGTTGGAAGGTCCGTTAAACCCTGGCGCAGGGGTTATATGTATTGCTGCCGTGTAAAATAAGCCCTGTAGACCGTGTTGTTTCAGCTATACAGCCTTATTTGTTGGTCGGTTTGTAATGTCTGTACTACTTAAACTGCTTTGTCAATTCCCCATAGAAGATCCCACAATCTTATATCACGGTATCAAAGAGACACCAACGTGGATGGAATGAGGTATTATGTCAGTATGGTAATCACATAAGTTGTTATTGATTAACACTAATCCAGCGTCATACTATGCTCTATCGTTAATGGCAGCGAGCTGCCGGGATTCTTTATCTGTGAAACAAAGTAACCTTCACCACACCAATTATCGATGATCGTTAAAAGTATTAAGCGCACTTGGTGAAAGTTAATGCAATTGTTGGTGACCGGGTCTATTAAATGCTTGGAAAACTTATACTTCACTCTGCACCACAAAATGTACCTTAAAGTCACACGAGGTAAAAATAACCTACATCGCATAAAGACTACTGCTGTGGTAGTCAAAATGATTCAGATGCATTTAGGTAATTAACTATACACACTGTCCACACAACTTGTCTTCTGCTTACAAAGAATAAGGTGTTTTTCAGACCGGATCCACCTCCGCTTCTGCCACCAGCCTGAGAACCCGCTAGCGGTACGGATCCACCTCTGCTTCTGCCACAAGCCTGAGAATCCGCTAGCGGTATGGATCCACCTCTGCTTCTGCCACAAGCCTGAGAATCCGCTAGCGGTATGGATCAGCCTCCGCTTCTGCCACCAGCCTGAGAACCCGCTAGCGGTACGGATCCACCTCCGCTTCTGCCACCAGCCTGAGATCCCGTTAGCGGTACGGAACTACCCCAGCAAAGGAGTACCAGCACGGAGAAGCGACCGAAGAGAAGAGATGAAAATAGAAGCGAAGAGATAAGAATGAAATAGAGGAGAACAGAGGAGAGAGAGGGGAGGAGAGGAGAAGAGAGGAGAGGAGAGGAGAGTTTGATTTTCGCGACGGGGTTGGATGGGGGCGAAGCAGTGGTGTGTCGTAGCAACCAAATACCATCATTGCTTACCACTGAGGGGAATTCTTTTAGTGTTCAACAATATTGATAATATCTGTTTACCAGCAGTCATTCTATTAGACAAAATGAAATCATTTATCAAGAGTCGTCTCACACTAGGTGGCTTCGATGGGATCAGCTGGTACTAAAGCGGAATCGGGTAAACCTTTCCGCTGAAGGACAGACAAGGTAATTGAATAAAAATCAATGACGTGTGAGGCTCTGGTCACCATCACATACAGTATCTAAATATAGAATATGCACATTTGTATCCTAATTACTAGACCAATAATCATCGTTCAGTGAACTATGCATTCTTGACAGCGCCAAAGAATTTTATTCTATCTATCTGGTACAATATATTCCGCATTACTGAGCGCATACCGTACCAAACGAACACTTACGCTTCGTTAGCACCGCGGCTGTTGATCAGAATGAATTACCATTGGAGCAATCTCATTTCAAACTCATGTTTGAACGTCAAGTGCCAACTATTGAGCACTAAACGCCCCGGTAGGGCGATAGGTGCCAGTGTAGCTCAGTCATTATTAATTGATATGACTCATCGGGGACCATAAATATTTGCTTTTAAACGACGACCTTAGCGCCAGCTATATTGTCCCCTCGAGCCTTGCAAATGTAGGCTGAATATATTTAAATATTTCATATCTTTAAACGATCGCTAAATCATGGCTCCGTGCCTGCCAGCGCTTTCTCTACGTAGTGCAAGCTGAATATTTACTTTGGATAACCATATTATTGACAATGCCATCTGAAAATGCCCAAAATGAAACGCAGTCTGCATCAAGTCAGGACCAAATCCCGCACACATAGCCATGTCTAGCAGACGTTTCAATTGATTCATGTGATAGATATAGAAAAATTATAGATATTTTCATTACGCACCCCTTGCTGAATCGAGTACGTTCATGATAGGAAACACTGATGGTTTACTTTTCAATGAATCATCCCTTCACGGTTTCAGGATGCGATATGATCGCACGCAGAGCATTGTATTGCAAGAACCTATTGGAATCGTGCCAGCCGATTTAATCTCTGTTATATTCTCTTATATAGTTGTTCCGATAAATAACACCAACGTTTGATACAGAAAACGATTGGAATATGCAATTCTTTCTACAAAAGAATCGCACTTCTATGTTTTAGTGACAACCAAATAACAACTGCTCGATTTTGCAATTTCGCGTTAATGCTGATGTCGTCGAGACCGTATATTACGTGGCAAAAATTATAAATGTTTATCTCAATACACGAGAAATGTTGCTCCATCAACAGAGATTTGCGTAGAGCTACATCGGTGATAAGCGAAAGCTCGACCTAACCATTAGGAGATTTGAGGCAAGTTCAGACAAAAGCTGTTTGGCTCTCCTCGGAAGTTTTATAGTTATATCAGGGGTAGACTTAAAGCTCTGCTATTAACCTCAAAGTACACTAAGAATTTCACAGCGGTCATTTTAGATAGATAGTTGCAATATCGCCGACATTAAAAGCTTCTGTAGAAAGCTCATTAATGCTACAAATAAGGGTCAAGAGAATGAGTTAACTAAGTCGTAAGAGATCACTGAGGAATCCCTAGCGCTACGCAGGCGCCTGTGTTAGCGAGAGAAAAAATATTGGTGAATTGCCAACTGAATCATTATTACGTATGAAATAAGGTAAACCAAACTTAGATGATACTACAATATAGATAGCTAAGATTTACCATTTGTTTGTGTTTTCACTATTGTAATGCCAAAAAAACGTAAGGGTAAAATGTTAACATGCATTATTTTAAACGTAGAAGAGCTGCTTAGTCAATTAAACTGTTCATTTGTTTGCGCCTCATGTGTACTCATTTGGAAGCTGTAGGACGTTCCGGGAGACTAGAACGTTAACATTGTACAAGCCGAAAAAGTTGTCATCATTAGAGGATATATTTCGATACACAATTTTTAGTTGCTTATATAATGAATATCACCATCAAGTGGCAGTCTAAATCTATACAAGACCAGATGCTTCCCGTGCAATTTGCCCTACGTGGTTTAATGCAGTGCAAAATAATTCCGAATTAAGTTTCTATAGGTTCGTTGATCGACGGAGTCTTTACGAGTCAATAGTTAAGTAAATAAAACATAATAGAGTCATATAAGGACCGACTGCAGCTGAACGCTTCCATATGGAGAACAAATATTGCTAATCGTTTTAGGCAGTAAATTCCCGTTTAGTTCTCCGTTTTGACCATATGATGCCCTCAAGGAATTTCTCATCAAATTTATGAGCACTTTGATTGCCGGCACCTCACAGGACGGCGGTTTTACCAAATTTAGTGGCGTCTTTTGTATTAATAAAGCGAGTGAAAAAATTACATTTGAGGGACAAATATAATGGATCACTATCATATGTGTCGAACCTTGTGGATAATATCAAAATTTACGTTTCTTTTAAAAATGACCATAACGTTTTGTCGCAGTAAGACGCTTGATCAAATCCATTATATGTAACATTTGCCAATACTTTTCCATTCACTGCTCGCATCATTATATGACTTAAGATGCATACAATTCAGCCATTGTCCTATCTTATAAAGTTTAACCAATCTGATAACTTATACTTGATCTGACCGTTCAAATAATTCTCAACATAACTTTTCCACAATTGAGCCTGTCGACTATTCAAAAGGCCATTGTCAAATAACAGTTTCACAACAATTTCTATTTCACTCATATTAACCGTCTTCAGAATATTGCTAAGTGGATTGTATAAATGTAAGCTATTGATTACCTCTCCTGCCTCCGCTAATGAAAAAATACGTTACAAAACATTATCGAAAATGTTTACGGTCAACCAAAACTTTACCTGCAATCGTGTGCATGTTGTAAGATTGTGACTTAGGCCAATGATAACTTTTATGCATAATGTATGTCGTACATGACAATTATCTATGGCTATCAATTGGAGTTCTTGGTACACTACAGTTTATTGACTTATGAGTACCATTGACTAAGCGGGTTAAAAGTAATCAGTCGAATCAGGCTAATCTGCTGGTATTTATTATACTGCGGATAATTCCAGTTGAACTATGAGCCATCTGTAATTTTTCATAGTTATCTGCTCTTCGAATTCAATTAACAGTAGCATAAGTATAGTCTTTAAGCCGAGTGCAAAACGCTGCCCTAGCCAAGGCATCTTAATCCTACTAACTGCTTGGAGGGAGTATAATATACAGCAGTAATTGCTACAAGACGCTTTTTTCTGTGATTTGGTATTAGCTTTAGCGAGCTTGGTTACGACACCCACTCGCAGAAAAAAATTACAGTCAGCTGTGACGTTTTGCAATCATTTACTAAATATAAGAGTCTAGTATCAGCGTGGACTTTAGTATGCGTTATAAATTCTATTAACTTTACCAATGGTATAATAGGATTAAAAGCAAGCGATACAAAGGGGAGCTGGTAATTTATTGACTATTGATGTGAATGTACGGGTGCTAGGTCCTTGACCACTTCATAGGCAACAAATGCTGCGCCGCGCATCTCTAGAATTATGAAAAGCAATTTCGCAATGTATTTGGTCAACTAACGTAGAGATCAACATATGAGAGATCTAGTTTAGCCCCAGCAATTAAAGCATATCTATTCAGGGCCCAGTCAACATCTGTGAATATCTGCACATCATGGAATTGGCGAAGTAGGTGCAGTCTTGTCACTTCATTTGTCGCTGGGGTTATTGCTACCAAAGAATGCAAGGGCTATGAAAAGGGCGCCCCAATGCGACTTAATCCCGAGGTCATATCAATTCACAGATTCTGCTTAAATATGCAAGAGAGGGTACAAACTCGCTCCAATGGTCAGGCCAACAGCCGTTACTACCCCTGGAGCAACCGTCGGTGCTGCACACCAAGCACTATTATAATCATGGTCTCAAAACGGTCAACTTTGCAAGATACGATTGGTGAATAAAGAACTGCACAAGCGATCTATCGATCATTCAAGTTTACGGAAAGTTGGCATGTCCGTTGGACTTGGCCTTAATTGAGAGGACGGGGTTGAGAAGGTAGCGCGATATGCATGCTGCTTTTGGTATTCCGGTTGTGCCATTAGAAGTGTATGAGTTAACATGATAGCGAATGACTGACCACCTAGGCTGCTTACAAAATCCAAGTCGTTAAATTTTCGGCCAGCAGCAAAACACTGCTGTTGTTATATAGTCATTAGGATAGTTTGGCCTACCTGTTACTCGCTCTCGTTAAATACCTCTTCTCACGCTTTCACAGTCTTGCTGCACTAGCGTTTACCAGTTACAACGATGTTATATGTGCTTCTCACGAGAGCCCTGCAAATCCTTTATCATTTCATCGTGATGATAATTGACAACGCCTGATCGTTGTTAAAACAATTGCAACAAGATACATGCCAAGGCGGCTGTAGAGCCGGCATATACAACAATACAGCATATGCTGCGAAAACTCGTTATTGGACTGCTTATCTAACTCCTACACAGGTATTTAAAAACACAGTTGTGACTGCAAACAAACCTGCACCTCCTTACCCCAGTTCGCGCCAAGCTTTCACCTATACACGTGGCCATCACGGCGGGCCTTTCTCCCTTAACAGGTCAAGTTTAGGCTCATTGGCTAGGATATGCTCTGTTGTTGATTAGATAATCAACTGGTCAAAAACAATGGTGATTATCTTAGCCAATCATTAAAATAGTAGACAGGTGTTAAGATTCAAGTGGCATCGGCTATCCTCGGCGAGTCACTTTCTCCATCGTCTGTAATACAAACAGATAACTAATATTTTGGAAGGCGCAATGACCAAAAGGGCAGAATAGGGGGATAAACCTTTGACAACAGGGATGTTATCAGTATAAGCAATTGATTGTTTGTGTATCATACGTTTGCTTAGGAACATTTTGAATGCGATCAAGAGAGGTAATATGTGGGATAGAATTATCGCAATAATATTAAATTACATTTTCCATCCCCTGATACTTTTCTGAAACACGACATTAGTGAATATCATTATTTGCAGTTATGTATTTCATAGTCTGCTGAAATTACAAGATTTTAATTTTGAGTCTTTGAATACATGTACTTGAAACAGGCAATTAATAGAATTCAAAATGAATGCGGAAAACCAGGTGTTATTTAGAAAAAAAAGTGATATATAATGCTAATGAGGCCCGCAGATAACAATAGCAGATACTTTAGTGATTGTCAAGCGCTGAGATTTGTGGGTACCCGTACTTCCGTAGAAAAATCCCATCGAGTAGAATGTACCCCATGATAAGACCTTCGCAAAAGTCGAAGGTTACATCATGTAACGAGCTTGGTGTATTTGCGCTATTCTAATTGATAGTAATACAATTCATGGACTGCGCACTGCTGTGGGAGATATATGTTTATCACTCGCATAGTAAGTCTCTGCCATGTCCAATGTAATTGTTTACGTTTGTTATATAATGGTAATCGACCTTTTGCTTATTTCTGACATATCGGCAAGCACAGTCTTAGACGCCCCTTGTTAGGCGTGATGTTATATATCATAACTAGCCAAACAAAGCTATTATACCACCGATACGCAAACATACGTGTTTATTGTAACTGTAGAAATCCCGCGTTACTTCACATTTATATCACACTGCGAATAACAGGTACTGTTGAAAGTATTTGTGCAGACGTTATTGGGTTATCTGCCGCATCAAATGAACTTTTATAGCCTATAGTAGTATGTACGCGTAACGGATTTCTGAATGTTAATGGACCCCTGAGGTACCTATATTCAATCCCTAAGTGAGTCAGTATGGGAACAAACTACTTCCCCATTGTAGCTTTAAACCGGTAATCAGATAAGATATAAAATGCACGTCATATCCTTGTTGCACAGACATAGCGCTTGCATTGCGTATCAGCCTGACGAGCGTTAGTTGTAGGCACAGAAAATTTCATATTTACCCACTCCTTAATTGCAATCCCCAAATTCATTATTAACTTGCCGAATTCGTATTCGCAAAGTAAGGTTGGTCAGTCGCGTTTGTGGCTTTGTATGTATGTATGTATGTATGTATGTATGTATGTATGTATGTATGTATGTATGTATGTATGTATGTATGTATGTATGTATGTATGTATGTATGTATGTATGTATGTATGTATGTATGTATGTATGTATGTATGTATGTATGTATGTATGTATGTATGTATGTATGTATGTATGTATGTATGTATGTATGTATGTATGTATGTATGTATGTATGTATGTATGTCTGTATGTATGTATGTATGTATGTATGTATGTATGTATGTATGCATGCATGCATGCATGCATGCATGCATGTATGTATGTATGTATGTATGTATGTATGTATGTATGTATGTATGTATGTATGTATGTATGTATGTATGTATGTATGTATGTATGTATGTATGTATGTATGTATGTATGTATGTATGTATGTATGTATGTATGTATGCATGTATGTATGTATGTATGTATGTATGTATGTATGTATGTATGTATGTATGTATGTATGTATGTATGTATGTATGTATGTATGTATGTATGTATGTATGTATGTATGTATGTATGTATGTATGTATGTCCCTAAGTGAGTCAGTATGGGAACAAACTACTTCCCCATTGTAGCTTTAAACCGGTAATCAGATAAGATATAAAATGCACGTCATATCCTTGTTGCACAGACATAGCGCTTGCATTGCGTATCAGCCTGACGAGCGTTAGTTGTAGGCACAGAAAATTTCATATTTACCCACTCCTTAATTGCAATCCCCCAATTCATTATTAACTTGCCGAATTCGTATTCGCAAAGTAAGGTTGGTCAGTCGCGTTTGTGGCTTTGTATGTATGTATGTATGTATGTATGTATGTATGTATGTATGTATGTATGTATGTATGTATGTATGTATGTATGTATGTATGTATGTATGTATGTATGTATGTATGTATGTATGTATGTATGTATGTATGTATGTATGTATGTATGTATGTATGTATGTATGTATGTATGTATGTATGTATGTATGTATGTATGTATGTATGTGTATGTATGTATGTATGTATGTATGTATGTATGTATGTATGTATGTATGTATGTATGTATGTGTATGTATGTATGTATGTATGTATGTATGTATGTATGTATGTATGTATGTATGTATGTATGTATGTATGTATGTATGTATGTATGTATGTATGTATGTATGTATGTATGTCTGTATGTATGTATGTATGTATGTATGTATGTATGTATGTATGTATGTATGTATGTATGCATGCATGCATGTATGTATGTATGTATGTATGTATGTATGTATGTATGTATGTCATCGAAAATGTGGAAAACTGGTGTGTCGAATAACTAATGATCGGATCGTTATATAACCTATATCATTTTGTAGCTCAATCTAGTTGTAAACATTTTTTAAATATACATATAACGACGTCAAACCATCAATTTCCCCAAGCGCCCCAGGTCGAAATATCGTGGTATCTGTCCAAGTGGCAACAACAGTTTTGAGCGCTAAAATAACCATCAATACATGCCCGATAGTAATATGAGTTGGGTGATGTGTTCAACGTTCTTCTTAGTGGGATTCCTTGATTAAACGGATGTCAATGACGTCACTTCCGGTTACGATAGCATTATTTTTTTTCAAACAAAGGCACAAGTTAAAAGCTTAATATTTCCATGCTATTCTAGCAGGTCGAAAATTTCTGGTAGCCAAAATCTCTAAACTATTTAATTTTGCAATCAATTAACTAATTATAGTCCGATCGTAAAAAAAATTTGAAAGCTAACTAAATCGCCAAACTTTGATTATTAACATATGCTATCAAAATATTCGTCGTATTCAAAGCGCGTTAAGTTGCGAATCTTTTTTTTATGGCTTATACAATAGTAAATACCGGTTCCATGGACGTAAAAATTATGCCAGTTTTTGTCGTTGACAGCGCGAATCTAATCTATCAAACTGATAGATTGTCAAGGTCGTCACTTCTGGTTACGAACGAATCATATTTAAAACAGGACTGAAATCTGAAGTAGACGTGTCTTTTGCACGTCGTTAATGATCATATCGTACATTTAATTTCACTCGAAGTAAGCCCGTGCAATTCTGAGTATTTAACTAATGTTCTTGCGTTGTTAAGTATCGTAAGCTATAAGTAAAGCCGGTGTTTCTTCTGTTGGGTTTTTACTTGTTTCCTAGCAACAGCCTACACAACTTGCTGTGCAAATATCGCCGCTGATATAGTTTCAAGTCATTTTTTGTATGATTGTACAAGAAGTACTGTAGGTCCATACAGGGGATAGGCACATTTCCAACAGTTTTTGATAATGTTCAGTATTACTCAACTGTGCTGCATCATCATTGTTATTTTTCTATTGTGGTCATGATGCAATAATCATCACAGTCATCACCACAGTTATAATCATCATCACAACGTTCATCAAAGCACTTGATCGTGAATTTCCTGATACAGTTCGACAATTTCCTCCATTTCCCATGAGCCTATATTTAGCACATTTGTTGGATGGTGATATACTGCATATAACAATTTCTCCACACTACCCATAATACATCATGCGCAGATTTAATGGAAGATTATACAGTGAGTTAGCTCTATTAGTAATTTCCCAAATATTCATAACACTTCTGGTTGGTGGATAATCATGAATCATAAGATAATAAAAACAGTTTTACACACGTAAATCAATCTAAGCTTATATAAAAATATTGCAGTGATAAATTAGCTGTAGCATATAACTGAACAACACATGTAAATGTGTAGTATACGATATTTCATTGCATACGGCTAGAATTTGGTATATTTATACCATTTGTCACAGTTTAACAGTGCAGCACTTTGATCATTGACGAGTGCATAGCCTGGACATATCGGCGATAATCTGGCAATCTATTGATCAAAGTGGATTAATGTAACAAACACAGTTTCCTTATATTGTAGCAATCATTGATAATTGGCGTAGGGCCGTGTCGCATGGCCTGCCAACGATTACACTTTGGCATAATATAAGAAACATATTGCTTTACTTGCTCTAATATTGTGCTTAAGTAAAAAGTGTGCAGAGGAGAGTTAATAGGTATTAAAGGGGAAAATAAATGTTGGATAGGCAATGCATTCGTCGAGCGGCTCACAAAGAACGAGATGAAACATTTGCATATGTTCCATTGAAGTTCATCAGTGCGTGAGTTCGGTAACATGTAGGTCCTATATAACAGGCTAGCATGCAATTATTTTTGATCATTATATGAATTGTAACTATTACACTATCTAAACAGCCTAGGTTCATGGCGGTTACATCGACAGGTCACATAATAATTCCGTTTATATGCGATTCATTATAATAATAACATGTTCAAAATGTAATAAATATATATATATTGCTTACGTTAAGTTGCATGGACTAGCCAAGGTTATCGTTATCAGACTGAATGTCGGCATTTCCTCTACATAATGCGATATCTTAATATTTTAACGCAATCTCCTTGACCAAATACTTTAACAGACCAGAGCCACGCTTCTCTGACAGCTGGTATTCGAGGTTGTAATACCTTAGAAGCTCGGTTCATATAAATCAACGCAATGGCGACACACATAAATCGAGAAAGAATTCGATGTATAATGCAATAGAGAGATCCACAATCCGCATTAGTTATGTGAATAATTGTGTGTTATATGGATGAACGAAATTATCACAACATAACCGGTCAGACTGTGAGCACATCAGGTTGATTATTTCGATGAGACTTTGCTTGTGTAGTGCTGGTCCACAAATTGGAGACACAGGAAATTAGTTTGCTAAGATAAATGTGCATTACATGCAGGCCAACACTTTGCTATCGATCCGGGTAAATATGTAGTATGAACCGCATAAGCGATTATTCGTCTGATTCTGCTAATTAAGGCGCAACATGCTATTCATAGATATATGTCGTTTGCCGAGATAAAACCAGGATCAGCCGTAGGACGGTATTTTCTCCGATGATCGCATTGGAGAAGGATCAATTAATGTTCAAGCTAAACATCGGCCTCATGACTGATGAATAAGGCCTGCATAGTCAGATAGTCAGTTGAATGAGTGCACAGTAGCCTTGGCAAAACAATATTAGTCAATTATAGCATTCCCAGAAGCCGTTAACCAGCAGCTTGCGAATCGGGGAAACACATATATTTGATAACAGGATCAACTATCAGATTGATTATAATACAGTACCATGGCATAATGTTAAGCTTAGCTTCGTCATTCATACATTTAACAAACACATACACATATATTTATATAAATTATTTAGTATATTAATAAATATATATATTTATATTTATATATATATATTTATATATATATATATATATTTATACATATATACATGCAAATTTAAATATATGTGTATATGCATAAATATATATATTTTTATATGGATATTTATATATATATATATATATTTATGTATATATATATATTAATTCATATGTACAAATAATATATATATATATGTGTGTGTGTGTGTGTGTGTGTGTGTATATATATATATATATATATATATATATATATATATATATATATATATATATATATCATTATATATATAAATACTGAACAGCTCCGAAGATATAAAGTAAGCATGATAATGTGATGTGCAGTATATGTTACAGCTATACATAATTGGCGGTCTTCTCTCAACCTGGATGTTAATCGGGACCAACAACAGATGGTTATAGTAGACATTCAATATCAAACAAATGGAATGAAGTCCAGAAAATATCTATACTGATTGTCTTGGATCATTTTAATCCCAAGCAAACAACCTACTCAAACTCTGCTTCTCTTCCAATATGGTCGACACTAGTTAAGGGTGCGCTTGTTGCTTAGCGTTGATATTTCTGACAGTAATCGGTAATTCTCAGTAGAGCCTTTTACAAGTGCTTCACCTATATGCAAATGAATGCAACATTTTGTAGCCATTAACCATAACCCTCTTGCGATCACAACGACAATTAATGACTTTTGTGAGCTATAACTGGGTAAATGTGGAACATCCGTGTTCCTTGCGGTATGCAATTGCAATACAAGATAGCCGCGTGTAGAGGCAGCGCTTACATTTTGTATATTAAAGAAATTGAGTAGAATCTTGTGCGCTAATACACACGCTTCAATTGATACGCTAAAAGTGATAAATTTATGGCTGGAAATATGTAACGCCTGTTTCGTCCGTTCTGTTGTATCAAGTAAATTACCATATATCTATCTATCTATCTATCTATATATATATATATATATATATATATATATATATATATATATATATATATATATATATATATATATATATATATATATATATATATATAGATATATATATATATATATATATATATATATATATATATATCTCTCTATATATATATATATATATATATATATATATATATATATATATATATATATATATGTCAATATCTATTTATTTATATAATTATCAGTAACTCCTTTTGCTCAGACTTAAAACAAAGTTTATGCGTAGCAAGTCCTGGGGTAGAATAAAAGCGAGAAAGAACGACAACATAAATTTTAGCTACTGTCGTGAGGCCCGACGGTATTGCCCATCTGAATATGAGGTGACATCGCTTTGTTTCATACAACACATAGCATTAGCCAAAAATGTGCAATTGGACTGTAGCCGTGGTCAATATTTACGTGAGGGACACAATTACGCGAAATCATAATCTTAAGTGCTCGTTGGAAGTGCTTATAAAACGTTAGATATTCAGACAGCGGGAATTTTAGAACAATACTTTAGGTGTGTGGTAAATTATTCACGTTTTCGAGTTCTATACAGCAACAGATAACTCTGATTCAGCACACAGCAACACTTCAGTGAGACTGATTTGGGTGCAATAATACATCATAGAAACATATTGCGGTAATGGACCGTACAATAATGAAGCTTTATAGGGTCTCACAGCAAGTATTGTCATCTGCAATAGGTACAATTGCAATTGATAGTCCGTAGTTATGGAACACCCATTGAGTCTTTTCGGAGGGACTAATAAGTAGGAATTGTGCCTTCGATGTTTAAATGCAGAAAAAATAACTCTATGAGCACTTTCACTGAATGAGAAAGTCCCTTGCAACACTGCATACCATCTAAAGATTCGCCAGGGCTGAGTTTCCCGGATGAAGAAATTTAACACATTGCCACACAGCACGGATCACTCTAAGCAGAGCTGTTTTCCGACCATTTCCTTAGCTGATAAAAATTCAACCCTGCCTTTCAATTGAATATGTTTTCTATTAACATGTTCCTGACCTCCAACAACAGCTACAATATCCACATCACACCGCATGAATTTCTGAGCCTTTACCAAATTGAGAATAATTTGTCCCTGGGGTTAATTCTCATTCTCCGATCGAACAATACAATTAAGCGTTTATTTTATACTAAGCAATTTGTACCTCTTTATGCTACAGCATAGGTATATTAAGTATTCTGAGAGTACGTCAACCAATTAGATATTGTTATATCAACTGTACATTTAGAATAATATATACTAACAGTCAACCATCTATGGATTTCGTAGATTAGGAGTTTTATATTCACTTACTCACCCAAATGTTTAAATATTCACAGAATATTCTGTTTACAGCCGGCAAGGCTACCCATTTGGGTTTCATATAAGTGTGTAATGCATAAGCAGTCGTAGCTAATTATCTACCCTAAATCAGGGATATAATTATATTTTTCACATTTGAGTGCCTTATCCTCGGTTATCCTGCTTTACCTTAGTCTTAGGTACTCTTATGCTTGGTTTGCTATGACTAGGGTAGAAAGGCACATATGACAAACGATTAAACTACGGAATTTACCTTTACAGACTAAATAGTTTAAGGATTGACATCCCTCATATGTTGATGCTTATCATTTATAATCTATAAAGCGTCGAGGTTGAACACACATTTGCACACATACGCATTCCGACGCTAAACGCATTCGAAGTGTTCAAAATGTTATATAGACTTATCATATTTTGAGATAAAGAAGTCGATTTGGTAGTGGTTGCACATAGGGTGCAATCATACTAAAATGCACTGTGGGTATTTGGATCCCATTCCTATTGAACCCAGTGAATCTCAGAAGTTTCGATTTATCCGTTAGGTATTCAGTTCCCTCCCTTGTCATGGTAAATTTACTCATATGTAAGAAGGTCGAATGACCTCTTTATATCCAAAATTGTTGCCATATTACATTATCACGCAATTATATAATATCATTACATATACTGCTATCCTCATTTATAACAAGACTACTAAATAAACGGTTTTATTTTTCTCGATACATTCCTGGTAACTAAATAAAGCATTGCTGCGGCAAGGTTATTTTGAAAGTTGCCGAACGTTAATGGCAAGCTGTTATTTATTTACTTGGTAAATTATTATGCATTCATTATAATGGGCATCGTCAGAAAGATTATACAAACAAAATTACATTACGCTAATATATCAACCTCACGTACTTAGGCGACACATTGCTTTTTTAACGACTTTGTTGATGTAGCTATAACCATAAAAGCAGGGGAGGTAGCTTTGATTGGTCCATGCATTTGTAATTGGATAAAAGGTTTCTGACTGCATGGACGAGTATGTCTTAGACATCGATATGCCAAAGTAAGTGCGCTACTATGTCTTTCTTGACACGCCTCAGTGCGCAATATGTCTACGATTTTTATCAAGCTATTGCTAACAAAAGTGAAATTGTAGCAGAAAACCGTATAAGTAGTTGTTATATGACTGTGAATAAATTGTTAAGAAAAATATCGTACATTGGTTTCTTAGATATTGAACTTGAATGCGTAACCCAAAATTACTCACAACTACTGCGCAGAAAGAGAACATGATACAATGTGCTTATGCATCTTAGGTTAACACAGTTAAAAGGATAAACGATTTTAGAATTGCGATACTAAAAAGAGGCGGGCTACTAAACACAATCAGCGACGTGCCAAAATATCCTATCTAGAGTTGGTCGTGAATGAAAAAAGTTCAAATATGTCCAAAATGTAATTAAATACCTCAAATCTCAAGTGTCACAGAAACATTACCTGCCGACTACGACATCACTGGTATTCAGCTACAACCGGGGTTACCCATCGTTTAGCGCGTTGTTATTTAAAACCGCTCATACAATATCTATATAGGAAAAATTAGAACAAATGTCAACCAATCATCAAACCGTCCAGTTCTGGCAAAAGCGGGTAGTTTGTTTGTAAATCTTCCCGTACTTGCAACATACCATGCATGGTTTACATGAGCTTTGCTGCTTTCCATGTAAGACTAGCATATTTTGCCTAATATTCTAAACATACTAGGCACAATATGACACGCTTCATATGCCTAATATTGCAGCCGTACGCACACAAGCGATCGATGAACTCGGATATTTGTAGTCTCGCTGGCACATATATATTGACAGTATAGGCTTGTTCGACTAACACATAATTTGTGAAGACGACGCATATATTAATACTACATTTGTTGCTGTTGATATTTAAATCGTGTTTAAAGTAAAGACGGTCACGACATGTCAGCCTTAGGAAAACTATGTATTCTTCTGTTGTATGATATTTGCATTAGGGTTCATCGGAAACGATTGACTTGGGCTGAGCTGACATCAAGCAATTATTCTACTGTACTACCATTAAATGCTTGCTATAACCTTTACTGCATTGTAAGCCATAAGAGCCAAAAATTATGGGTCAAGTTTACAGCGCGCGTTATCGGTACCTGGTAAATAGCTCATGGCGGTAGATTTAATAAAGCTCGGTATGGTACGTCAAAGGTTGATCTACAATTTTATGCAATACAATGTAACCATAAAAAGATCAAAGCTCGATTATGTACTCGTTTCATCTGCTAAACTAAGCTATCCATGAGTAGTTCGGTGTTTTAACATAATTCGCTCAGCACATCTTTTGTTCGACCTCTTAAAAGAGCCATTAGTAAGACAGCTCAACCGATGAGATATATGCATACAGCAAAGCTGGATACATAAATCATACTGATCGCTTTACTAATGGGAGCTGCTGCAATCGTTGGCCGACTTAAATGCCTGGAATACTGCTCGCCCAGATCAGTGCCACAAAAAGATTTTTGACCTATAAATGTACCTTAAATGCTGGTACTTAGTAGTTCCTGATCCCTCCCGAAAGATGTTAAACTTGCACAAGAAGACACTGCTAGTAGCTGCTCTGTCGTGAAACATATCAGTTAGCCAACAGTCTTGATGCTATTTGTCCCTGTTGTTCGTTACGTGCATTCGATACTGCTGAGAACCGCTAACATGTTTTGTATTTAACAATGGCCAGATCAGTATTTCGCCTCGTGGTCGAGACTTTTGAATACTAGCATGCAGATATCCAAGCTTCTTGCATCTCAAGACAGCTTGATAATATATGCTTTTTAGACTCAATGATGGGAGCATATCTTCATACGTTAGCGTAGAATTTATACAGGTCAATCACGTATCGCTAAATTAACCTTGAGCTTAATGATCCAACCCGTAATTTATTTGTGTCCATCTAACGAGCAGCGTAACACACACACACAC
>CM067350.1:43535080-43562580 GCA_034190875.2 Urechis unicinctus | reverse complement strand
GTGATGCCTTAGTCATCAAGTTGGTTTATTGTTACTCAATGGGTATTCTAAAAATGGCTATTTGCGTGACTTGGAACAAGAATTCTATCGGGACCTCAGTGTGCCTAGGTTGATGAAGTAGAATGCGTGATCTAGCATTACTAAAACGATGTTTGGTTAAAAACCTCATATCCAGCGGTTAATAAACTGCTTAAAGAGCCCCAGTTTAGATAAGTGGTACCACCGATTTCCCAGGCCGAACAAAGCCTTCACTTTGGGTAACACTACAGTTATAGTGGCAATATGGGAAGCATTTACACCTAAATCACACCATAAATTACTTCCCGCGCACATTTTGCACACTCTCCTTCGCAATGTGTTGCTGCAACATTATGTACAATTGTAATCTACATAATAACCAGCCATTTAGCTTAACTTTGAGGGATGTTTCACGTTTTTTGACCGTATGTCGCGTAGCCGACCACTTAAGGGGATCATTAACTCTTTAAACGCATCTCATCTGTATCTTTAGGTGTTCGTGTGTATGTTGCTCTAGTTTCAAGTAATTGATGTTCCGATCTCAATGGACCGTTTTACGGTTCTCATGGCTCTTCACATCAGAACTATGCGCTGGACAAAGACACTAACAGGAGTGAATAGACTTACTACATTCGCATACGATCTCAGCAATGCTATAATTCATAGGCCCCTCTCATACCACCTCATGAAGCAAAAAGTGGTAGTCTAAAGGCAGGGTGGAGAAGAATCTATGGGGATACGTCAACTAGTTTTTTTTATCTGGTAGCCAATGTTTTGTGCTGAGAGTAGTTAATGTTGGCATTAAATCATATGGAATGCTGATCAGTATTGGCTGTTGTGATAGGCGTTAGTTTCGGGAAGCCGGCTCGATGTTCCTGGGTTATCTGGTATAGAGGGTGGCAAAGTGATGATTTCATCTGACAAAGTTTGCTTATATTGCGGCGACGTTAAGGTAACGCTATATGTGCACGTGTTTGCAGCTAATAAAATATAAATGCCATAGAGTAAAAGAGCCTATACCAATACAGGATAACATAACATGCTGTCCATCGTTTTTTTCCAACGGCATGCCAATTGATACATTGCGTTAAGCCAAATAATTATAATAAAGAATAGAACTATAGACGTTGGTTAGCCCTCATGACATTAACCATTTATTTACATTGCATCTTGCATAATATTCAAGTATTACATTTGCATAATAGTTCAACTTTGTGGTATGACACAAAGGTTGAATATAGCTAAAATGTAAATGATCCCGTCAAACTGAGCGTCGCACACACTGGGCTTGGCATAATCCATTGCTCCAATGGATAATTATTGATTCATATTCTACATACAGCATGGCTGATATGCACTTTACTCTTAAGAGATACATTTGTGGTTGTAATAGGGACCCCAAAACTGGTAGTAGCATATCATGGGACAAAACATGGTGTGAGGTGCACAATGCAAATAAGCCCATAGATGTATGAATATATATATAAGATATATATATATATATATATATATATATATATATATATATATATATATATATATATAAACATATATATATATATAAACATATATATATATATATATATATATATATATATATATATATATATCAATACATATATATATATTTATATATATATTTTAACATATATACATATATATACCTATATAAATATATAACTTAAGATATACAAATATTTATAGAGGTGTATTTATATATTAATATAAACATATATATATATATACATATTTATATATATATGTATAAATATATATATATGATTATATGTATATATATATATATATATATATATATATAAATATATATATATATATATATATATGTATATATTAACCTATGATGCATGGTGAGGTGCACAATGTGCCCACAATGCAATAAGCCCACAGATGTATAATATATATATATATATATATATATATATATATATATATATATATATATATATATATATATATACATATATATACTTATATATATGAAGATATATATATATATCAATACATATATATATATTTATATATATATTAACATATATATATATACATATATAAATATATAACTTAAGATATGCAAATATTCATATATGTGTATTTATATATTAATATAAACATATATATGTATACATATTTATATAAATATATGTATAAATATATATATATATATGATTATATATATATATATATATATATATATGATATATATATAGATATATATATATGTATATATACATATACATATATATATATATAAAAATATTTACGTATATATAAACATACATATATTTATTATAACTTAAGATATACAAATATTTACATATGTGTATTTATATATTAATATATACAAATCTATATATATATATACATATTCATATATATATATATATATATATATATATATATATATATATATATATATATATATATATATATATATATATATATATTAACCTATGATGCATGTAAATAGTAATAATTCACGCCTTTATTTATATATCCATCTTTTAGAAGCTATAAAATGATTTTTTCTTCCTCTTTAACTTGTCTGTTGAAGCTTTCAGGACTGAGTGTAAACATCAACGCTAGCTCAGGTGTGTGTTCTTTAATGGCATTTATTGACTAGTTTATGCAGTATTCATTGTTACAAGCCTGTCTGCATATCAACTTGTGCCTAAAACTATTTGGCTTATCATTAAAGCCTGCAGCTCTGATTCATGTCGCCACCGGTTAATTGGAAGCGAGTACTTCAACTGATACATTTGAGTACGTGTGGTGCATTACGTGTAGGTGTGTTGTCCCCAAACTCTTGCATTATAGGCGTGATTAACCAATGTCCGAATTGGTCATGTATTTTTTGCAGACCTATGTCACCTTCTATAAATGACAGAACCTGCCAGAACAAGAAGGCCAATGCGAATCTGGATATTGATCCGCAACTTTTATAACTCAAACCCTTATAAACCCCAATGTGATTCTGTATTTCAAAAGCAATTATTGTGTCAATATGTTCACAATATAGATACTCACATCACCTATTATATTTCCATGACTGTTTCTGAGCTGCAGAATGCTAACATTCATTGGGATGAAAGGCATACGTGCCTAGCATCGTGATACTGAAATATTCCGTACATGGCCCAGTGCTTAACAGTAAGCAATCATCGGAAGAGCTCCGATCTTGATCATGAAGGTCAATAGCAACCTTAATGCACTTCGGTAAGGCAGGAGATGTCTTCACACACTAGACCAAACCTGTGTGAAGCACTGTTGCTCTCGTCTTGTTGGACTTTTAGAATATTTGCACTCTTTACCAAAATTATACAGTTATCAATTCTCCATCTTTTTACGATGACACGATCTCGGTCATCTTTGGCGGTGCAATTTCAGCAATTACAAAGAAATTATGGCTCTTGTACATAATCTAGTAATTACTGAAGTTGTATATATGCAGTTAACCATGGCCGGCCTACCTGACCAGTACATTATCCTCAAACCCCTTAAGCGTATGTATAGCATTAAACGAACAAACATGTTATGCTTTTCTCTGGACGGTCTTTTTAGTATCGCCAGACCGCAAACCGTGTCATCACTCTACTAGGCATATTACACTCATTTCGCCTTGATGAATACTTCTCAAAGTCTGCTATCGTAACTTACTATGCATAAGTTTATATCATTTTTTGTATCAGATGATTAACACATTACTATATCGCGAATGACGCTTTCCCCAGAGACTGAGTGTTCATCATTGTTTCCCTCATCTAGTCACAGCTATATTTGGGCGTTTATAACGATCGATATAATCTATTGGTTTAATGTTGAGCTTATTTCATCCACTGAATTATTCTATTCATCACTAATTGCATCCTCAATCTGAATGCGCATCACTTAGCGGACCACTTAAGGATGTCATTAGTCCGGCAGCTTAACCCGCAAGCCGGGCTATATATATGGTTTTCATGTATACATCGGCCCTGTTGACTGAGTTAATGTCTCGAATACTTATTCTGCTTTACCGCGACCTCTTCTGTATGACCACATAACATTTTAGCTATCTGATCCCAATGCGAGGATAGTAATCTGAAGTTAAAACTAAAGCAAGATAATTTAATGGCATTCTTATTAACTACACTTTTGAACCGGATCTTTATAGCGACAAAGAGTTTCCTGGATAATGAAGCTTTCGTTATACAGGTTAAATTATTGATATATTTATGTCCAATTATAATTTGCATCAAACAAATTAATTTCTCGAATATTACATATATATATACATAACAAATTTGTAATCGGAATAATCACCGCGATAAATAGTGGTTGTGAACGTGTTATTTACAATCAAGAGTTTAACTTACTAAGAACTGCTATCGCAAGGGGTTAGCTGATTTTACCATTGAACCCTTCGACGTTATGGCGAATGTATATTAATGCTCTTTACAGGACACTCTATACAGACGCTGTTAACTGGCTTCTCGAGAGCAGTAGCCGTTTATGTGGTTGTCTTGAAACACAACCACCTCCCCGCATTATTTCAATGTTGCTTGGATACGCATATAAGCGAAGCTAAATCAGAGCCGGTTATAATGTTGTAGTAATTCAATTGCGTCTATGCATGTATGTATGTATGTATGTATGTATGTATGTATGTATGTATGTATGTATGTATGTATGTATGTATGTATGTATGTATGTATGTATGTATGTATGTATGTATGTATGTATGTATGTATGTATGTATGTATGTATGTATGTATGTATATATGTATGTATGCATGCATGTATGCATGTAAGCATGCATGCATATATGGATGCATGTTTGCATGAGCGTTTGCATGCATGAATGCGTGCATGTGTATGAATGCATTTGTGTATGTTCGCATGAATGTGTGCATGCATGTTGGCCTGCATACATGCATGCATGCATGTTTGTATGTATGTATGCATTCATGAATGTATATATGCATATATGTATATTGTATGTATGCATGTATATATGTATGTTTATATGCATATATATGTAAGCATGCATATGTATACATATGTATGTAAAATTCAAAGCCAGACCTTCATGCTGCGTGCAGACAAATTTCTATAAACGCACCATATTATGTAAATGACTTTTGCAAATCCTGAAGTGCACATGTCGACCTTAAAGGTAACAACCCGACAACATTGTTATAGACTTTGAAATGAATATTTACGCATATTACCCTGTTTACTACAATTTCAATGTCGCCTCTGGGAAATGCAATCAAGCAAATCTACTCAGGTTTAAATGTTTGGGTTATAACCAATGAACTGTCACGGAGTATAATTATACGAATACGTCGGCTTGAGTTCTGGCAATAACCATGCATCAATATAATGTTATTAACTAGTTCACTAACAATCTCATACTGAATAACAGCCCTCACCACCTGTTCGCCGTAAATATATATATATATGTATATATATATATATATATATTTAAACTCTCTTTCTTTCTATATATATATATATATGTATATATGTTTGTATATATATAGATAAACATATATATATATATATATATAAATATATATACATATATATATGTATACATATATATATATATATATATATATGTATACATATATAAATATATATATATATATATATATATATATATATATATATATATATATATATACATATATCTATATATATATATATATATATATATATATATGTATATATATATATATATATATATTATATATATATATATATATATATATATATATATATATATATATATATATATCTATATATATATATATATATATATCTATATATATATATATATATATATCTATATATATATATATATATATATATATATGGCAAATACAACATGTACGTGGGGAGTTTATTTGAATGGCTGCAGCCGCTCATTTGTCCCTTGTTTCAGCGCTAGGTGACAATTCTAGCATCCCTTAGGCCTTCTAAGATCTCATCCTCTTTTGAGGAGCGACGTTTGCAGAGGTGTGCGAGAAGTGCTGATACTATTTGTTTGGTCACCTTTTTAGGATGTCGTCATTCCCTGTCGCTGCCCTTGAAGTAGGACCGCTGTAGATTTCTGTGGTGCTTTAATGGCAGGTGAACCAATCGCTGTTTGAAATTAGCTCACATGGCTCTTACATTGCCATAAGCGGAAGCTTGCGATCGATTCAACCGACCATCATTGGTGTGAGCGTGTGCATAACGTGTGTGTGTACGTGCGAGAGTATGTGTGTGTGTGTGTGTTTGTGTGTTGTGTTTGTGCGTATGTATATGTTATATGTTTATGAGAATGTGTTTATTTGCGTTATATTTGCCTGATATTTTGGCGTTTATTCATTTGCCGAGCACATAGGTGTCAGATATATAATTCAGATGTTTGTGTAATTTCTTTAAATCGATAAAGTAGACATCCTGTTGTACAAGTGAGGTTATGTGCTGCATAGTTTGGGAAAAAATGAATAATTCATGATATTCGAAGCAGAATTATTGATTCTATAACGATCTTTAATTATGTGCGTTCATAATTGTTTGACACTATACATTTTCAGTGGCAGAATGCCTTTTGGTTTTATGTTCGAATAATATTCAATTTCATGCCTGCGGGAAGTTAAAGGAAGATAAATAAATATAGTCATTCCGAACTGCGCTGCGAATGAGGTGCTTTTGGTTAAACTACAATACAAGACATTTACAAAGACTTGCATCTGTGTGATTATGGCCAAATTAACATATGTAACTGTAAGTCGTGCAGAAGTACGATTACCATGCACAATATGCAGAAAAATTTGGACCGTAACTTTCCCCATGCATCCAATGTACTCCTAGGGATAATAACAAACAAGGAATCCAAATGTGTGAATCCGAAATCGTCTTTACGGCACAAAGTAAGCAATCGTATGAGGGAACAAATCTCCGGTGAACAGCAGCAACGGACGGGCGACGTTTACGGTTGAATTTATCTATCGATATTATATGTCCTAACGGAATTGGAAATGGCGATGATGGTTAATGGCAATGATGCTGGTCAGCACGGTCGCAAGTGCAAGTTTGGTGGCTGAATATTGTAAATTACTTTGTAATCGCCGTGTTGCGTGTAATCTAAAGCATGTTAAATGTTATAACTTCTCACATACACATTGGGAGTCTCAACAATTGTGTGGTTGACGTCTGATTGATATTAAATCAATAAGGAAATTCTGTAATGGGCCTTAAGCCAACGTTGAATAAAACATCCACACAAGGTTTTTGAATTAACCAATACCAGAAAATAGTGCCGTATTCGCCCTTGCGATGATGCTGTATCATATTATGATCATTTTGCTGTCTATGGGTACAGAAATAAAAATAGTGGACTTTATGGGACCTTTGGTGGCAACTTATAGCCAAAATTTGGCTCGTAACATTTGGTAAACCCAATATTGTGGCGTGATATGACCTTTAAAGGTCAGAGTGCAGCCGTGCAGTCGAAATTGTTGCCTAGTTTGTTTCCATTATTTTAAACGCTATTTATCTAATCAATAGGCTTATACAATCAAAATGCCTCATGTCTGTTTATATAACCTTGTATTTCGCACATACAACGTTCAACACACTGAATGATTTACATTAACGGGTAATGTGCCGAGTATTGTATCTTGGTATCAGCCTAATGTTTATGTTAAAGACTTTTGATGTTGACGATAATCGACCCAATGCAGCAAACAAGGAAAACAAACGAAAGCTCTTACATAAGTCTACTAGATTTCTTTAGAACCCATAGATCAATAACGGCTGCCGAGTTTAAGCACCTAAGCTTTATGTTGTCGGCCATAAACAGTTATATGGGCGATTCTAGATTAACTTAGGCTCTATGGAGAGCCATCACCACCGCCTGGTGAGCGATGATCAAGGTTAACGCTTTGCCATAAAATGCATATAACCATATCGTATAATTGTCAGAAATTCTTAATGACCTTCCACACGAAGCATCAAATATTTGGTTCGGATGCATTTGTTCACGCATACAACGCTTGCTATTCAACAAACATTATTGTCGTTCATTGCTTGAAAAACCGGCAACATCAGAATTATACAACAATAAGTTTTAAAAGACTGCTGAATTGATTCACATGATCAAAAGGCAACTTAACCTATCGAAGTGGAATTCAAAGAATAGGAACATTATTCAATACTCACACCATTGTACGCACAAAATCGGGTGTCAAGCAGCACTTTTTCAACAGTGACACAGTAAGAATCTCGATTTATATTGTCGCACCTTTTGATGTGGCATGCTGAAATCAAGACGCTGATATCCTTAATCTGCAGTACAATTTGGCTTCGATATATTACTGTTTACTTTCTATTCCCGTTTACTGAAGGATTCGTAGCAATAAATCTAGAAATAACAAGGTTCGTTGGTACGCGCAGCACAAGCTCGCCAACGTCAAGGCGTATTTGGCATGTGCATGTGCGATTTCAAAAGTGAGATGTTCACAAGTCTTCCTGGATTGGCTGGAATACTGAGTCATACAGATAATCTGCTGTGGCGACCTGGGCCAGCAGGCGTACTCGAAAGAGGTCACCATCGACTGCAGTGCAAACGATGACGCTTGCAAAGCCCTGACGAACCGTATCTGTCGCCAGCCTGACAAGGTCCAGTGTTGCTAGATGCGAAATACACTGTCTATCATCCTAGACTGGGACCGGTTTATGGAGCGGTGGATTCCGAAGGGCTCTAAGGTCAGTACACAAGCTACCCAGCTAAGCAGGTGTCCCTACTTTAGCATCCAAAAAACTGCCGCGGGCAACACGATCCAGATACCAGAGACAGAGCACACTGAGGTGCCCTTCCTCAGTGACACCACCGAAGGAATCATCGTAGCCTCAGAGACCGCCATCAAATCACATGTCAATGGTGCTGTCGTAATAACTTTTGATATACCTTTACAGCTCGAATAAGGCAACGTAATTAACTTTTATGCAACCTGTTCAAGCAGTTAAGCGACCTGTTCGGCGGTGTCACTCTCGATTGAACTTGACGTTTAGGCTTGGGGAGATCACACAGCTGCAAAGACTGCTCGAGAATGGGAGAAATAAACGAGCAGATCTTCACAGCAAACATCGCCGTGTGGTTAACACCCGAGGCGTGCTCAAGTCAGCAAGGGTTTTGGATTAGACAGGTGGGGTGGTACTGTCCACCATTGACCTGGAGCCCATTGTAATTGGGCCTAATATCGATGCCGTCAACTGCGACGGCCTCTCAGTGGCCGGGAAGTGTATCAGCCACGGACAGTTGTTCAAAGCTAAGAAGCATAATGAACCCTAATGAGTCGAGACCGACCGCAAGCTGAACACGATTACTCTTTAAATATATACCTAGCTCACCGACGAGAGGAACTCCGACGAACAATTCAAGCTAATTCATGACTAGGTATAAAAAAGAATAGCCAAACTGGACCACCCAAGGTTCATGCTGCAGTAGCCATTGATGAGACTTTAAAGTCTCGCTAATACCCGTACATATTTCACGAAAAAGTTGGCTGCACCTGCAAAGTAATCGATGGCGAAGATGAGCCATCTGAGGACATCCCATGGAGTGTGCGGAAAAGTTGAAAAGCCCCGTATTATGACGACTGCTCACCAGTCTCGACAGAGCACAAGGGCCTCTGAATAATATACACCATGCACCCCGTTTCCACCGGTGATTGGACAGCCTGCTATCTACCTCGCATTGCCATCCCGGACATAACATCTCCACGAAACTAACTTAATAAGTCGGAAGGAAGTTGCTATTGTATATGCACTAAGTGATAGATATATATTATGTGGAGGTCCCGGGTTAACTTTTCATAATACACAAATACATTGAATTCAACTTCTTTGAGCCTCGCAGTACCATACCAAAAGGCAATATCAATGTGATCACTCTGGGCTATTTAAGTAATTAGAATGTGTATGCACCCAAATATGGTAGCTCAAAATGGTGGGGCCTTCTAGCGATTATGTTGGCTCATAACAATTGGCGTTATGTTGTTTGGGACAGTTAGCTTACAGCCTTGCCACACATGCGTAGCAGTGCTTTTAATTAGTCGGTGTTTGACTGTCGGCCAAGCTCGTTCCATAACCTTGACCCCCCACACTTAGCTATGCATTGGCGCTCTTTGCCCTCCTAAGTGCATATGGGTTTTATGTGCATGCGTGTTAGACATCTAGAGGGGTTAGCTGAGAATTGTTTACCACATCTTACTGTGCTTTCAGCAGCTGTGTTGAACAGATTTACAATGAGGTAGACATTTGTTATAATGTTTTGCGACGACTTGCCCTAAGAAGCGTTGTTGAGTTAAGTAGCCTAATTCTTCTCGGCAAGTGTGCCGCTAAATAGCAAACGGCATCTTTGTTAGATAACGAAATATGGAAAATTTTAGACACTTAATTTATTTTGGACCTATCTAGGCGATTCAGGCAGCGATATTTATTAACTGAACTAAGTATAGGTTTGTAGCTCTGTATCTCCTTTCGTGAATGGTGGCGGAAACATATTTTGATTCTCCATTACTGAACCATGCAGTTAAGTATAAAAAAATTACTACATAAGATAAATTTAAAGTGTAAACGACATTGCGTTGTCAATGTACATAATACTACATATTAAGAGTTTTTTGCAATCCAACAGCTTTAGAAAACCCTAGCAATGTATTAAACCTTCATGTATACAGGGCTTATTTTAACCATATCAAGATTTAAAATGCTCTTTTAACCTATTGTGGACTTTAAATACGTGATATATTTAACTGAGAGATACATTTTAAGATGAGCCGTCATTGACTTATACATTGCGTCTACTTTGCTTGGCATGTAAGGACCAATCCGTATGATGCTGCGCGTGCTCACATTAACCGTCATGCAGCGGATCAAACGAAAAAAATCCCCGTACCGTATTTGCAAATAATGAAACCTGGAATCAGTTGCCAACAGCTACCAGTGATTGAAATTTAAAATGCAGCGATGCCAAATTTATGGATTTGCGATGGAAAAAATGCTTAGCACGTTTCACCACTTGTTAACCACAATGCAGTGTAGCTGTTGGCAAATCCTACTCACAATAGGTCTCATCAATAGGCTGTTGTTCAGATTATTCCCATCACGTGTGATAGTGGTTAAGCGAGCAATTTGTATGAGCGGCTTATCGTGTAGGATCAGTCAAGTGGACGGACAGTTCGAATCAACAAGCAGAATCGAATTATTTAGGGCGGCTGGAGTGTTTTGCTTGCAAGCTAGAGTTTAGCACCAGTGACGTGTGTTCGTGAATTGCATCATTCGGGTTGCATTTTGTCATATATTTCTTTACAGTGATGCAAACACTTTCGTTCTAACATGAGTGGCATCGTTGCCTCTCAACGTGCACATATTAAAACCTTTATTGTACTCCTGGTTACAACATAATTTATTATGGTCCGCCACGTTGCACCGACCATTTAGCGATACTTGTTAACCAGCATGAATACTTTGGGGTATTCATAATTAGTAGTCTCGCCATACATACAATACGACTGCCGTATGCATCTAAGTATCTCATAAATTGTCACTCAAACTGTTCATGACTTGTTCATCCCATTCACAATCTATGATAGTTCACAGGGTCGAGATATTTTACTCATCAGTATTATTTCGTTAAGCGTTGAAAAAATATCTTGCCCTTGCGCACCATTAGCAAGTCAATACAAGTCAGTTGTGCTAAATGTTGTGCTAATTCTTTGTGGCTACCCCATGCAGCTGCCGGTCCAGTCTTATAATATAAAACAATATGTATTAATTCGACTACATTATTCAACAATCATGGAATATACGCTCATAAGTTAATTAACGTCCAGGAGGTACACTACTTACTTAACGCCGAGTATTATGTAGATTACGGTTGCAACTAGTTTTATAATATCACCAATCAATTGTCAAGAGGTTATTAGGTTTAACTTGCCTGGTGTATCTAACGGAATCTTCACGCAACATAGGGCAAACCTGGCAAAAATTGCAACGTTGTATGCTAAATTGGCACCCGGCAAGTTATACATCAATAATTAATGATGTATTTCCAAGGGTACACTTACATCACACACGGCTTTAAATACAGCATGCTAAATGTTCATCGATAAAAGAGGTGTGTCGTTGTGACTATTCCAATAGTTGTATCAGTATAACGTTGCGATTAGGAGACGCTTCGTAGTTTGCAGTCTTCATAGTACCACACTCTAATATACAGTGACACGTATAGTGTTGCACTTCGCCTATAAAGGCGAAATCGAAGCCCTTCGACCTTCTCCTCGTCATAAACTTGCAACATGTCAGCAATGGTCCAGTAATCGTACAAAGACTAATGCGCAATGACAATCTGCTTGCATATTTGCCCCAGGAGCTTCATTTGTTAAAGGTTGCCATGGTAATGCAAAATGCGGAGCAATCCTGCTGAAGCTCTATGTGCAAAACATTTTCAATGCGCTGGGTGAGACAGCCCCTAAGGTTGGTACCACCGTTAAGATAGACGCCAGCTACATAGTTCTGGTTATAAGACGATATTCGATTTCCAATGCTAACGCTTTGCAGAGCTTACAAATATTGACAAAACGTCGTATACAAGCGAATTGGATTAAAGTGCAACCGTCGTTATCAAGGATCGTCGAGTCGCTTAAAATTTGGCGTTACGATAAAACCAGATAATTGACAATGTTGCTATCGTTATTGGGATAGTTGCTATTCTGGAATCTGGAAATGATCTATCGATCAAATATTGGTACGCCACATGCTTGCCATCGCATCTTGCCTTCATTTAGTATACTTGAATCGATGGATTCGAGTCAATTGCTTGAATGATATAAATTGACAGAACCATTTCATGATAGCGTTTTTTCTATGAAAGCATCATCAAGCGAGTTGATCCCAATCTCTATTGGTATAAACCTTGGGCGTTCCATCACCGATGTATGGGTACTTCACTGTAGTCTGCTGATATTAAAATACCGCGTGTAACATATTGCCTCTTAGAGCTGTTTAATTAGTTCGGGAGGTAATAAGAGAATAGTGTTAAATCTTGGAAATTGCTAATATCCACATGCCATTCAACAAGGATTGCGATGGCATGCTATCTTTAGGCGGAAACAAGTCCATGGTGATATATTGAAGGGTCACGTTTGGTAACATTTGCAGTGGTTTGTAAGAAAAGAAATTAGGCGACTAAATGATAGACATCTAAATACGTCAAAGGTGCAATGTGAAAAAGCACGTGGTAACTTTGGTTGGGAATATGATCACGAGGCGTTGGAAATTATATTGTTGTACCTTTGTCATACAAACAGAATGTGCCAAGACAAACTAACAGAATTCCTTTAACTTTTCTTTTAAGAATTTCCTTATATGAATCCGCTTCGTATTCGCAGGAGACGCGGCAAATACTGATATACAGTAATATTTCATTTCATTGGACCCACAACGATTTGCTGGAGAATGATGGAGCAACTAGTACCTTTACTTGCATGGAATTGATGTCTTAAATAAAACAGTATGATCAGACAAGCTTCAACAATACAAGTATTGCATACTTATCCAGTAAATATCTAAATAACATGTGTCTTGATAATTGGTCAGATTGAGATGTTGGTCCAAGCAATATCGTTAAATTTAATCAATAAATTGCTTCTAAATATGAGGTGCATATTCGAGGCATATAGTCTGGGATTCTTATTCGTATCTAAATAACTGTATCATGACTACATCAATCTCAAATTTATTGGAAAGCTAAGGGTTGCCTCTCACACTTTACGATAACAGCAATTTGTAATTATATTCGTTTGAATCATCAAAGGATTCCAGGGCTTATGCGTGAGAGCAAACTGTATGTTGAAACACATTCGTTGTTTGCAAAACACCCGAATGTTCCCATTGTGCGTGAAGCAGATGCAACACAGACGCATTTGCCGGGATGGTGCTTAGGTGTGTGTATTTATATAGTTGTGAATCAAAGCTGCTAATGACACATAATGCCCATCGTTCCAGAAAGAATATATTTCTCCATATGTTGATCATCATGCTACAACAGTGTAAGTGATGACATGCATTTACGACAGCGCTTGGAGCGGCATTACACTTTACGAAATCCATCAGCCGTTTTAGATTTCTGCAGGGAAAGGCATATAAGTGTAGACACTAGCTATATTTACTTTCAACGGAAAGCAATATGGACGTTGTTATTTGCTATACGCATAGTAATGCACAGAAACCTACGATAGGTCAAGCATCGTCCGAATTTAGTCAACTATACTTTTAATTCCTACGTTTTATATATGCATATTGATTTTGATTCATTGTAAAGAAATAATAATAAACTATACCTTTAAATTGCCCTCTTGTTATTCAGACTCGCGCTATCGTGATACATATCTCCTTATCGCTCCCTGTTTTCATAATACCTGAATTAACATACTAAATATGTTTCAACAGCGTAGGGGCGGTTTAGATAACAGAAATCGTAGTTTATGTAAGCCTTCAATGCCAGAGGTGTTCTTTCGGCTCGGTGCGTAAATTCTAGGAATGTGATCCGAATATAAGCAACAAATCAAGAAGTAATATGTATTTTTTTCTTTTCCATTTTGTCGCAAGGTCGCCGTGCATCCACTGACCTACAGTCGCCTACTTGCATATGGACGAGTTTACAGATAGCTATATGGTACGGCTGCCGCAGTTCGGTTTAGCTAATACTACACGGCAAAATGTAAATTCCATCATCTTTATGCGTATTGAGTTAATACTACTATGCACAAACAGCGTGATGCGCAATCACATGCCCAAAAAGCCCATAGATTCTGTCATTAGTAATCCATCTCAAAATCATGCACTTAATTTATTTTCATGTTATATCATAGCCACAGCACTACGGTCAGCTACAAGTAAAACTGGAAACCCCCATTAGGGCCCATATGCAATTAGGCGCACGACTTTATGCGTAGCAAAGATCTCGGTTTAGCTAATACAACATACTGTCATTAGTAATCCATCTCAAATGGTCGCTCATGCACTTAATTTATTTGCCAAGGTATGTTATATAATAGTCACAGCACTACGGTCAGCTTCAAGTAAAACTGTCATGTTAAGATTTAAGGAGTCCATGGAGCCAGAGAGGAAACATTCAAATGTTATGATTTATTTGCTGCAGGGTATCTATACAAAATCTGCGATGCTTTCAAATATATATCTTACTGCAATCGCACATTCCCCTGGCGGTTGATAAACGGGAAATGTATGTGCATTATGCCCATGACAGCTTGTAGCAGACACACGTACAGTTATATCAGTTCTATTCGTAGCATCGCACATAGTTTAACGCTCAATGCAGGAAGTCAATTTATATTGAACAATAGTAAAAATAATGACTTCGTGCCAACAATGCCCATTCAAAACTGGCGGCCTCTACTAATACTCAGCCGCAATACTCTACACTAATTTCTAGCTATCGGGCTTCTTCTCTTCTGTCTGACTTAAAATACAGTGGTGTGCAAACCCCAACCATCTTGCTGACAACAAAAGTGCTTCAAAAGTCATTTGATGAATGCCTTTATGTTATTGTTGAACAAAGTAATATGGGGTGATAGATGCCTCCATTATCGACCTCTTAAACTCAGCCCTACAACGTCGAATCATATTCGCTCCTCAAGGGCTGTAGCATCTTAATTGGCAGCAAAGCTTTTGTATGTTCATGAACATTTTGACTAAAGGATGTGTGTAAATGACAGGTACGGGATCCAGAACAAAGCATGATGTAGTTTTCTCCTTATGTGGTTCCGCAGAGTCTGAGGCGTGACTACCCGAGCCGCACTGAAGACGCCAGTGTGGCGTCATCTGCTCGATGCAACGATGAAATTGGAATTTCCGTTGAGCTAGTTAACGCATCTCGTGACAGTGGATCTATTTCGCTTATAAACCAAAGTAACAATATACCATTAACCAACTGGTACTGGTGAACAGCAAGGATCTGTTAGCTCATTTAGTGGAAGCTGATATTTTGTGCACAAACTGATGTCAATGGTTAAGTATAATTGTGATAACATCCAACTTTATTTTGGGGCATACTTGTGTATCGGTACAGGTGAAATATGAGCGTAGGCATTTTTTATTTTTGTGTCCGACGCAAGAATTCCATTGCATGAAATGCAATTAGATCAGTAGTAATTGTTTCTCGGTAACATCCATCCATTCATAAGTCGGACGTTATGACAATCTATCGCACACTAGAGAGCTACCTACTTTGACGGTATCGTGTATGCCCTGCTTATCGTAGTCAATGCCGTAGTATTAGTTTAAATGTATGTGCCTTTAATAATGTGACTACGCCAGTGACTGGGAAGTTGAGCACTACGGAATCACTATCACGATAGTGAGAAATGGCATAACTAAGGCATAACCAGTTTTATAGTATCCATATTGGACTTATGATTAGTAATGAGCGAATGTAAGATGTCGGATACAATCACTTAAATAAAAAACGATAGCAGTGTATATTGTGAAATGATTAAAACTCTATCGATGTTGACATGTACCAGGACGACAATTTTACTACCAATGTCAATTTACATACCACCTGTATATCTACCAATGCAGTCTATCTGCAGATCCCTATTTTAAATAGAACAAAAAACGAATGCCTTGCATTGCTATGTGGTCTTCTGTGCACGCGAGTGCGTCAATTGTCACTCTATATAGGTAACGAATGGTTCTATTGTTTTGTTTCTCATTTTCTTCGGGGTCACGCAAGAGCATCACACTGGAATGATCATACCCTCCGATTTCTTGCAAAGTTATGTCCCACCGTATCCAATGAGTGTTCTAGCCATCCTTGATCTTGATATTATCAAATTCACTGCATGCAATCAAAATACCGTTTTGATTAATCCGTGAACTGTATGTCAAGTTTATTATAACTCTGCACCAGTTAAACGAAAGTTTCATACATATATATATATATATATATATATGAATATATATATATATATATATATATATATATATATATATATATAATATATACATGTATAAATATAAATATATATATCAATACACACACATATATATATATATATATATATATATATATATATATATATATATATATATATATATATATACATATATATATATAAATATATATATACAGATATATATACAGATATATATATTAATGTACAAATAGGTATATATATATATTTAAGCGTGTACATATATGTTTTCCTTTACGATGCTTGTGACTAACGGGGTTGGTTTCTCTGACATGTATTTCTTCTGATGCAGTGCATAGACAATATCGATAACGATGTGAGCCACAGGATGAATTCCCTTAGGACATTTCCGTTTCTGATGAATTGTATTGCATGATCGTGCATCAGCGAATTGAGTTTTTGTGGCCAAATTATGGAATGGAAAAAAGTCCATTCGGATATGTCATTATTTCTGCAAACTCGATGGCAGGCTCGTTTCGATGTAAATGCATTTAATTGCACTTATGTAACAAGGCAAGATATAATATCGCAATAATGTCGTACGTCCAAATGCCGCTACCTTATGACCATTATCTTTTGTTTATGTACTACCGCCCAGAGACGGACGCGATCATTGTGTAAAGGTTTTGAAAGATTGGCTTTTGGTTAAGTTTGCATTATGTTTGCAGTCCGTGGACTTTAGATTACGCTATCAAGTGTCATATAATCGGGCTATGCAACCAATATTATCTAATTGACCAGTCGGTCATTAGAGGTAACCACTCATTTGAAGCTATTAATATATGAATAATCATTATTAAACAGTTGTACCGACAGCTATTGTTTTGCGTACACCAAAAGTACTGCACCACAATGTGCATGAAACTTCATTGGTAGAGAAATAGCTCTTTTCGTGCTTTTACCAGCATCGGTGTAATTGATGTTGCATGTACGTTCACTGGGTAAACACACTAAATATTGTTATGTTATCATTGCAATCTATCAACAGTTTGTACATCGGGGAGGGTACAGGTTTTGATGGTGTGGGACATAGCAATGCAATGGTATAGATATGCTAAACAGTTGTTTTTAAAGCATTTCCGCCGATACCGGTGAATATCGGTAGATGTCGATTCGTCAGTGATGTATTGTATTCCTTGAATGTTCGTCACAATTTTACGGCAATAATCGGATGACGTATTAATGTCAATAATGTTGCCCAATGTGTTTTTCATTTGTAACATGTTTGAATTACTCATCTGCATCTGCTTCAATACTGTTCTTTTCATTATTTCGATGTAAACAACACAAACGCATACAATTGCTTATCCTCTTATATAACACGTGCCATTTTCATTTACATTGTCCATCCAATGCATGTCATAGAGATTATACTATTGCTGTATTCGACTATGTAAACAACGTTATTATTGCTGAAAATGCGTTATTATCTGTGTTACAGGAGTGCCGTCAGAATGCCTCTACCAACCTAGCCGTTTGTAGTTCAATTGATGACGCCCACAACATCTGGCAAAAACACCCTCATCACAATGAAGATTAATGTGGATAGCATATAATCCTAGACCTTGCTAGGTTAATCTTAGTTGCTGAGATATGGATATCAGATTGCCGGGCGCATCTCTTGACAACAAATCCGCACATGAGCGATCGGATCTATTGGTAATGCATAAATCTCGCCGAGGGAGATTCAGCATGGTTATTATTCAGAGGCAAGTCTCAAATCGCCTAACATAGCAAGAGATTGCGGTTTTGAGGCAGAGCGGGAGAGAATATATGGGAGTCGCCAATACAAACAGTACGTAGTAAAACATGCTGTACGGTCGTGGCTCTTGCACTGTACACAGCTTTGTAACTGCCGACTCGATGGTACAATCTTGATTGACGATTTAGCTACGCAGATTACCTAAATGTTTTAGAAATGAATTAAGTTCCAAAGAACTAAAGCTGGAATAAATGGCTAGACTATACACATAAACGTGATTGGCCGATTGAAGTTAATCACTTCGTGTATTCACTGCGCAGTCATCAATACAAGAACGCAATTGCAGAATTAAGTCGCGAGTTCACTTGGCGACATGAAAGGTAAATTGTTTGGGCACTCGTCCCGATTGAATTCCGAAGTCACCGACTAATTTACGGGTTTTCATGGCCCAGACTTATGCAAACACATCGCACTATGATTCGGCTTGTGGGCTTTGTAAATCGGCAATGAGTTGATAATTGTACATAGCACAGTACTCTTTTAGTTTTCCATCTTTAATAAATTAAATTTCAGCCGAGTATTTGATGCACAGCACCCAATAAATATTCATATGCTCATTCGCCAACTACAGCCTGTTGAGCATACCCAAGCAGACGCATAAGATTGTTAGGGTGGCCGTGAGCCGCTTCCTGTAAGATGCCATTGAAGACGACGGTGACCTAGAATGGACTACTGCTTTGACATCCACTGCTCACCCCGTCATGATAACTGCACTAACCAGTCTATGCGGCCACATGTCCTGTTCTCCTTCACCATCGGAGATGAACCAACATCCTCCTCAGATGTGGTGACACCAGGCCCAAACAGGGTCGGTCTGGGCTTCGAAGACGCCAGACTATGTCGACCAGTACATGCTGCAGCCACCAATTAAGTGTCCAGAGCAGCCGATGCAGCTGCAACAGTATCAGCTGCGTCGTCCCCTGCAGCATGTCCAGTGTCTGCACGCAACATTGCTAACAATCCATGTTTAGAAAAGCTGACATTGATGAACCAGTCATGTTACAGTCGAATATTTCTGAGCACTACCACAAATACTGCATAACCACAATATGTCATGTATGATTGAGTGTGTGTAGCCGCTGCTCCCTCCACCACCATACACACATTACTTTCGATAATGATTGTGGCCACGTAACTGGTGACACCAGGGTGTTCTGCAAAAAGCAAATACATTAAGCATAACTATTTCTCGTTTAAGTTTGAACCGTATCTTTGGCCCATTATATGGTTTGGCATATGATAACTAATGCCGGCATTAAAATCTGTCGGTTTATCAACACCCTCAGAGATAGAATATGGTGTAAACAGCCACCTGCACCTTTAGAAAATATATAAGATTGTTGCGTATATGTTTACCTGTATTGCAGTTAGCCCAACAGGTTATGTACTCAGAATTAATGTATTGCTAGCCATTCATAATTGTATTTGGGAGAAATTCACATGAACCTATATGAATATCGTCATTCAATTATTGATAGTAGAATAAATGTCATTTTGCAATGAACTTGGTTCATCACCATTTATTATGGATAAAACTGTCTTCAAGACGAATGACTTTGATGCATTTTGACATATTTTATATGCAGGTCATTTGTCTCAGACGATGTACAATTGCATGCGTTCTGCAATGATTGATTATTTGAAATGCCCGTCTGGATTTTGAAAATGCGCAAACGATGAAGCAATATACTCCAACATTTTCACTTGGTCTCTTTAGATGGTTTGTCATCTAAAAATTTTTGTATCTTAATGGAATCATCAACTGACCTTACCGGCAGATTTTTTCTGTCCGCCATTACTGGTTGACATGACTGCAATGACAATTATCCAATCCGGCTGTACTGTTTACTCTCATTTAATTATGGAAAGGAGCCCTCATGTTATTCCCATGCGTTGTTTGACTGTTACAACTGTAAATGCTATAAACTCATGATACCACTAGACTAGCATGATTGACGGTAGGAATCTGTTTATATTAATTGTAGCTGTCAATGGTCAAATATATTATTACATTTATCTGCTATGTTTCTTATCGTGACACACTTCATACAATGAACACATACTATCACTTACTATCAATATAATACTTACTGTATGCGCTGGATTGTCTTTATTGAATGGCAATTTACATACGAAAGACCTCATATGATTTGCAGTCAGTATTAATAATGTTTATGACGACCGACAGTCATATATTTGAAATGGCAGGGCTATGCTCAGTGCACTTGGTGCATGCACTTGGCCGCTTATGTGGATTTATAACAGCAATATTACGCTACCACAAATTGGCTACATTACGTTTGGACAAGTCATCAACTTACTCCTGTTAACTTGCGTTGGTATTTCTATTTTAGGTAGGATTTGGTGGCACGGTAATAGTCATTAGTTCCTTTTGCATTGCGGCAGTTAAGATGCTTACGTGCTCGTCCTCGATAGAAGACGTTATTTTGATAGAAAAGACCGCAGCGTTAGGAGCCATAATATCAATTGGTTAACCTGACAAATCTTAATGTGCACCAAATTGCACAGTTAAATTCGACTTGACCAAACAACATGTAAGGACCACTTCCTAGCGTTACATTAATGTATTAACCTGGATGCCTTCTTTAAAGGAAGTGGAGCCACACTTTTTAACTAGACCGAACTGCTGTCTCCATTCTATAGAAGATCGAATAGTAACTCCTAAAACGTACGGAGGAGGTAGGCATATATCAACACTGCATTGGATATCTCTATGACATATTTATTCTCGCAACTTTACTATTATTACATTTTATTAAGGTATCTTTAATCTTCTTTAATCGGTATGCCTTTCGAGTCATCATTTGTCTTTTACTTGATCTATTGCAATCAATTCCGATATTCAGACTGTGCTCACTGGCTCAATATGATCTGTGCTGATAACTCATGTCTATAAATTTTCCATTGATATCACAGTCGTGATTACGCCAAAGACACTTCAGCGTCAACGTGCAGTCGTTGTGGAGGTAAATCTAACATACCGTTTCACCACAAGTATGCAAATGAGGACAAGGGAAATTTGCAACATCATATTGTCCCCCTTGCAATATGGTATGCAGATATTTGCAATTTCAAAGATTTAATGTTAATCTTTTACCGTCGACCGAATCAATTTGAACAGCAGTGCCAAGGCATCAGTGACCAAATGCCTCACGCGGTATGTAATATCAGCGGAATATTAGAGCGCAGCACCCAACAAATATTCGAATGGAACAATGGTGATCCTGCTACCAATATTCCTGGTTTGCAATAAAACTTACCTCTTTTATAAAGTGGCTCCCTCTCTTCTTAATATCCTTTTACCCCAGAATAGCTCTGTCCCCTTTCCTATATTTTAAGATCGATTAGGCTATTTTCAGCTGACCCTGAGAAATATATATTGTTATACTAAATGAATTATAGGGTAGAGCTATAATATCTAGCTAAGGTAATATGTATAGAGCGATAGCCACATATGCCTACCTCTCTATTTCGTCAATCTTATATATGATTTGAGAAAGCGTTATTTACACTGTTAATGATGACACAAACAAAAAGGCGGATCATGTATGCGCCGGATTTGTTCTGGGTGTAATTCGAGTGACAGCTTTGATGGTTATGGCACTTTTTTAGGTAGTTATCATAGGGGTTTGATGAATCGTAATTGTTGCGTTTATACTGGCACTCAATTATCAATATAGATCAAAACGCTATACCGATAATTGCCTAGTATATTCCCGGGAACGGTGATACTTTCGACATTGGCCGCGCTTGGTTAGGATTGCCTAAAACTTTAATAAATGACCTGTAAAGGGCAAATATACAAGCAAGATGCGTGGTTAATTAAGCGTTGCTAAGATCGTCACAGGTTAATAACTTGGTGAAGCAAGAAATGGTTAAAACCTGTTTTACAATGGGTCTCTGTTCAGAACCTTCAACACCATAAGATACGCTTCGCATCAATGTGGTTCATTGAGGGCGTTGCGTAAAACGCGGATTATCTCACCATCACGTTACACTGATATTATCATCATAATAACCTTCATAACGTTGCGGTGATATTGCTTGATAAATGCCTCATCACCTTTATAAATACGTTCTATAAATGGTACTTGTACTGGCCGCTTGGTGCGAACGTATTGGGAAAAGCTGCGGCTATATGCAAGGCCCCTGCGTATAATCGGGTCATCGCAATGCCTACATTTTGGCGAATTGATTCCGTTGAAAGCATTGTGTGAGGATCAATCCGTGATTTCAGGAAACCACCCTAGTATCGCTATAACATGTTTATTGGAATGGGCGCAATGTACATAATGGTTTGTTGTGTTTGGATTTATTGCACATTACCTTATATTCCATACTCATTCCATTTAAAATACATATATGATCTGATCGAATGCATATATGATGTTAAATATGCTAGGTAAGGCAGGACAATCAGCCTTAATATTGGTTTCATCTCTTCGAGTGTAGGGTCATTGAGTGCTATTCATTTCGTTAATACTTATTCTGACACGGCTTTCTGCATTACATCGCTATTTTTAAAAGCATACGGCTAAGGGCTGTTGTTACTGTGACAGGATTATGGGTCAATAATCTGGGAGAAAAAATTAATTCTATTTAAGGCAACTATTGGACGACAAATGAAGATTGGTAAATTATACTGACTAGTAACAATGGATAACTATATGGCACGAATAAGTTTCAGACCAAATATGCTTGGTGTGCGAGTTCATTAAAGACTCCTAAAATCGCGTGCGTGCAGCGATACCATCATGAATGGGCTCACAATAGTTACCAATCATGTTGATTAATTGTTTTTTGCGCATTGATAAAGGTCAACTTAACTTCGCTGATCAAGTTATAATCTTACAGTGACCATGCAAACAAACACATAAGCGCCTCTAGGGTATAACCTTTTAAATTAGTGCATGGTGGGCGGATACACTGACATATACTTATACAGAATCGTATTAAGACGACACTGATAGAACCCCTAAAAATAGCGATACCATCAAACACATAGTGACTTATTTGGAGCAGAAACTCATTATCACGAGTGATCACATGACATAAATTCTGTTCAGTTTGCTGTTTACAACTTATTTGACCCTCACTTATCCGACGCAATGAGCCGCTCATAAACCCCTATCACGTGTGGTATCAACGATACGGACCGCAGCATGATCTGGCGATGAGACCAGTGTTATTATTGGAAATGAGTAATAATTGGTCAGAGTATCACGTCATATTGCGATAAACATTTGTCAAAATTTGCTACGCACGTTGTGCATCAACAATCCAGGGAACTGAGAAATCTTACACACATACTCTTATTTACCTCTAAATTCTGGTAATTATATGGTGCTAACTAAAGGTGAACATAGTTCATGTTTCCGGCGTGTACGTTATGTTACTTTATCTAATATTTCTGTATTCGATGCTTCAAAAAAGTCTATCAATTGTTTAATAAAATGCTTAAGGATGTTAAAACATTATGAAAACACCAAAGAGTGTATAGTACCTATAAACTCTTTGGTGATAACACTACCGGTGTTCATGGTTTATAGTTGTTCAAGGTCTGCAAGATGTATTACAGCTTTATAAATGACTCATGACCCTCTGTCATGCCTTGAATGACAGAGAGTATTTTGGGACTAACACGGCTTCACCGATCGATTAAACGGCCAGATAAACGTTCATACAATTAGATATTGCAAAGATCACAGTCGTATCAAGCAATCAACATTGAACCTTTCGCTATAGCGGACAATGAGGGTTAGACAAGGTGAAGTGACTCAAAAATCAAGAGAGTGATGCGGCAGGAAAAGGAGACAATCATTACTCTACTTGTGTTGCACTTTCTTCTATTCATCTGTTTGCCTTTTAAATTGACCTTATCCAGAAATCAACCAACTGCTTCCACGTTTACACCGACCATCGATACTGGTGCAGGTAACAGGCGAATGCTAATCAGCATCTTCTTCTCATACGAAGTTATTAATTTACACGAGTGTTAGGGATAGACAAGAATATTTATCAGCCACACAACTCTCATCCCACTTTGGTGCGTCTCAGCTATGCTGTCAACAAGCGACGAATGCGCAAGGGAAATAATTGTTATCATTCATGCCTGTTACCCATTAACCCTTATCAACGACAACCCTGGATTTAACCAATCCGCTCATGAAGTTCATAAACCTGTCGTTCGGGTATATTGTTCCTCGTGTATTGCAACTGAGGCTTTTCATGGATGTACCTCGGACCACACGCTACGAACATTTTGAAACAGGTTGATTTCCTTTTATATGAATATATTTGACCATAGTTGCTTTTCCTCATAAACTAAACGATAACCCTTGGTAAAGTGTTGAGTAGTCTGCTAACACATTTGTAACAATAACGGTATCAATATTCATAATCTAGCTGTCGTATTATAATTTGTACTCGTGCAACAGTAAATTTGATACATGAAAACTACTTGCGTTAAAGATCAACACTTTAGCTGATAATAATAATGGTTTATTGTCTCAAATAATACAAAGACAAATACAAATACAGGTATACTTGCATTAAATTTAATATACTTTCCATAAATATCCAAATGACCGGTCATTGCTGTGCTACATAGTATTATATAGCGTGCTGTATAGATACACAAAGAATACTCAATCATATTTTTTTCCATTTTACAGTGACAAAATCACTTTCTTATAAGGAAATTTGCGCAAATATCAAAATTTAACCGAAATGATGTGATGCATTTTACTCACCGAGGCAAACTCATTTTGCTGTGACGATTTCTCAAATGCAACTCATTTCGTTCAAAGAGCCCTCTTTGGGCATTGGAATTCGTCTATTCTAATATATGTTCAAATATCCAAACAGGTTATTTTATGTAAATGAGCAATACTAGAAATTTGTAGAATTCTTCTCATCGCAAAATCTTGGGGAATAGATATCAACGACTGGCGCGCACATGAAATATCGGGTTCAATTCGTTTAGTTTTAATTTCCTTTCATAAAGTAATTAACCCGATTAACCGGCATTACGTCGCCACTATTCTGATATGTTGAATAACTGCATACCCCTGCGTAGGAAATAATGCCAAACAAGATAAATGTATAGCGAGTACTAGTTAATGACAAAGATGAGTGGAACTCATATTACTTAGCAGGCTACAATATTCGATGCTGAACCATGAACTGGTAAAAAACAAGTAAATTCTAAAGTACACAAATGCAAGGGTTTGAATCTTTGTGATCACTACCTAGTTATACAGATGTATACATATATATATATATATATATATATATATATATATATATATATATATATATATATATATATATATATATATATATATGTATATATATATATATATATTTATATATATACATATATACCTATATATAAAAAAAAGTGAATATATATATATATATACATATATATATATATACATATGTATATATATGTTTACAAATATATACATATATATACATATATAGATTTATATGCATATACATATATAGATTTATATGCATATATATATATATATATATGTACATATATATATGTATGCATATAAATATGTAGATATACATATATAAATATATATATATATTTATATACATATATATTTATACACATACATATATATATATATATATTTTTTTTATATATACATATATGTATATATATATATTTATATATGTATTGATATATATATATATAGATATATATATATATATATATATATATATATATATATATATATATATATATATATATATATATATATATATATATATATAACTCTTTTTCCCGGTTTAGGGCGACCGCTTCATTAAGCCGCATTAGGGCGACTGGTGATATATCTCTTGATTACCTATTTTTTTCAAAAAACAATCCACAATTGCAGTATTGGACGTCATATAACCCCTATTGTCGAATATTAGAAGTTTATGTGAAATATTGGGAGATATACGACTTTTGGTCGGTCGCCCTAAAACCAACATCGCAAATATCCACGCATACGACGACCGCTGGTTGTTGCTGCATGTCTACAAGCTTAGGACGACCGCTGTGTTCTGTAGTAAAAAAACTCCGCATAAGGACGACCGATCTTTCAAGCTATCTCTTCATAGTCATAGTTGTGCTAAGTTGGATCATAAAATTACGATTTAAATGGTTTCATCGTGTTGATTTAATGGAATCTACCAGTCCTATCAGCAAACAATCATTTCATGACCCTTTTACTGAAATAATGATGCACAGCCTCCATGTATAATATCGTGTAACGGGCAGTCTAGATGTTGAGCATGGAGGGGCGGGATGGGATGAGGGGTTGATATAGGGTACAGTGGATGGCTTTGTTATGCGATGCTGTTTCTTATATTGTTCGATTAAACTGAAACATCTACCTTGCCCATGCTCCGCTGGGTGCGGGATTTCGTTACCGTTAGTTTTAACCAGACCAAGCTCCCGCTGAGATGGACAACACGGCGAGTCACTAATGCGTCACCGGTGTTGGCGGGAGAAAGGTGTACAATTACAAGGTGCCTGCCACAAAAAAACCATGGTCTCAGTAGATCAGCTGGTAGCGCGGTATCCACTGATATCCAAGATCACGGGTTCGAATCTGAGGAGTGAATTTTTTTTT
>CM067350.1:43448495-43528383 GCA_034190875.2 Urechis unicinctus | reverse complement strand
GCGAAATCGAAGCCCTTCGGACCTTCTCTCCCGTCATAGCCTTCAAAATGCGCCAACAAAACTGCTCAACATGGTCCAGTATCGTACCAGGAGCTAATGCTCAATGACAATCTGCTTTGCAATATTTATGCCCAGTAGCTTCATTTGTTAAAGGGTATGCCATTGTAAGTGCAAAATGCGGAAGCAATCCTGCTGAAGACTCTATTTGCAAAACATTTTCAATGCGCTGGGTGAGTACAAGCCCCTAAGTTGGTACCACCGTTAGAGATAGACGGCCAGGCTGACATATTTCTGGTTTTAAGACGATATTCGAATTTCCAATGCTAACTAACGCATTTGCAGAGCTTACAAATATTGATGGACAAACGTCGTATACAAGCGAATTGGATTAAAGTGGCAAAAACCGTCGTTATCAAGGATCGCGTCGACAGTCGGGGTTAAAATTTGGGCGTTACGATCAAAAACCAGATAACTGACAATGTTGCTATCGGTGTGTTATTGGGATCAGTTTGCTATTCTAGGAATCAAATGAGAAATGATCTATCGATCAAATATTGGTAACGGTACTCACATGCTTGCCATCGCATCTTGCCTTCATTTAGTATACTTGACTTGATCGATGGATTCGATGTCAATTGCTTGAATGATATAAAATTGACAGAACCATTTCATTGCATAAGCGTTTTTTCTATGAAAGCATCATCAAGCGAGTTGATCCCATCTCTATTGGTATAAACCTTGGGCGTTCCATCACCGATGTATGGGTACTTCACTGTAGTCTGCTGCTATTAAAATACCGCGTGTAACATATTGCCTCTTAGAGCTGTTTAATTAGTTCGGGAGGTAATAAGAGAATAGAGTTGTTAAATCTTGGAAATTGCTAATATCCACATGCCATTCAACAAGGATTTGCGATGGCATGCATATCTTTACGAGATCGGGAAACAAGTCCATGGTGATATATTGAAAGGGTCACGTTTGGTAACATTTGCAGTGGTTTGTAAGAAAAGAAATTAGGCGACTAAATGATAGAAATCTAAATACGTCAAGGTGCAATGTGAAAAAGCACGTGGTAACTTTGGTTGGGAAATATGATCACGAGGCGTTGGAAATTATATTGTTGTGTACCTTTGTCATACAAACAGAATGTGGCCAAGACAAACTAACAGAATTCCTTTAACTTTTCTTTAAGAATTTTCCTTATATGAATCCGCTTCGATCAGTATATTCGCAGGGAGACGCGGCAAATACTGAGATACAGTAATATTTCATTTCATTGGACCCACAACGATTTGCTGGAGGAGAATGATGGAGCAAACTAGTACCTTTACTTTGCTTGGAATTGATGTCTTAATAAACAGTATGATCAGACAAGCTTCAACAATACAAGTATTGCATACTTATCCAGTAAATAATCGTAAATAACATGTGTCTTGATAATTGGTCAGATTGAGATGCTGGTCCAAGCAATATCGTTTAAATTTAATCAATAAATTGCTTCTAAATATGAGGTGCATATTCGAGGCATATAGTCTGGAATTCTTATTCGTAATCTAAATAACTGTATCATGACTACATCAATCTCAAATTTAATTGGAAAGCTAAGGGTTGCCTCTCACACTTTACGTAACAGCAATTTGTAATTATATTCGTTTGAATCATCAAAGGATTCCCAGGGCTTATGCGTGAGAGCAAACTGTATGTTGAAACACATCGTTTTGTTTGCAAACACCCGAATGTTCCCATTGTGCGTGTGAAGCAGATGCAACACAGAAACGCATTTGCCGGGATGGTGCTTAGGTGTGTGTATTTATATAGTTGTGAATCAAAGCTGCTAATGACACATAATGCCCATCGTTCCAGAAAGAATATATTTCTCCATATGTTGATCATCATGCTACAACAGTGTAAGTGATGACATGCATTTGGACGACAAACGACACGCGCTTGGAGCGGCATGACACTTTACGAAATCCATCAGCCGTTTTTAGATTTCTGCAGGGGAAAGGCATATAAGTGTAGACACTCAGCTATATTTACTTTCAACGGAAAGCAATATGGACGTTGTTTATTTGCTATACGCATAGTAATGCACAGAAACCTACGATAGGTCAAGCATCGTCCGAATTTAGTCAACTATACTTTTAATTCCTACGTTTTATATATGCATATTGATTTTGATTCATTGTAAAGAAATAATAATAAACTATACCTTTAAATTGCCCTCTTGTTATTCAGACTCGCGCTATCGTGATACATATCTCCTTATCGCTCCCTGTTTTCATAATACCTGAATTAACATACTAAATATGTTTCAACAGCGTAGGGGCGGTTTAGATAACAGAAATCGTAGTTTATGTAAGCCTTCAATGCCAGAGGTGTTCTTTCGGATCGGTGCGTAAATTCTAGGAATGTGATCCGAATATAAGCAACAAATCAAGAAGTCATATGTATTTTTTTCTTTTCCATTTTGTCGCAAGGTCGCCGGACTTGCATATGGACGATATGGTACGGGTTCTACACGGCAAAAAGCCCATCATCTTTATGCGTAGCAAAGATTCTGTCATTAGTAATCCATCTCAAAATCATGCACTTAATTTATTTCATGTTATATCATAGCCACAGCACTACGGTCAGCTACAAGTAAAACTGGAAACCCCCATTAGGGCCCATATGCTTTATGCGTAGCAAAGATTCTGTCATTAGTAATCCATCTCAAAATCATGCACTTAATTTATTTTATGTTATATAATAGTCACAGCACTACGGTCAGCTTCAAGTAAAACTGTCATGTTAGAGGAAACAAATGTTATGATTTCAAATCTATACAAAATCTGCGAATATATATCTTACTGCAATCGCACATTCCCCTGGCGGTTGATAAACGGGAAATGTATGTGCATTATGCCCATGACAGCTTGTAGCAGACACACGTACAGTTATATCAGTTCTATTCGTAGCATCGCACATAGTTTAACGCTCAATGCAGGAAGTCAATTTATATTGAACAATAGTAAAAATAATGACTTCGTGCCAACAATGCCCATTCAAAACTGGCGGCCTCTACTAATACTCAGCCGCAATACTCTACACTAATTTCTAGCTATCGGGCTTCTTCTCTTCTGTCTGACTTAAAATACAGTGGTGTGCAAACCCCAACCATCTTGCTGACAACAAAAGTGCTTCAAAAGTCATTTGATGAATGCCTTTATGTTATTGTTGAACAAAGTAATATGGGGTGATAGATGCCTCCATTATCGACCTCTTAAACTCAGCCCTACAACGTCGAATCATATTCGCTCTTCAAGGGCTGTAGCATCTTAATTGGCAGCAAAGCTTTTGTATGTTCATGAACATTTTGACTAAAGGATGTGTGTAAATGACAGGTACGGGATCCAGAACAAAGCATGATGTAGTTTTTTCTCCTTATGTGGTTCCGCAGAGTCTGAGGCGTGACTACCCGAGCCGCACTGAAGACGCCAGTGTGGCGTCATCTGCTCGATGCAACGATGAAATTGGAATTTCCGTTGAGCTAGTTAACGCATCTCGTGACAGTGGATCTATTTCGCTTATAAACCAAAGTAACAATATACCATTAACCAACTGGTACTGGTGAACAGCAAGGTTCTGTTAGCTCATTCAGTGGAAGCTGATATTTTGTGCACAAACTCATGTCAATGGTTTAGTATAATTGTGATAACATCCAACTTTATTTCGGGGCATACTTGTGTATCGGTACAGGTGAAATATGAGCGTAGGCATTTTTTATTTTTGTGTCCGACGCAAGAATTTCATTGCATGAAATGCAATTAGATCAGTAGTAATTGTTTCTCGGTAACATCCATCCATTCATAAGTCGGACGTTATGACAATGTATCGCACACTAGAGAGCTACCTACTTTGACGGTATCGTGTATGCCCTGCTTATCGTAGTCAATGCCGTAGTATTAGTTTAAATGTATGTGCCTTTAATAATGTGACTACGCCAGTGACTGGGATGTTGAGCACTACCGAATCACTATCACGATAGTGAGAAATGGCATAACTAAGGCATAACCAGTTTTATAGTATCCATATTGGACTTATGATTAGTAATGAGCGAGTGTAAGATGTCGGATACAATCACTTAAATAAAAAACGATAGCAGTGTATATTGTGAAATGATTAAAACTCTATCGATGTTGACATGTACCAGGACGACAATTTTACTACGAATGTCAATTTACATACCACCTGTATATCTACCAATGCAGTCTATCTGCAGATCCCTATTTTAAATAGAACAAAAAACGAATGCCTTGCATTGCTATGTGGTCTTCTGTGCACGCGAGTGCGTCAATTGTCACTCTATATAGGTAACGAATGGTTCTATTGTTTTGTTTCTCATTTTCTTCGAGGTCACGCAAGAGCATCACACTGGAATGATCATACCCTCCGATTTCTTGCAAAGTTATATCCCACCGTATCCAATGAGTGTTCTAGCCATCCTTGATCTTGATATTATCAAATTCACTGCACGCAATCAAAATACCGTTTTGATTAATCCGTGAACTGTATGTCAAGTTTATTATAACTCTGCACCAGTTAAAAGAAAGTTTCATACATATATATATATATATATACATATGAATATATATATATATATACATATATATATATATATATGAATATATACATGTATAAATATAAATATATATCAATACACACACATATATATATATATATATATATATACAGATATATAAAATATATATACAGATATATATACATATATATATATTAATGTACAAATATGTATATATATATATATTAAAGCATGTACATATATGTTTTCCTTTACGATGCTTGTGACTAACGGGGTTGGTTTCTCTGACATGTATTTCTTCTGATGCAGTGCATAGACAATATCGATAACGATGTGAGCCACAGGATGAATTCCCTGAGGACATTTCCGTTTCTGATGAATTGTATTGCATGATCGTGCATCAGCGAATTGAGTTTTTGTGGCCAAATTATGGAATGGAAAAAAGTCCATTCGGATATGTCATTATTTCTGCAAACTCGATGGCAGGCTCGTTTCGATGTAAATGCATTTAATTGCACTTATGTAACAAGGCAAGATATAATATCGCATTAATGTCGTACGTCCAAATGCCGCTACCTTATGACCATTATCTTTTGTTTATGTACTACAGCCCAGAGACGGACGCGATCATTGTGTAAAGGTTTTGATAGATTGGCTTTTGGTTAAGTTTGCATTATGTTTGCAGTCCGTGCATTTTAGATTACGCTATCAAGTGTCATATAATCGGGCTATGCAACCAATATTATCTAATTGACCAGTCGGTCATTAGAGGTAACCACTCATTTGAAGCTATTAATATATGAATAATCATTATTAAACAGTTGTACCGACAGCTATTGTTTTGCGTACACCAAAAGTACCGCACCACAATGTGCATGAAACTTCATTGGTAGAGAAATAGCTCTTTTCGTGCTTTTACCAGCATCGGTGTAATTGATGTTGCATGTACGTTCACTGGGTAAACACACTAAATATTGTTATGTTATCATTGAATCTATCAACAGTTTGATATTTTGCTGAATTTAAGACAACACATCGGGGAGGGTACAGGTTTTGATGGTGTGGGACATAGCAATGCAATGGTAGAGATATGCTAAACAGTTGTTTTTAAAGCATTTCCGCCGATACCGGTGAATATCGGTAGATGTCGATTCGTCAGTGATGTATTGTATTCCTTGAATGTTCGTCACAATTTTACGGCAATAATCGGATGACGTATTAATGTCAATAATGTTACCCAATGTGTTTTTCATTTGTAACATGTTTGAATTACTCATCTGCATCTGCTTCAATACTGTTCTTTTCATTATTTCGATGTAAACAACACAAACGCATACAATTGCTTATCCTCTTATATAACACGTGCCATTGTCATTTACATTGTCCATCCAATGCATGTCATAGAGATTATACTATTGCTGTATTCGACTATGTAAACAACGTTATTATTGCTGAAAATGAGTTAATACCTGTGTTTCAGGAGTGCCGTCAGAATGCCTCTACCAACCTAGCCGTTTGTAGTTCAATTGATGACGCCCACAACATCTGGCAAACACACCCTCATCACAATGAAGATTAATGTGGATAGCATATAATCCTAGACCTTGCTAGGTTAATCATAGTAGCTGAGATATGGATATCAGATTGCCGGGCGCATCTCTTGACAACAAATCCGCACATGAGCGATCGGATCTATTGGTAATGCATAAATCTCGCCGAGGGAGACTCAGCATGGTTATTATTCAGAGGCAAGTCTCAAATCGCCTAACATAGCAAGAGATTGCGGTTTTGAGGCTGAGCGGGAGAGAATATATGGGAGTCGCCAATACAAACAGTACGTAGTAAAACATGCTGTACGGTCGTGGCTCTTGCACTGTACACAGCTTTGCAACTGCCGACTCGATGGTACAATCTTGATTGACGATTTAGCAACGCAGATTACCTAAATGTTTTAGAAATGAATTAAGTTCCAAAGAACTAAAGCTGGAATAAATGGCTAGACTATACACATAAACGTGATTGGCCGATTGAAGTTAATCACTTCGTGTATTCACTGCGCAGTCATCAATACAAGAACGCAATTGCAGAATTAAGTCGCGAGTTCACTTGGCGACATGAAAGGTAAATTGTTTGGGCACTCGTCCCGATTGAATTCCGAAGTCACCGACTAATTTACGGGTTTTCATGGCCCAGACTTATGCAAACACATCGCACTATGATTCGGCTTGTGGGCTTTGTAAATCGGCAATGAGTTGATAATTGTACATAGCACAGTACTCTTTTAGTTTTCCATCTTTAATAAATTAAATTTCGGCCGAGTATTTGATGCACAGCACCCATAAATATTCATATGCTCATTCGCCAACTACAGCCTGTTGAGCATACCCAAGCAGACGCATAAGATTGTTAGGGTGGCCGTAAGCCGCTTCCTGTAAGATGCCATTGAAGACGACGGTGACCTAGAATGGACTACTGCTTTGACATCCACTGCTCACCCCGTCATGATAACTGCCCTAACCAGTCTATGCGGCCACATGTCCTGTTCTCCTTCACCATCGGAGATGAACCAACATCCTCCTCAGATGTGGTGACACCAGGCCCAAACAGGGTCGGTCTGGGCTTCGAAGACGCCAGACTATGTCGACCAGTACATGCTGCAGCCACCAATTAAGTGTCCAGAGCAGCCGATGCAGCTGCAACAGTATCAGCTGCGTCGTCCCCTGCAGCATGTCCAGTGTCTGCACGCAACATTGCTAACAATCCATGTTTAGAAAAGCTGACATTGATGAACCAGTCATGTTACAGTCGAATATTTCTGAGCACTACCACAAATACTGCATAACCACAATATGTCATGTATGATTGAGTGTGTGTAGCCGCTGCTCCCTCCACCACCATACACACATTACTTTCGTAACTGGTGACACCAGGGTGTTCTGCAAAAAGCAAATACATTAAGCATAACTATTTCTCGTTTAAGTTTGAACCGTATCTTTGGCCCATTATATGGTTTGGCATATGATAACTAATGCCGGCATTAAAATCTGTCGGTTTATCAACACCCTCAGAGATAGAATATGGTGTAAACAGCCACCTGCACCTTTAGAAAATATATAAGATTGTTGCGTATATGTTTACCTGTATTGCAGTTAGCCCAACAGGTTATGTACTCAGAATTAATGTATTGCTAGCCATTCATAATTGTATTTGGGAGAAATTCACATGAACCTATATGAATATCGTCATTCAATTATTGATAGTAGAATAAATGTCATTTTGCAATGAACTTGGTTCATCACCATTTATTATGGATAAAACTGTCTTCAAGACGAATGACTTTGATGCATTTTGACATATTTTATATGCAGGTCATTTGTCTCAGACGATGTACAATTGCATGTGTTCTGCAATGATTGATTATTTGAAATGCCCGTCTGGATTTTGAAAATGCGCAAACGATGAAGCAATATACTCCAACATTTTCACTTAGTCTCTTTAGATGGTTTGTCATCTAAAAATTTTTGTATCTTAATGGAATCATCAACTGACCTTACCGGCAGATTTTTTTCTGTCCGCCATTACTGGTTGACATTACTGCAATGACAATTATCCAATCCGGCTGTACTGTTTACTCTCATTTAATTATGGAAAGGAGCCCTCATGTTATTCCCATGCTTTGTTCGACTGTTACAACTGTAAATGCTATAAACTCATGATACCACTAGACTAGCATGATTGACGGTAGGAATCTGTTTATATTAATTGTAGCTGTCAATGGTCAAATATATTATTACATTTATCTGCTATGTTTCTTATCGTGACACACTTCATACAATGAACACATACTATCACTTACTATCACTATAATACTTACTGTATGCGCTGGATTGTCTTTATTGAATGGCAATTTACATACGAAAGACCTCATATGATTTGCAGTCAGTATTAATAATGTTTATGACGACCGACAGTCATATATTTGAAATGGCAGGGCTATGCTCAGTGCACTTGGTGCATGCACTTGGCCGCTTATGTGGATTTATAACAGCAATATTACGCTACCACAAATTGGCTACATTACGTTTGGACAAGTCATCAACTTACACCTGTTAACTTACGTTGGTATTTCTATTTTAGGTAGGATTTGGTGGCACGGTAATAGTCATTAGTTCCTTTTGCATTGCGGCAGTTAAGATGCTTACGTGCTCGTTCTCGATAGAAGACGTTATTTTGATAGAAAAGACCGCAGCGTTAGGGGCCATAATATCAATTGGTTAACCTGACAAATCTTAATGTGCACCAAATTGCACGGTTAAATTCGACTTGACCAAACAACATGTAAGGACCACTTCCTAGCGTTACATTAATGTATTAACCTGGATGCCTTCTTTAAAGGAAGTGGAGCCACACTTTTTAACTAGACCGAACTGCTGTCTCCATTCTATAGAAGATCGAATAGTAACTCCTAAAACGTACGGAGGAGGTAGGCATATATCAACACTGCATTGGATATCTCTATGACATATTTATTCTCGCAACTTTACTATTATTACATTTTATTAAGGTATCTTTAATCTTCTTTAATCGGTATGCCTTTCGAGTCATCATTTGTCTTTTACTTGATCTATTGCAATCAATTCCGATATTCAGACTGTGCTCACTGGCTCAATATGATCTGTGCTGATAACTCATGTCTATAAATTTTCCATTGATATCACAGTCGTGATTACGCCAAAGACGCTTCAGCGTCAACGTGCAGTCGTTGTGGAGGTAAATCTAACATACCGTTTCACCACAAGTATGCAAATGAGAACAAGGGAAATTTGCAACATCATATTGTCCCCCTTGCAATATGGTATGCAGATATTTGCAATTTCAAAGATTTAATGTTAATCTTTTACCGTCGACCGAATCAATTTGAACAGCAGTGCCAAGGCATCAGTGACCAAATGCCTCACGCGGTATGTAATATCAGCGGAATATTAGAGCGCAGCACCCAACAAATATTCGAATGGAACAATGGTGATCCTGCTACCAATATTCCTGGTTTGCAATAAAACTTACCTCTTTTTATAAAGTGGCTCCCTCTCTTCTTAATATCCTTTTACCCCAGAATAGCTCTGTCCCCTTTCCTATATTTTAAGATCGATTAGGCTATTTTCAGCTGACCCTGAGAAATATATATTGTTATACTAAATGAATTATAGGGTAGAGCTATAATATCTAGCTAAGGTAATATGTATAGAGCGATAGCCACATATGCCTACCTCTCTATTTCGTCAATCTTATATATGATTTGAGAAAGCGTTATTTACACTGTTAATGATGACACAAACAAAAAGGCGGATCATGTATGCGCCGGATTTGTTCTAGGTGTAATTCGAGTGACAGCTTTGATGGTTATGGCACTTTTTTAGGTAGTTATCATAGGGGTTTGATGAATCGTAATTGTTGCGTTTATACTGGCACTCAATTATCAATATAGATCAAAACGCTATACCGATAATTGCCTAGTATATTCCCGGGAACGGTGATACTTTCGACATTGGCCGCGCTTGGTTAGGATTGCCTAAAACTTTAATAAATGACCTGTAAAGGGCAAATATACAAGCAAGATGCGTGGTTAATTAAGCGTTGCTAAGATCGTCACAGGTTAATAACTTGGTGAAGCAAGAAATGGTTAAAACCTGTTTTACAATGGGTCTCTGTTCAGAACCTTCAACACCATAAGATACGCTTCGCATCAATGTGGTTCATTGAGGGCGTTGCGTAAAACGCGGATTATCTCACCATCACGTTACACTGATATTATCATCATAATAACCTTCATAACGTTGCGGTGATATTGCTTGATAAATGCCTCATCACCTTTATAAATACGTTCTATAAATGGTACTTGTACTGGCCGCTTGGTGCGAACGTATTGGGAAAAGCTGCGGCTATATGCAAGGCCCCTGCGTATAATCGGGTCATCGCAATGCCTACATTTTGGCGAATTGATTCCGTTGAAAGCATTGTGTGAGGATCAATCCGTGATTTCAGGAAACCACCCTAGTATCGCTATAACATGTTTATTGGAATGGGCGCAATGTACATAATGGTTTTGTTGTGTTTGGATTTATTGCACATTACCTTATATTCCATACTCATTCCATTTAAAATACATATATGATCTGATCGAATGCATATATGATGTTTAAATATGCTAGGTAAGGCAGGACAATCAGCCTTAATATTGGTTTCATCTCTTCGAGTGTAGGGTCATTGAGTGCTATTCATTTCGTTAATACTTATTCTGACACGGCTTTCTGCATTACATCGCTATTTTTAAAAGCATACGGCTAAGGGCTGTTGTTACTGTGACAGGATTATGGGTCAATAATCTGGGAGAAAAAATTAATTCTATTTAAGGCAACTATTGGACGACAAATGAAGATTGGTAAATTATACTGACTAGTAACAATGGATAACTATATGGCACGAATAAGTTTCAGACCAAATATGCTTGGTGTGCGAGTTCATTAAAGACTCCTAAAATCGCGTGCGTGCAGCGATACCATCATGAATGGGCTCACAATAGTTACCAATCATGTTGATTAATTGTTTTTTGCGCATTGATAAAGGTCAACTTAACTTCGCTGATCAAGTTATAATCTTACAGTGACCATGCAAACAAACACATAAGCGCCTCTAGGGTATAACCTTTTAAATTAGTGCATGGTGGGCGGATACACTGACATATACTTATACAGAATCGTATTAAGACGACACTGATAGAACCCCTAAAAATAGCGATACCATCAAACACATAGTGACTTATTTGGAGCAGAAACTCATTATCACGAGTGATCACATGACATAAATTCTGTTCAGTTTGCTGTTTACAACTTATTTGACCCTCACTTATCCGACGCAATGAGCCGCTCATAAACCCCTATCACGTGTGGTATCAACGATACGGACCGCAGCATGATCTGGCGATGAGACCAGTGTTATTATTGGAAATGAGTAATAATTGGTCAGAGTATCACGTCATATTGCGATAAACATTTGTCAAAATTTGCTACGCACGTTGTGCATCAACAATCCAGGGAACTGAGAAATCTTACACACATACTCTTATTTACCTCTAAATTCTGGTAATTATATGGTGCTAACTAAAGGTGAACATAGTTCATGTTTCCGGCGTGTACGTTATGTTACTTTATCTAATATTTCTGTATTCGATGCTTCAAAAAAGTCTATCAATTGTTTAATAAAATGCTTAAGGATGTTAAAACATTATGAAAACACCAAAGAGTGTATAGTACCTATAAACTCTTTGGTGATAACACTACCGGTGTTCATGGTTTATAGTTGTTCAAGGTCTGCAAGATGTATTACAGCTTTATAAATGACTCATGACCCTCTGTCATGCCTTGAATGACAGAGAGTATTTTGGGACTAACACGGCTTCACCGATCGATTAAACGGCCAGATAAACGTTCATACAATTAGATATTGCAAAGATCACAGTCGTATCAAGCAATCAACATTGAACCTTTCGCTATAGCGGACAATGAGGGTTAGACAAGGTGAAGTGACTCAAAAATCAAGAGAGTGATGCGGCAGGAAAAGGAGACAATCATTACTCTACTTGTGTTGCACTTTCTTCTATTCATCTGTTTGCCTTTTAAATTGACCTTATCCAGAAATCAACCAACTGCTTCCACGTTTACACCGACCATCGATACTGGTGCAGGTAACAGGCGAATGCTAATCAGCATCTTCTTCTCATACGAAGTTATTAATTTACACGAGTGTTAGGGATAGACAAGAATATTTATCAGCCACACAACTCTCATCCCACTTTGGTGCGTCTCAGCTATGCTGTCAACAAGCGACGAATGCGCAAGGGAAATAATTGTTATCATTCATGCCTGTTACCCATTAACCCTTATCAACGACAACCCTGGATTTAACCAATCCGCTCATGAAGTTCATAAACCTGTCGTTCGGGTATATTGTTCCTCGTGTATTGCAACTGAGGCTTTTCATGGATGTACCTCGGACCACACGCTACGAACATTTTGAAACAGGTTGATTTCCTTTTATATGAATATATTTGACCATAGTTGCTTTTCCTCATAAACTAAACGATAACCCTTGGTAAAGTGTTGAGTAGTCTGCTAACACATTTGTAACAATAACGGTATCAATATTCATAATCTAGCTGTCGTATTATAATTTGTACTCGTGCAACAGTAAATTTGATACATGAAAAAACTACTTGCGTTAAAGATCAACACTTTAGCTGATAATAATAATGGTTTATTGTCTCAAATAATACAAAGACAAATACAAATACAGGTATACTTGCATTAAATTTAATATACTTTCCATAAATATCCAAATGACCGGTCATTGCTGTGCTACATAGTATTATATAGCGTGCTGTATAGATACACAAAGAATACTCAATCATATTTTTTTTCCATTTTACAGTGACAAAATCACTTTCTTATAAGGAAATTTGCGCAAATATCAAAATTTAACCGAAATGATGTGATGCATTTTACTCACCGAGGCAAACTCATTTTGCTGTGACGATTTCTCAAATGCAACTCATTTCGTTCAAAGAGCCCTCTTTGGGCATTGGAATTCGTCTATTCTAATATATGTTCAAATATCCAAACAGGTTATTTTATGTAAATGAGCAATACTAGAAATTTGTAGAATTCTTCTCATCGCAAAATCTTGGGGAATAGATATCAACGACTGGCGCGCACATGAAATATCGGGTTCAATTCGTTTAGTTTTAATTTCCTTTCATAAAGTAATTAACCCGATTAAACCGGCATTACGTCGCCACTATTCTGATATGTTGAATAAACTGCATACCCCTGCGTAGGAAATAATGCCAAACAAGATAAATGTATAGCGAGTACTAGTTAATGACAAAGATGAGTGGAACTCATATTACTTAGCAGGCTACAATATTCGATGCTGAACCATGAACTGGTAAAAAACAAGTGATAGGAGATAGAGAGATATACATAGAGAAATTATCTGATATTCACTTCATACCAGAACTAGTGGATCGAAAAAGTGATATTACATTTGTATTTCTCCCAGAACTAGTGATCGAAAAAGTGTACCAGTATAACTACTCTTGAGGCATGAATATGTACACCTTGACGCATTATGTATCCTACGAACGAAACATTGGCAGTACCGCCCTCGCCGATCCACATTCATCGTATGAAGAAGCAACATATTACGAGAGTATAATGGTGCTCGCTTTCTGTTGCTACTGAAGGAATAATGTCCAAACTGGCTTCAATCAGGTTATCACATCACATTAGCAAACAAAAGTTCAAATGAGCAATAATGCTCTGATGGCTGTTTACCTGTTTACATACATCTTAGGGTAGCATTACAATAGTCGGCAAAATTATGTTGATATGGGAGGCATACCAAATTAAATAATTTGTGCCAATTGCAGGTTATCTGACCAACAAACGATACTGTATGTATCGCAAGGGGGCAACATTCTATGGTAATTCTTGCTCGATGGCATGGGGATATTTTCAATTTCAAAGAACTTGTGCTATTTCCTCATTACCATCCATATACATTGAAGCAACAGCAACAAAGCAACAACGACCGAAAGAAATTATATGTCACACAAGCTATTTTGATATCAGTAGAATTCTATTAAAACATCTCACATCAGTTATTTTACACACAAGGTTTAAGCCTGTAAATCAGATCCTCTTATTGATCGGCTTGTATTGCAATGATGGAAATAATTCGAAAACACCACAGTTATATTGATGCATGGGGTTGGGGAGGGAGGTACATACAGCCTTTGAAGTAGTGGTAACCATGCAACAATAATGAATGCTTACGCAATCAATGACTAAAGGCTCTGATTTGAGTCAGAGTAGGTTTCTACTGACGATTAGCAACGCGGTATGCCATGTTTTCCGCAACATGGTGTAATAAACAGCGAAAGACAGGAAATGCGATATGTGCTCTAAATATCGCTTTGTGATGATATTATCATCTAAATATTCTCCATCTTCTTTGATAAATATTAAGTATGCTTCAGGTGAAAACCATGACCAGAACTCGGAAGTTAACGGGATAAACCAATCCATGAATACTAACAATCTAGGGCGATCCTCGCAGCTACTTATGTAACGGTTTCAAGGAAAGTAACGTAGGGCTATGCTATTAATTCAGTCTTCAGGTTGATGCGAAAAATTCATACATTCTACAGATCTTGCTCCAACTGACGGCCACACAAACTACCTTCTTGAACACTATCACTCATTCTGTGAGTAAACCAGACAACAGCATGACCTACCAATGACCCCAGTCTTATTGTTGGCTATGGGTCTGAATTTATCTACACTACAAATAATTGTAAACAGGCAGTGGATATGCTTGGCACGCTGTGTATCACCAGTCCCAGAAACTTAGCAGCCATTTGCAGTCAATCCCTATTATACCTGCCGATTGGTTTCTTTATGGTGCACCAAATGCTTGAATATTGTCTTATTTACTTCTTGTGTGTCAAAACGCTTTATTTATCTATATTCAGAAGACAATCACTTGAAACTAGAGCAGTGTTGAGGAGGTGGCAACACCGGCGGCAAAGATATGACAAGACCTTATTCAAATGTTGATTCGTTCATTGAAGTCGATTGCCCATTCACATTTTATTCTAAACAGGCACGGGGTCATATATGCTATCATAATTGAGGTAAGAGGCTTCAACAACGTCTAATGGACACTGGTGGGTACATCAATATTCATGGAAGCTTAAAGCCTAACCAACAAAGCAATATAAGGCCTTTGACGACATCCTCTTATGCAATACCTCGTTCCACCGACCATAAGTGACGCTGTCTGATAGCCGTTTCATGTCGTTCACTTCATATGCATATGATAATAGCAGTAATAATGCTGGTTCCTACTACAATGACTAAGTGTCATATATAGTCAAAACTAGCACCATGTCAACAGATGCTCAAGTTACAATATTGTTTATCATCTAAGCATATAGTTTAACATAAAACTATTAGTAGTTACAGCATACACTCGGAAACATGGAGGATCTCGGCCAAGCAGTTGATGAGAGAATGGCGAGGAATGAAAAACAAAACATGATTATGCACTATCAACCATGCAGATGCAGTCAACCAGATGTAATCAACTTGTCTAACAATAATGATCTTTTTGGGGTGTATTGCGTCATCGTGACTATAGTTCTGAAGCTCAATATGAAAACACAGACCCCAGTGTAAGTGTTGGTGCGTCTAGAAACTACAAACAAAGGCATAACATATTTTTGTATAGTTGTAGTAATGTGCTGTACGGTGAGCAATATAAAGGAGCTGTATCTTAAACAAACTTCATTTGCTTGTAGCTTTAACTGGATGAACAAATCCCATTGATTGCTTTTACAGCAGGTAGTCAATGTGATTCAAATGAACATGGTATGTGGGTCACACTTCTTTGTAGGGTTGCTTTTGTCAATTTGTGGATGACATTCCGTGTATTTCTGTCGCAGAGCAGCCTCATCGGCCAAGCCTCACGAGTTTTGATAGACGAAACTACATCTACCATTAGTGTCCATATGACCGGCCAGCACAATGCTGGCTTCTGATACTTAGCGTGTGGTATAAACATATATAACACACTAAAATAGTTATAACCACTGTTGCGATAAAGCAGCTCAAGTGATAGTGACTGAGCGTTTTGGTTCGTTATCCATTATGCACCGTATACTCAACGCCCCGTTGGTGTATTCGCTTTATTATACTTTCAGGTATTGTCCTTCATGTAGCAATAATTTAACCCCAACTCTTTACTACACACTAGCAATCGTGCTCTTTCTTTTTGGATAAGTTGTACAGTCCATTTTATACCGCGTAAGGACTGGATCGTAAACATCAAGCTCAATTGACCATGCTGCAACGGCAATTGAATGCCTCCTATTGTAACATTCGCTTAATAACGCACATGGGTCATTTACATGTTAGACAGCTGCATTAGTTATTTAGTAATCAAAAATAACCTTGACATAGCTGCTTGCGCAAGGGGCGCTCTTGGTGTGTTTGGTTTATTCTGTTCTCCATTTATTTGCTTTGAGGAAGCAATCGGCTAAGTTGCTACCTCTGCCGGTTACCTGGTATGTCTCCTCGTTAGTGGAAAAAAAATAAAAAGCCGTTATGCAATGATGCACCTACATATAAACGATATATAAATACAATACACCATATACAATATTATTGCAAACTATTTGACGTAATTATCTCATTAGATTTTTGTAAAAAGCATTAATAAAATATTTGTTATCAGTAGTTGTTAAATCAATCAATTAGGTTCACACAAACCGTCCATATATTTAGGTCCTTACCTAGATTGTTGATTTCTTTAGGAAATTAGAGCAGCAATAAATAATATCTCTGGACGGGATAGCTCCCGACGCTGCCCTAACGCTAAAATATACAATAAAATAAGGCAATCAATGCCATTTCACCGCTTATACAGAAATCAGCCACATTGCTGGATTCTCGATCTCTTACATGTAGTGTTGTAGCTATCGTTATAGCTACAGATAGTCGAAATAGGCACCGGCTCAATTACTGTACCTTGTCGTGCTAAAATGCCACAGAGAATTAGGCATAGCATTTGATAAATATTCACAAGATGTCTCGAAATACTTTCACGGTAAACCGATTGTCTTTTGTTAGTTAACAACAGTACTTGGCGGCTTACGACCCGCTTTTGCGCACTTGTGGAGAGGGCGAGGCATACACCTCAATAAAACTGTTTATGGATAGAACTTTGGTATACGAATTGAGTTCGATTTGGGTGAAGGTTTAGTTTGAATGGATCCTATGTGAATAACTAGCATTAACATGCAATGTGTTTGTTATATGTTTGTTAAGGATACTCTTTAGTACAAGTTGAATGCGGTAAACTATGACAGGTATATCGATGGTGGTGAGCACAGTCATGGCAGGTAGGTAAATCAGCTACAGCTGTGTGTCTCCTTGTTTTAATGACAAAGCAGGTGCATATACTACACTAAATAATGGACCTTACCACACGTGGCGATCTGCAACGCACACACGTCCTTGTAATGCTATTTCACAATACTAATGATCAAGTTAATTTTGATCTCGGCTTCCAAGATGTCAAGGATAGCATCGATTTACATGAAGTTGTAGTAAAAATAAGCCAATGATATAACATGATGCATTGAACTAATAATAAATCATGCATTTCTTCGGCCGTACAAAATGATTTATTATTATTTATAAAGTAAATGTAAAAGGGGTTTGTTTTGTCATGGTAAAATATTAACCACAAATCTACTCACCTATACCTACAGCCGTTTTCTATACAATACAAAAGCCTATGAACGTCTTGCTGTCACACTGTCATTAAACAACGTTCGTTTGATGGTATTGTTCTGACACTCGTCAGTATTGGTGATTATTATTCAGAACCATTTCTTTCCTTAATTGTCTGTAAGCAAACGGATCAGCAAGACCCGCTAACATGAATACAGTTTGACAAACTAATTAGGACATTTGCTTCGGAAGCACTTTCTTCTGTCGCACTCCCACAGTATATGGATTCACTCGGCGGCAAAACATATATTCGATCCCTAAAGACTACAATTAACATCCTTATGTCACAAAAGAAAATCGTAATTTCTATAGATAATTACGGAACCAAAACCTGATGGGCATTTATAATGCGCCACTGATATCTGTGAAAATACTGCACATCCCCCTTGTAGTATTACAAATAAATACTATGCAGATAATTATCGATAACAAATGTCCATGCAATTTGAGAATTAAGTTTGAGACATGCTACTTGTGAGCACTTATCGCAACACAAGCACAGAGGTAATTCCGAGATCATTGATATTAATTGTCTGATTAATAAATACCGAACAGCAAATGGTAATTTTATATATTTAAAACATCAGTCACACCAAATGACGTAAATAACATGAATGACAATAAAAATAATCCGATAGCCTTCACAGCAAAATGCCACTTGATAATTAAAATGAGGAGCACACGAAGTAATCATGGAATCGACACTTTGATGGTGGAAGTACATATTGGCATGGTACATAATTAGTTGCCAATGATACGCTAGATTTATCCTGGGGAAACCCACAAGACAACTGGTAAAGACGCCAAATATAAGACACATATAAACCATCTATAACGGCCATACAATATATAGTTCGAGCATAGAATGCATGATGTCACATTAAAGAGCTTCTACTTGCTTTAATAGCAACGACAAACTTAATAATCAACACAACACAACACAATACCTGCAAATATATTAACAGGCGTTTCAAAAACCAATATCAATAGGCGTTACATATACACATATGAGTTGGCTTTGCAACAATATGAAATTGTTGACATGATTTAGACATTGGCATAAGCACAATTGAAACGTGTATCCTGCATTTTGCAGCCAAGATGCATCGATTAGGTTACATATTGCGAACTGCTATGGACGACATAAACCCAAAATTTGCCAATTCCGGTTTATCACCACATTATATATCAGTCAAGTCCCTCGATTAAGTAGTTGGTGTGCCAAGTCCGTCTTTCGCCTATAAAAATCCTGTTGCAGCTGCAACGAGAAGGGAATCTGCAACATCAACTATATTAATCACTTTTTAAGACTTGTTGTAAAGCGTACGATGTTTATCGACTTCGTGCTCGAGAAAGTGTTTCTGTTTTTTGATTTCTGAAATACGGTTTGTATACCTTGTGTTAGGACTAATCGTCTTCGTTATTATTATTTTCTTCTCTCCAAATTGACAATTTTTGCTTGTTGCTATACCAGTGGTTACAGGTGCAAGAAACATATCTGTGATATAATTCGCAAGTAAATGTACTCAAAGCATGACCTACAAAAGGGTCATCTAAGTTCACTGCGTTATAGGAAGAAAACGGCATGCAGCTATTGTATATAGTTCTAAAACAGTTATATCTAGTTTAACCCGTAAATAAGCTAGCATTGCTTCATATTGAACGTATAATTTTAGCAATGCGTCATCTCCCATGTTTCCGACTCTACATTGCCTAATCCATATTGCTTGCCTTGACCGTCTGCGATAATTGCTAAAAGCCGTTCTCTTTTTACTTTAAGCTGTTGCTGTTGTTCAATGTTAACTGCAGCTTCTTCTGGTATTACAGCCATTGAAATGTTTATACATTTATTGATAACTTCTTCCATTGGTATAACTAAATATATATTAATATTTGAATAAATAAGAATACATAGCTATACTTAAAAATTAGAATAGTGTTTGATCTTGATTTTTGTTCGATCCAAATTTTTTTCTTGCTTCTTGCCATTGTTGATATGATCGCATGCATCGTGCGTATAGCTGATTACAAATACCCTCGAAAGCGACTTTCACTTTTGTTATTATCGGGTTATATAACTTTTCGTATTTCTTGCGAATGATTGAGCTGCTGGGTATTCAAAAATAATAAAATCATTTCTTACTACGTGCTGGTACATTCAAGTTAATATTTCATAGGGTGTCACTTTTACTATATGCTAATTTTCGATGCCTTGGAACCCGTTCGTTTAGAATGGGAAGCCTACCAAGATACTGCACTTTAATGGCGATTGCTAATTCAGTTTGGGTTACCATGTCGTATTCGAGTGAGATATTATCAATAGTTTAGCTAGCATTTGTGTCCCCAGTTTCATGAATAACGCGGCTATGGTCGTTAAAGGTGAGTTCATATTCAAGACGGTCTCCAATCGCACTTAGATAAAATGGCATATGGGCTTTGAGAGGGATATAAATCGATTGGAATATGTTTCAGCAATGATAGTGTCTTCTACAACGATTTCATTTTTGTCTGCTGCTCCCATCCTTATTGTAGTTACATTCCCGTCGTTTGCTGTATCGATGCCTTGGTAATGGGAATCTTCTCTTATTTGTCGTCCAAAATCGTGATAACAATTATTTTCTTCACTATAATCAATAGACATAGACAAGATATTCTTATAGTCGTTTTCATTGCTTCAGCTCGGCCTATATTTTGTACTTTACTGGCATTGTTATCAGTTGAATCAACGGAGATAGTGAAAGCCAATTTAACGCCTTTTAGTACGATTACGTCATCAGTGCCTAGTAGCTGTTGGTTTTGGTTAATATTACTAGAATTATTTGTGATGACTACGTCGCACGCCTTTTACTCATAGTGATGACTGCAGCCCTTCAAGTGGGTGCAGACGTGGCTCCAAAAATAGATAGATGTCTTCTGTAGGATTGTCACATATTAGATAAACCTCCAAACACATACTATGCTTCCAAAACCTACGACCCACCTATAGAGTTAGCGGAAGGTATGATTATAAACTTGTGCGGGCTTATATATTCTAATTCGCAACTTGGTGTTGTATCACTTTTAATTGAACTTGATTTATAACATTCCTGCGTTGAAGTTTCAGTAATGGAACAATAAAAGACGTCTATTGAACAACCACGACTTACCTGTTAGCATTGTTCTTGAATTATAAAGATGTCTAGGCAAAAAAAGGTTCAGGGCTCCGACCTCTCCGAATATGAAACCAAACTTATGTATATATTGGTCACTCGCAAATAATGGATAAAGGTAGCGGTACTATGACTGGAGACCTTGAAATGAGAGACAATAAAATCGTTCGGTTGGGAGACCTGATGCTGCCAATAAAAAGCATGCTTGATGCACAACGCAGGCAGCATCGCCGGGAACTGGGACAACACGTAAACTCACAAACGAAACACATCATTACTATTTGGGCAGAAGCAAGTGACCCCCTTCGCACATGATATGAGTGGTCGTTTAGCGATGGGGCCAAGGGTCAAACCTCACAAGGCTCAAGCTGTGAATATACCATGTTATCAAACGGTAAGATCATTTGTATGGGGTTGTTTTCTGGTGTGGGCGCTTATATTGTTTCCTGTTATAAATGAGGCAACGCAATCGGTGGGAATAAGTAAGCCTGCTGACAAATGGGCTGCTGTAGTATCTTTAGACCATCCTTTACAGCTGGAACAAGGCAGCGTTATCAAATTGTATACAACCACTCCAAACAGAACGGCGATTTGGCTGAAATAATTTTGACAGAGATGTGCCCCCGACGCACCTTTCTGTTGAGTGACGCTCACCTAAGTGAGCAGGGATCAACAAAAATCTAAACCTTGTATAAGCTATAATTAGGGAATATGTGTAGATGAGGGGCGGTGCGCATATGGATATGTATGTATATGTATATATATACGTATATGTATAAATATATATGTATATATCTATATATTGATAAATACATACATGTACAAAAATATATATAAACATTAATATATACATATACATACATATGTATACATATATAAACATATATATAAACATGTATTTACATATATATGTAATTATATATATATATATATTAATATATATATATTCATAGATATACATATATATATATATATATAGGTTATGTATATATATATATATATATGTATAAATATATATATGCATATATCAATATATTGATATATACATATATATATAAACATATATATAAATTTAAGTAATCAAAGTTTATATATCTATATACATGCATACAGGTAAATAATAAATATATATATATATATAGAGAAAAATATATAGGTATATATATCTATATATATTTATATATATATACGGAGATATATAAAATGTATACATATATATATATATATATATTTTTATATATACACATATATACGTTTCTTATATATTTGTACATATATGTATATATATATGTATATATAAATACATTTATATATGTATATATATATGTATATAAATAAATATGTATATAGATTTTGTATAAAAATATATATATATTATATATATATATATGGAGAGAGATATATATATATTTATATATATACATGTTTTTATAGATATAAAAATAGAGGTATATATATATATAGATAAAAGATATATATTTATATATATTTACATATATATATATGCATATATATATATATATACCTATCTATGTATATATATATCTATATATATATATAAATATGTATTTGTATATATAAATATATAGATCTCTATATATATATATATTTATTTATGTATAGCTCTCTATATATATCTGTATATATCTATATGTATAAATATATATAGATATGTATATATATGCATATATATATATATATATATATATATATAGATGTATAAATATATATTTTATAAATATCTATACATATGCATATATATATATGCAAATATATATCTTTATATATATATATATCTCTTTATATAGAGATATATATATATATAAATATGTATATGTGTATATAATTATATATATCTCTATTTTTATATATATATATAAAATATATATATATAGATATATCTATATATATATATATATATATATATATATATATATATATATATATATATATATATATATCTATATATATATATATATCAAAATAACGTAATATAACATAGTTTATTGACTCTCCTTGATTGCAGGGCACTATTTAGTGGTCTCAACACCTGCTTCGTTTCAGCTTATTGATAAAATTGGTGAATGCTCATCAATGTAGACTGTTTGAATGGTGTCACATTATTACACCTCCTATTATATATATTCTCTGGCGGGCACAGAACAGACATATCTCCGATATAGGTCAAGTCAAGTGAGTAATGCGCAACATAAACTATATATTCTACTGCATGTTATTGTTGAACACATAATATACTACTTTCCTAAAAATGAACATTGACTTATCATTGTAAGGAATAAATGTTCTTGTGGGTGCTTATTTAGCTTGTGTTTGAATAACCTGACAGTTTGCTCGCCACTTCATTGTGATCTTATGCTTGGTAGACTACTTAACTAGATGGATTGCATGGAGATGCCTAATTGTTGATTTAGAAACGACATTAGTCACACTTTACTGGTGTGTGTGTAGTTTTATTATCTGTTAAATGTCAGTTATGGCGACCATTAAATCGCGAGAGACCCATAAATTCTCTAGTAGCTTCGCATTAGCAGTGGCATTGCCTATTGTTTTGAAAGGAATGGTAATATATCGGACCGCCTTCAATGTGACCTGAATACTGTATGAGGCAAGGCCATCACAAGGGCGTGCTTAAAAGGGTGTGAGGGTGCTAAATATTAAAAATTGATTAATACCAACACAAAGAATGGTAAGTATCATAATATCTGGCAAGGAAATAAATTCTGCTGACACGATGATTGGGATTTTTGCTTTGTGTAGGGTAGTCAAAGCCGTATGATCCAGTGCGATGGTCAAAATCATTAATAATCTTCAATATATAGGCCTTGTTGTTAAAAAATACGCAATGTTGTCATCAAATTTTTATTCCTCTAATTTAATGATAGATATTGTGTTTTTAATGTTTCCGATGGTTCATTGATTGGTGCACGCTTTACAGCGGCTCCAATCGCTTACCTCTTCTCACCTACCTGGGGGTAAGGTTTTCATTAGATATCGGGGAGTTCTGCCTTTGCGTGGTAAAGAACTTTTCAGTTATCCTCGTCCTTTCAATTATGTCATGTGCGTTTATCCTACACAATCGCACTTTGTTGTTGCGAGGAAATTTATGTACCATAAGACAGAGTGTCTTATGTGACCCGCAGGCAGACACGACTTACAAATAATCATAGCGCCTTGGGATATTGACAGCGTTCATGTCCGTGCTTTACAATGCGTTGGTGTTATCGCAGTATCTATAAATGCATGGCGGACCAAAACCGATATTGTGTGAATTGACCGAGGTAACACTAGAATTGTAAGTGAATCTAGCATATTAAGGACCGTATGACCTATGAAAATAAGATGCTGATATTAGATTTTGTGCCCTCGTTTCATAGCATATTTATTATTTTATATTCTATATCTTAACGGATTTACATGAGTTTTGGTAAGTGAGAAGCGTGCAACAAATACAAATGGGATTGAATAATTTAAGTTATCAAAGTTAATGCTAAGTTTTGCATATATAGAGAGTCAATTCTTGGAGGACAAAATTTCCATCGGTCGAAAACTTTACATCAAATACGGCTGGGCTATAGTAATAATCCATCATCGAAAAAGATGATGGTCGCAACATCCACAAAGTAGGCGTTTATCATGGAATGTTTCCAGGATTATACGTTTAGGGCAGTCGTTATATTTTATTACATTTCGGTGTCGATAGTCAGATTAAAAATGTGTATTCACGAAAGCATAAATCAAACATAAGATACAGATCAGAACATGTTAAAATGACATATTTCCCCGAACTTGTTTCGGATAGATGGATTATTTTTAGATGGCAATGTAGTGGTCATTATTAACATCCTTCGACATATCTTAACACCGAATCCAAAGTGGACATCGGTAATTTATAAATGACACTTGCCCAAAGTAAATTTACTATGCTTTCAGAATTTATATAAATGGCCAAACATTACCAGCCTGAATGTATTACCGTTGACTGACAAGCAACGTCCTGCAGGTGACCATATTTTCAGTGATGTCGCATGTCACAGTGCCATGCTGACAGTAACGGCTGTGCACATACAAACCAAAAAGCAGGAGTGATCAGCATTTTAGGTTACAATGGAAGCCCTTGATGAATGAACCTCTGGGGAACGATTAACAAGCAGTGGAAAGGGTGATTTAGTCAAACTGCGATCAGTGCACCATTGCCAAGCTGTGATTTCATTAGGGAGATGTAGAAAGGTTTCGATATGAGTCAGAGTGCATATGTACTGACAACCTCAACTCTATCTATATATAGATACATAATATATATATATATATATATATATATATATATATATATATATATATATATATATATATATATATATATATATGCTTCTATATATATTTGTACATATATATATACATATATATATATATGAATATGTAAATTTATATATATATATATATATATCTATATATATATATATAAATATATATATATATATATTTATATTCGTATATATATATTTACGTATATATATATACATATATCCATATATATAAATGTACATATATATATAGATATATGTTTATATGTATATGCATATATAAATGTATATACACATATATATAAATATATATATATATATATTTTATATTTGTATATATATATTTACATATATATATACATATATTCATATATGTAAGTGTACCTATATATAGATATATATTTATATTTATATGCATATATATATGTATATGTATATATATATATATATTTATATATACATAATTACAGAATATATATATATATATAATATTATATATATATATATATATATATATATATATATATATTTGTCAAAGGTTAATAAGGTTAATGATATTAATATATATATAAAAATATATATATATATATATATATAAATATATATATATATATATATATATATATATATATATATATATATATATATATATATGTATATGTATTATATATATATATTTATTTTTCATTAACCTTTGACAAAAGTTGGTCATTCTTTTTTATGGAACGCACACACATCCTTTGTAATTATACTTCGCAATACTAATAATCAGGTTGATTTTCGTCATAAAAAATATCATGCAGAGCTTCAATTTATTTAAAGTTGTTGTAGCAATAAGCCCATGTTATAGCTCGGTGCGTTGAACAAATATTGAATAGATTATGTTGTGTGAACCAGCAGATAGATTACAAATGGTCATATATAGCATTGTAACTTTTATATATTTGGTTATTAACTTGTTAATCTTAATGCTTTAATGAGCTGCCAATGGTTTTTTCTGTGTGTTTTAGCAGGATGTGTGTATAATATATGTCCGGATATCCCTTTGAATATATATGCAAGCATCTGCATTAAGTGCATATACATGTCATACGTAAAGCATCGATGTCAGAATATTGCTTAATGGATCCAGGCAAAAGTGTTCTTCATCAGCCATCAGTCACCATGAAAGCAGCGTTAAATATGCCTATCATCGGATTTACCACAATATAGAACTTTTTCATAGCCGGTTACCATATAGACATCGCGATATTGAGTGTCTAGATGAGCCAAATAATCTGTCAAACGCTTGTAGCTATGGTCAGTCGGCTGTTGTGATTCCTTTCACATGCTATTCCTTTATAAACGGTTGACATATCATTCACATTTATAACAGCCCATGGTGTCTAATTATGCATCGTCAGATGTGGACTGCACGTACATAAACATTTGTTGTCTTTATAGATTATGGTGTATCGTGACGTACAGCTGAATTCCGACTATGCATGTCACATTATAAAATATTGGTGCGGCTTTTGATACATAACATTGTATCATGTACATCTCGAAACGCGGTGGAGAAGAAAATCGCGGCAAAACTTTTGCGTCATGCATCAGAATCATATATTCAAAGTGGAATGTTTGGCTGATAGGGGAGTGTTCGGGAGCTAAAGAAGTTGGTTTAGACTGACACCCAATCATATCAAGAAACATTGAATGATAAGAGCATAATATATGTATGTTAGGTTGTTACATATACAAATGACGTTTAACATCAACCCGTAGGCACCTGTGCTGTATTGTTATGAAGCGTGTTATTAGTTTTCCCGAAAGACACCCATCGTTGCTTTGTTTACAAAAACATATCACCTTAGAGGTGGAACGGGCATGCTATGTGCTGAATAGAAGCTCATTCTATGTTTATAAGCCATGACTATTCTGCTTTTATCTTGGCGGCTCCTAGTGCCAAGGTAAGTAAAAGGGACTTGTTTACCAATCATTGGAAGCCTAGACGCCATCCACTATTAAACTGACATTGTAATATAAATGTTGCTTAAGAGATACTGTGCTATGTTAATATGAAAATGACATGAAAACAGGCCCACTAAGATCAATTTCATTGAAAAATTTAGATACCGACCATAGTGCGTCGCCGAAAATATCAGCGAGATTTTGTCGGCCACGTTATTAATTAGAATTGATTGTCGTAAACTATTTTATCCATATTTACAGACAGTAGTCGAAATCAACCAAGAGATGGCGAAGGAGGAAAGTCTCATGCTGCTGTTCGACAAACCACTTCTCATCACAGAGGCATTGCCTCCAAGATGAGAGGTGGTTCATCTCCCCAACAGCACAAGATGAGCTGTTAAACCTCTATATCAAGGCACTATCCAAACGGCCACAGCTTATTTCAGAAAGCGCCTGCTGCGGGCAGTGATAGTCGTTATTGTCATGCAGAGCAGGTGGTTAAGTCGGTGATTGCGTTTGATGCTTGTCATTGGATGCAGGAAGCAGGAGTGCTTCCGTCGGACGTTTAGTATCTGGCTAGCAAACAATGGATGACGGGGACAAACGCAACGGCTCTCTATCACTGCGTGTGCAAACCGCTTGAAGAAGACTGGGTGTCAAATAGTTCGTGACTTTGGAAATATTATGTTGTGTTTGACAGAAGGACGTCAGTTTGTCATAGCTTCATGCTGGGTTGAACACGGGGATGATAGAGACTGCGAAGACTGTTGAAGACAGCATGTACAACGCTGCAAGCATGAAAGCAGACTTTAATAACCACATTGGCACGATGTTTAGTTTTCCTAATCCGTTTTGTTCATCATGAGTATGCAATCTCTCCTCGTGGTTGATGTCGATGTTCACACTTTCGTTGAACGACCACTAAGTATGAGGGACAGCTACCAAAGACAATTGCGCGTGGACTTTGTAACTTATCACGAGAGCCGGTTTGATGACAAATTTACCAAACGTTTTGTTCCGCCATTTCAGTGTTACCAGCAAACGCACAATGTACTTGTTGCCATACGAATAAAAGCAATTTATTTTGCTCTATGACGCAAACAATTATTCCTGGGTGTTCATTTCTGTTCATTTCTGCATCGACACTACAGAAACGCGCAGTCTTTGCTAAGGCGGTGATTGTCGATGAAGGATCCTCTTTTGCAGGCCATTGTGTCTGATCTTGACAAAAAAGTAAAAGTATACATTTCATTTGATGAACTCATCTGTATTATGCCACAGTGTACTTGCCCAGATCTCCAGTTACAAGGAAAACAAACACCGACATGTCCTATCATACTTGTATCGGAAGTTGCGCCCGCTAAGTTGGAAAATTCAGTTTGTCTAAGAATCGAGTAAAACCTACATAAAACCTAAACTGAAAGTACACCAATTTAAACGATTTACAAATTGAAAATATATGGAATGTGTGCTGAAAACTGTTCTTTACCAAACGAATTATTCGTTAAATTCGAGAATTGAGAATCGCCTGAAGAAAGCTCCATATATTTGAGAAAGGTGTGGTCATTCCGCAAATGTATATCGATGTCAATTGTGATGTCATTTTTTCACGGAATACCAATTATCTACATCATTTCTGCTAATAATTTGAATGATATGTCAGCTATTTATAACAGTATGGCATGTAAAAAGAATCGAAGCAGCCTATTGACCATATGCGGGAGTTGTTTATCAGATTTATAGTCTCATCAATACACTTAATATATCAGAGTATATCCGTGTCTTTTATTTCGTTAGAACACTCACTCCCATTGATCTCTTTTGCGACGACCTGGCATTTAACTGACCTATCTTTGAATGCAATTCAAAGAAATAGCGGGAATTATGCGGATGTTTGCTCACAACATTTTTCTAATGAAATATATTAAAGAAAAAAGTTATTGTCAAGTAAATGTCGTGCTTAAATTGTGCTGTGACATTTAAGATCTCAAACATCTAACACGAAATGAAAAAATGATTATAAATATTCCAAAGCGTAACTGCGCTATTTTATGACATCTACATACATGTAGAACGTTCGTCTTTCCGATACAGGGATTTAACGTATCGCAATATCCAACGATATTCTTTTATGCTCATCATCATACTATTCATATCATTTATGAACGTCTATACGGTAACGGGCTATGGAAATCTTCTATATCGTGGTAATCAGATGATAAGAATATTTAACGTTGCTTTCGTGCATGACTGAGGGCTGATCAAAAGCACTTTTGCATGGAACCATTAAGCAATATTCTGACACCGATGCTTTACGTATGGTCTGGGTTGGATTCTGTGCGCGCTCCACCAACTAAATCATGCTACTCATCCGTAATGGAATTTTCGATCATCATTCTCCCCACGTAGAAGATCACTTAGCGGAGCCTGTAGTCAGATTGCTTAACCTATCAGTTTTGGTTATGTGTATGCCTACAATGCTTGAATAAGCCATGTTAATCGCATTACTTAAACTAAACAGACTCACTCGCTGTTGTCGAGGACACTTACCTGGCTATGCTGTTGTCGTTAATGGGATTGTGGCATCATTTTCATCTGACCAATATATCCTCTTAAGGCAGATGCTTGCATATATATTCGAGGGGATATTAGGACATATATTATGCATCGAACACGCCGCATACTTTGACGAACAAATAAGATCTGAGCACAAGGACTCTTTTCCATTAAGTAGCCGACTCAACGAATAAGCATTGTGATTGTTTGGTTTTGAGATGATAATTTAGACAAGTTATATATTACATATTCGTTTGAGGGTTTGTCGGGGTCTCTTAATATTGGTAACGTCCTCATTTTACCATAAGCATCTCTGTGTAAATTCAAACCCCGCGTCATAAGACAAATCTGTAAAGCGATAAGGTCATTGCTGGATCGGTTTCACATAACATAGATTCATACGATCTAGTAATATACATTGTCGTTGGGTGTAACTAAGTTGCCCAGTTCGTGGTCCGTATTGCAGACAGACGTCTTCATAACTGTTGCTGTTACTATAATCACGCCGATACCATTGCTACTGTGCATGGGTTAAGGCAAGTTAATTCATACATGACAGCATGCCATTGAACGCATGTAGGACATTCAGGAAGTTAGGACAACGTCTGATCAGTCGCCCGGAACTACTCAAAACTTTTCGCTATTTTTTTTTTTGTCTTTAAAGAAAGTCCACACTTTTCTGATTGATATATATGAATGATCCCAAAGAGGTCACCAATGCATAGATTAGTTTTCTATCCAAAATAACCAAGGTGGACCAGGTTTGGATGCGACGCTGCCAATGGCGACCAGTACTCAAGCATTGGCGAAACAAATATTAATTTGATATGCATATAATTAAATTGGTTTTATTGTGGTGATCATGTGTTACTTTTATCAATTGATATGCAGGCTTATTATTTCTGTAGTTTAGCATTGTTTGTAATCATAGCGTGAGTTTGTGTCATAATGTTTGGCGATCTCTCGGCCTTATCTTGTGACCCGTTGCTTATCGGCTTGCCACCCTGCTAGGATGTCACGTGACTTCTAATTACTGCAGTTGCCGATAGGGGCGATCTTCACTTCCTTCTTTCTGTGACTGTCGCCATCTTGGCTCACACGATTTTTTATCCCTAGCCCACCCACCCACTGTTTTAATTCTTGTTGTAGTATTTTTTAATGTATTATCATTTTCTTGTAGTGGTGGTTGTTTTCTCCCCCACCTTTGCTGTGTGCGATGTATGGTGTTCACCTTATTATATATATATATGCACCTGGCTTCCAATAAATAAGCCCATTTGTCAACCCTATATATGTCTTATCTCTCACAGCAAACTAGCTGCAAGGTTTTGGATTACTCTTAAACTTATTCATTTTATTTTATTACTATATGAGCACCCAGCATAAAACTCTTTACTGAGCTTCAATCGATAGATTATAAGAAGCAAATAAAGTTTTGTCATTTTTCCAATCAATGGAATAAGATATGCATTGACGTGGAAGCTAAAAATCACAAATAGACAACTATGGTTTGAAGGTTAAATGAATGTATGAAATGGTACTGATGAGTGATGATAACAATCGAATAGCAAACACACAATGCGCGATCCCTTTCAGTGAAGCAAATATGTACACTAATATATATAAGTATATATATATATATATATATATATATATATATATTTACTTATATATATGAGTGTACATATTTGTATATATATATATATTATATATGTATATATATATATATATAAATATATATATATATATATGTACATTTATTAATTTATATATGTATATATTTATATATACATATATCTGTGTTTATATATATATATTTAAATACCGATATATGTATATATATATAAATATAAATGTATATATGTATATATATATGTCTATATATATATATATATAAATATATACATATTATCTATATATATATATATATATATATATATATTCTATATATATATTATATATATAAAGATAGAGTTAAGATTATCGGTGGGTGCCATGTATCCACCAAATATAAACGTTTGGTTATATATATCAAAATATATATATGTATGTATACTAAATACGTATGTTTTATATAATATCCTAGATATATATAGATATATATGTTAGCTGTATATAAGCATATATTTACAGAATAGTTTATATATACGACATCACTGACTGATTTATATATACACTGAAATATAACGGCACATACATATATATTCTGAAAGAGCATAGTCTACTATTGAGCAAGATATTTATATATTACCTATATATATATATATAAGATATAGATGTGTATATATAAATCCATCAATATATATAGGGTGGTACTTCAACATGTTCCGATATTATTTGCAGTGAATAAAAAATGACTAGCGGCACTATATATCGTATATATATATATATATATATATTATATATATATATATATACATATATATACATATATATATATTTATATAAAGAGAGAGAGTTAAGATTATCGGTGGGGTGCCACACTCCACCATATTACATACACTACCGTTTGGTTTATCGTTAGTAGCAGCATACTCGGACTCAGATCGAAGCCTTTCTACATCCTCCTCATCATGTCACAGCTTTCCAATGGTTCACTGATCGCCAAAATACTAAATTATCATTTTACTTCTTTTTAATCGTTTCCTAGAGGTTCATTTATCAAGGGCATCCTTGTTAGCGTTTACAATACTAAGCACGAGATGCTGCTTCGGTGCTGTATGCACAGAATAGTTTCCATCAGCATGGCACGAGGACAATGACTGTACAGTTTTCCATGCAATCAAAAGTTTTAACTAGAACTACATCAAAGAAACCATATTGTGACCTGGTGTAGCTTTTTAATGTTATCTCAGATTGCAAACTGCAAGGCTTATCCGACTCAGTTACGGTATTGGGATTTGACTAGAGAGAACAAATGAAGCAAATTGTTGCATTATTGTCTATTTCAGTGCCTATGTTTACATTCGCAATTAACATCTCCAACAAGTACAAATCCTCCTAGCCCTCAATACATTTTTCAGCAGGTTGCTGTGAAATTCGGGAATGTCTTTATCACGACGTTTTCGGTCCACAATGCACATAACATTGTTTAACTAACAATACAGGTAGATTACTGCTGTATACATTTCACCTCCGAAAGCAATACATTTCTGGAATCGTTCAACATAATGCCAAATATCCCAAGTTCATAGGAGCAAAATGTGTTATATGTAAGTATTTTAGGTGTACAACAACATTATGCAGTAAAAGAATAAAGTTTATGCCGGGGAATAACCCGCTTGCCTTCGGTGGTATGTATGCCCTGTGCTTGCCAGAGAATATGTATTATTAGAGCTGGAATAATGATACATTATTGTGAGCATTCGTCAATCACCCATTTGATCAATCCGCGTGAACAAACCAGGAGTTTTGACCGCTACATAACGCCTTGAAATCCAAGGGAATCATGAAATATTTCTCATTACGTCATTTTGAGAAAACATGCGTTAAGAGCTCCAATCTTATTCTTATCTTAAGTCCTCCTGCCGAACGAATGTAAGGCAAACATCACATTTGTGAATAATTTGTTATCCACCAAGGTTCATAAGTATATATAAATATTAATATACACACACACACACACACACACACACATATATATATAGATATATAGATATAGAATATATATATATATATATATATATATATATATATATATATATAGATATATATATATATATATATATATATATATATATATATATATATATATATATATATATATATATATATATATATATATATATATATATATATATATATATATATATATATATATATAGTTGTCTACGGACTATGGACGAGGTGCTTGGCATTAATTCGGACATTGTGTATTCCGTGCGAACCAGTGGATAACATGTTCCTCTGCGGTACCGTCCCAAGCACTTAGTGTGATTTTCGACAGCTGTGCAATAGTCATCCAAAACGGCCTTGGTGTTTGCGGTCGCCCTTATTGGTGTGGGAAAATATAGGCACTAACCCGGAATAACCGGTGTATTACTATAGAACCTAGTATGTGGCATCGACTTAGACATTTATCGATACAAATAGGCTATATGGAGTCATTTTTATATAACAAGCAGAAAAAGCGGCCTTGACTTTGCACACCAAATACTTGATCGAGTCATATATAACGTGCTGATAAACCGGATCTGACACATTTGGAGTTGATGTCGACGATAGCAGTTCGCAATATGTAGCCAGATTGTGTGCCTTCGTGATATTTCGTAACGCCCGTTCATATATGTATGTCACGCCTGTTCATATATTGACAAGTATTTTGTTGGATATGTGTTTATTTTCTCAAGTTTCCCGTTACTATTTAAGAAAGTAGAAGCTCATTAATGTTATGTGATGCATCCTATTCTCGACCTATACATTGTACGGCCGATGTAGAAAATGCGTATTATATTTGATGACCAATAGACAGTGAGGTTTCTAGCGTATTATTGGCAACATATTGTGAACCATGCCAACATGTCTGAGTGGGAGTTGTACTTCCACCACCGATTCCATGATTACTTCGTGTACTACTCTACTAAACATTTCAATTATCTAGTGGCATTTTGCTGTAAAAGCTATTGTTTTATTTTCACTGTCATTTCTGTTAGTTACGTCATTTGGTGTGGCTGATGCAGCAAGCTCAGAGTTGTAAGTATATATGATTAACCTTTTGCCGTCCGCTATTTATTGAACAAACAATTAATATTAATGATCTCGGAATTGCCTCAGCACTGGTCTTGCGATTGGTGCGCACAAGTAGCATGTTTCATACTTAATTGCATGGAAATTTCGTATCGATAATTGTCAATCTGCATAATGTGCGTCTGTATTATTTCGTTATAAATGATTTATATTTGTGAAACATGAATGTTAACTGTAGTCTTTGGGGACCGAATATTTGTTTGGCCTCCGAGTGTATCCATATGCTGCGATTTACTGTGGGAATGCAACAGAAGTAGGCGCCTGCGGAGCAAATGTCCTAATGAGTTTGTCTGGCTATGTTCATGTTAGCGGGTCGTGCTGAACTGTTAACTAACGGACAATTAGGGAAAGTACTGGAGCTCCGGAGAACTGTATAACAATGTTCCGTATGAATACGGTTGTTCTTCATTTGATCCCTTAACAATATGACCGTTTCAGTTATTATTGACGGTAAAGATAAGCCGTTGCTATGTCGGGCATTGCATAGGGTTGCTATGCGAGCAGTACATTTTAAGCTCATCCAATGGCGAATATAATGTATACTTAGTTGTATCGCGATGGCGGTGAAAGAAAACCAATCTTCAATCAAATTGCTTCTTAAACTCTCATATATACTGTTAGCATACAGAATAGCATGATGCTGTTGTTATGAAAAGATGTTATCATTAATATGTGGATAAACAACAGATAGTATACTTCTTGTTGGTTCCAACCGTTGTTAATTTATATGCATGTCCAACTCGTTAATCCAACGAGCTGCCATACGATTGGCATGGGAAATCAACCGTGGAACGGACTGAGTGTTTTGCCATAATATTGCAATATTGAGTCAAGTGGTGTGACTGTTTGCACCAGCAACTGGGCCTTGTGCTTGCAAGCTACTACAAAATTGGGTTCAGCCAGAGTTAACAATTTGCCCTTATTTCGCCTTCAACCAAAAACAACAAATGGTCGATTTGCTCAGTTAAGGATACTTACCTGCTAGGCCATGGTCGTGAAAAGACTTTAGGTACCTTGACAAGTTATTTGGAACATTATATATTTCTTTTATGTTCGATACAAATGATAATGGAAACTGTCCAAAAAATATTCTGAGCCAACTTGATTATTAGTATTGTGAAGTAGCATTACCAGGACGTGTGTACGTTGCAAATCGCTACATGTTTCGGTAAGTTTCATTATTAAGTGTAGTACATACACCTGCTTTGCCATAAAAACTAGAAGACAGGCCGCTATTGCCGACATACCTTTGTACACCACTAATAACACTGTTTGTAATATTTTTTATCCCTTTGTCATAGTCCTTGGCGTTACTCACCTTTGCACGTAACAGCCATAACTGTGCTCACAAGCATAAAACAAACACATCGTATGTTAATGCTAGTAATTAACATATGATGCATTTTAAAGAAACCACTGAAATCGAACTCAATTTGTATTCCAAAGTTCAAGCATTAAACAGTTTTATTTAGGTGTATGGCTCGCCCTTTCTAAACCTGCACAAAAGCTGGTCGTAAGTCACCTAGTACTGTTCTTAAAAAAAACAAGAGACAATTAGTTTACCCTGACGGTTTTGACAGCAATCTCCTATTCGGCAAAAACCTCCACTTGGAGTTCATGTCACGATAAAGGTGAATAGTTATCAAGTGCTATGCGACATTCTCTTGGGTATTTCAGCAAGACAATGTACAATTAATGAGCCGGTCCCTACTTCGACTATCTGTTCAATGATAACTACAACACTATATGTACAAGATGGCTAATTTCGGTTTAGGCGGTGTATATTTTAGCGTTTGGGCAATATCAGGGACTTATCCCGTCCAGTGATATTCTATATTGCTTCTCTAAATTCTTAACCAAATCAATCATCTAGATAATCTGACATATGGTTTGTGTAAACTTACTCATTTGCATCGATTTAACAACTACTGATCACAAATATTCGATGAATGCTTCTGGCGATAATATGGTATATGGTTTATGGTGATTATATATGGTTTATAACTAGGTACATCATTGCATAACGGTTTGCTAAATCCATTTTCTATTAAGGATGAGAAATACCAGGTAATCGGCCATGGAACGCAAGGCAACTTGGCCGATTGCTTCCTCAAAGCCAATAAATCCAGAACAGAATAAACCAAGCAATGTTCTTTGTGATTACCAAATAAATAATGCCGCTGTGTAACATGTTAAGAACCCATATACGTTATTGAGCGAATGTAATTATAGAAGGATTTCAGATTTTACAAAGTCTACCACAACAACAAGCAAAATCGTTAGTTTGTAGAGAAGAAGTTTAGATTGAATCATTGCTACATGAAGGACGATACCTGAAAGTATTATAAAACGAATACACCAACAGAGGTATAAGTATACAGTACGTTATTAATAATGAACCAGCATTGAAGGCGCTTGCTGCTTATATTTCCTCCCTAAGTGTTATATATGCGCCACCTACTATACGATGCATATATACATGCAGACAATTTACTCTAGCCCCCAGGATTAATGGTAGGGCATAACAGCAATCAAGAAGCTTGTAGCAGTCTCTAGGGTTTCTGAGGAAGTTGCCCGGGTTAGGCTTACAAAGCAAGCTAAATGGCAGATCTATCAGCCAACAGAAACACATTCCCAGGCCACAATTTAATGTGTCTGGCCCTTATGAGGTTCACCAAGCCGATATCTTGTTTCTGCCTCATGACAGTGTAAAACGACTGACTTACAAGTGCGCCCTAACAGCAGTGGACGAGGCCTCATGCTACAAAGCTAGTCATTGAATACATACGAGGCTAAAACGAGGTGCACTCGAAACGATATGCAAGTGAGGGTCCCTGCATTGGTCGCAACTACTTCAGGTCGACCCCGGACGGGAGTTCATGGGCGCATCAAGCAAGCTGCTTGCCAAGCATAGGGTCTCCATGCGGTGTGGCCGTGTGGATATCTTTCGAGACCAGCCAATTTTGGAATGCTTTAACAGCACTCTTGCAGAGCGGCTCTTTGGACACCAGTATGCCGTGGATTTAAAACTTCCATCTGTGGAACGATCAACCGAGTGGGTTCCTCGGATACAAGCGCTTGCCTCTACAACAAACAATGAGGTGACCTGCTTGACTAGAAAAAATTACGTAGTCCCAGGGCCTTTGGTAGGGCTCACAGAGCAAAAGCTTTCCTATGGCGCTGGCGTTCGCTACCTCTACCAGCCTGGCGAAATAGAGCAGGGCAATCGTTTCCGTGCATTTGAACCCATGTGGTCACTCAAGGTCTACCGGCTCGGGCACTATGTCTCTTAACCTGATAAGTCTGTGCTCTACAAATTATTGGACTGCCCTTTCCATGGCTTTGTCAAGGAAGAGCTGCTTGTGGTGCCATACGACACCCAGCTGCCGCCAGATTGTGTTCTCTATTAGACATTTAACAGAGAGAATATATGCACAAGAATGGCGGTGTCATCAAATAGACAAAGAATATTCCAAATGTCTTCCAGGGATGGGTGTTGGATGGCACAGGGGAACATCCCCTCGGTAAGGTCACGCGGACGTTCAGCGTGAACAAATGGACTCAGGAAGGAAAACAGCGAAGGTGGAACTGGGTATGTCGAACAAGTACTGCAAAACATTGAAGAAGCACTGCTGACCCCCGACGAGATTGATGTGGCCCTGACAGGGACAGTGCCGATATTCAAGAAGAGGGACATAGCTGGCTGCTGGTAGTTCGAAGAAGTAAAAACTCTTTGGCTAGACATGTCTCGTTACCACTCCAATGTGGATCAGCCATCGATCTTCCAAAATAAAAAGCAATAATAAATGTAAAAAGTAATGATGATAATTCTTTTCATTGGTTTATTCTGGCTGCTTTGAATAAGGTAAAAATTTTGAGCAAGAGAATTGAAAACTATGTGAATCACCTAGATTTCGCGGATATTGAGGGCCCAACGCCGAGATCTCAGATTGGACAGATCGGGAAGCAGTACAACTTAGCTTTAAACGTATTCAGGTTGGATAAAGGAGTGGTAGTACACCGTATAAGCAAGCAACCAGCCTATATTTCCCGCAGTAACATCATGTTAATCAAAAAGGCCGGTAAGTTTCACTTCACATGGATAAAAGTCCTGAAAGTCATGCTATACGACCAGAGTAAATATAAATGCCGTACTTCTGCGAGAGCTGCATACACGGTTATACCAGAGAAGACCTGCTGCAGGCTCACAGGTCATAATGTAATGGAATAGGTCAAATATCAAATCGTGAACATATTCCTAAGGAAGGAAAAACCAATCTGCCTTTCCAAAACTGGCAAAAGCAGCTTTCTTTGATGGTCCTGCACTATACCTCACATAGAGCAACACACAAAAGACAGAACAACATCAGACCTGCTATGGGTAAGTTGTGGTGAGATGTGATGGCCAAAGAAACGTATATAGTGTAAAAAGGACCGGATGCACCGAGAAATTCCTTCAGGGCCTGCAGCAGGAAGAGCACAAGATCAAAACAGCTTTATCCAGGCCTACTGCTATGCGTATGACCCCAAAGGACAGACAAAACGACCGGACTGCAACTGATTGTCACATATGCAGCAAAACCACTTACAGGCGCTGAGCGTCCACGTGACTCTGTTCGAGACCACTGTCACATAACAGGCAAGTACAGAAAACCAGCCCACAATGCATGCATTGATTCCCAAAACAACAAATATATCATTTGTTTTCCATAACCTATGGGGCAATGACTCCCATCTGTTGATGCAGGCCATCAGCTCACTGTCCCTAACACAGGTACGCTGACATTGACAGTACTCAGTTCCTCTTGGCCTCACTTGACTAGCTAGTTCCGGCAAACAACCCTGAAGCCTTTGCTGTGACTGCTAAGTATGCGCCAGACAAAACAAAGCGGCAGCTGGTGCTGAAAAAGAGCGTCTATCCCTACGAATGGATTGCTGAGAGAGATTTGACACAAAGCTACCACCGATGCAGGAGTTCTTCAAGCAAGCTGTCGGAGCAAAGCATAACCGACAAAGAAGACGTGTTGGAGCTCTTCCACAAAACCTGTCTGCGACACTATTGCCCCCTACTACACCAGTCCAGGCCTATCGTGGGACGCTCTCCTGAAAAGCACAGGCGTTGAGCCAAAACAGCAGAACGGCAATGACCAGCATCTGTTTAATGGGAAGCGACCACGTACAGGGATCAGCGATGTCTCCAAGTCACCGTGCATAGGCGAACAACCCGCATGCGCATGGATTCGATAAGGATAAGCCGACAAGCTACACACAGTACCTCCAGCACCAACATATTCCGATGATGCAGCGACAAGGTGTTTAATTGAGGTAGACATTGAATACCTGGAGCTACATGATGCGCACAAGTATCCTCTGGCACCTGAAAGATGGCGGCACAAAAGGAATGGTTGTCAGACTACCAACATAATCTCCAAGGGAAAGTGGGAACCTCCTCTGAAGTTGAATTGGTACCCAACCTACGCACCAAAAAAAAGGTACGTGATCCACTACAGGAGCCTAAAACTCTTCCTCTCTCTCGGGATGCGGCTTACAAAGATTCACAGAGCGCACTCCTTCAGCCAGAGCCCTTGAAGGAGCTAAACTCGCGTGATCACGGGCCTCAGAAAGGATGCCACCAGCGACTTTGAGAAAGATCCTACAGGCTGATAAACAACTAGGTATTAAGTAAATCAAAAGAGAACCTTAGAAAGCGAGTCAATGTCAAGCTTGAGCGTTCTGCAGAAGAGGAAGAGATACGCAGGTTAGTGGCCTGTCCTACTGATGCAAGACATATCTACACGTGTTGTGCTACATCATTGTGGTTGATTTATAAGTTGGTATTATCAGCAATCATTATCGATTATAAAACATGTGATACATTAGGAAGATCATTTATATTAAGTAAGAACAATAATTAGCCGAGAATTTAACCTTGCAGTACACTACAGATAACGTGCATATCAATACATTTTATACCATTGTTTATGAAAATTTGCTTGCGATTCTTAAAATAGTCACTTTGCCAGTTAAATTATTGTGCCCTACATCCATCTTGTTTATTCGTTATAGTATATTTTAATAACTCCATCAACACGTCTATAAGGTCTAAACCTATTGATCAAGTTCATGAATTTCATTTACATAGCTCAGTAATAGTAAAATGAAAATTCAAACAATCTAAATAGCTCTGTAAGTCCGTGAATTCTTTTGGGCAATCTTCGGTTTATCATTTTAGGCGGTGAGTAAAAATCAATGCTTTTTGCCGTCCAGGAGTTCAAAAAAGATTCAGCACAATAGCAATTACATTCATTGTAAGGAAATGCACAGGTATGACTATTATCTGGATGTAGGTCACAGAGGATACAGGAACATTTCCCCTCAATGCATCATTTAAATGATTGCCAAAAACCATTTAAACACAGCGAGCGCCGGTATATCTTACATTAAAAACCTCTCAAGAGAATTGAGACATCTATTTATTGTTTTTTATCTTGACCACAATTGAATTTTTGCAATGAACATATTTTTTCATTGACCAGTTGTTTTTTCTTTGCTCAGGCAATTATGGAGACTAGCTCTTACTTTTTTGAATGCTTATGACAATTCGCCTTGATTCATCATTATTGCGTATGTCATGATTGCCGACCACTCCCAATGATTGCATAAGGAATCTATTTACTGCAAACACTTCATTATATTAACCGTTTTATGGCCGCTTACTCTCCAAAGATTTGCACAATTGCTTTGGCACCATCCACTCTATGCTTTAATTCGCATCTTTGTTTATAACATTATCAGTTAATCCATAAGAACGAAGGCAAATAATCCGCAAATGATGGAGAATAATTTCAGGTTTGTGCGAACTTCTTTTAAAGACATTCACCCATCAACTTACACACACACATGCACATTCGCTCACTCATTGAACATATTTGCCCTATTAATATTCCTGGAGCTCATAATTAATGCAATCTTTCTCGACAGTAATGATTCGAACATAGACACAAAAAAAATAGCAGTAACATAAAGCACTTGTTCGCTTGGAGCATTTAGTAATTTAAGACATTTAACATCTTCCGAAAGCAATTAAGCCAATGTTTATTAGGCAATACATTCTGTCGTCAATAGAGGTGGATAAATGTATTAGTTCTTTTAATAAAAAATGATGCAGCTTCATGACATTTACAAAAAGAGAAGTATTGTCCTAATACACGTTGCAATTTCTTTCAACGGCAGATTGTAGTTAATGGCGTGAAGACGTGACCTTTCAATATTATTTGCCCAAGCACTGGCTTCTTTAAATATAGATATATATATATAGAGATAGAGAGAGAGATATATATAGATAGATATAGAGATATATATAGAGAGATATAGATAGAGATAGAGAGATATATAGAGATAGATATATAGATATATATATATATATATATATATATATAGAGATATATATATATATATATATCTATATATATATATATATATATATATGCATATATATATATATGTATATATATATATATGTGTATATATATATATATATGTATATATATATATATATATATATATATATATATATATATATATATATATATATATATATATATGCATATATATACATATATATATTTATAATCTAAAGAAATCATTGTAAAAGGTAATCTTTGGACGTTACTATGACTAGACTATCCTGTTAAAACGGTGACCCTGAACATTTGAATTATTACTCTGAATGTCACCCACCCGAACTCTCCCTCACTCACCCATTCACCTTAATGCTCAGTCACTATCACTCGTCCGCTCACTCACTCACTACTATGTGCAATGAGCTGCTTTATCGCAACGGGGCTTATAATTATTTAACTATGTTTATTCCACACGCCAAGTAGCAGAAGCCAGCATTATGCTGGTCGGTCCTTTGGACATGGATAGTAGATGTAGTTTAGTCAAAACTTGCAAGGCTTGGCCGTTGATGCTGCTCTCCTACAAAAATGCACGAAATGGCATCAGCAAATTGAACCAAGAAAATCAACAAAGAAGTATGGCCCAAGTGCTATATTCATTTGCATCGCATTGACTCACTGTTGTAACAGTTTTGGATATGATTTGCTCATGCAGTTAAAGCTACAAGCAAGTGAAGTTTGTTTACGTCACAGCCCCGTTATATTACTCAGTGTACAGCACAGTACTGCGACTACTTTAAAATATGTTATGCCGTTGTTTGCTGTTTCCACTCACTCAACAGTTTCCCTGTGCTCTATTGTTTCATATTGAGCTTACGAACCACATGTGGACCAAATAAACCGTAAAAAGATCATTATTGAGGTGCTACGCATATCCAATTAGTGACGGAAGGTTTAGTTATATGAAGGGGAATGGTTGATAGCGCACAATTAAATTTCGTTTTTGCATTCCTAACCAATCTTTCATCTACTGCATGAGCGAGATCCTCCAACACGAATACGGCAATGTTTCCGAATGTGTAACTACTGACGGTTGTATGCTGTTCTATAAGTCTTGGTGAATGACGCTAGTTTTGACTCTATCTGACACTCTGTCATTTTAGTAGGAGCCAGCATTATAACTATTATTATCATATGCATATGAATGAACGACATAGAGCTGCTATCAGACAGAGTCGTTTATAGTCGGTGAAACGAGGTATAGCTTAAGTGGATATCGTCGAAGGCCTTATATAGCTTTGTTGGTTAGGCTATAAGCTTCCATGAATATTGATCTAACCACCAGTAGACCGTTGGACGCAATAGGCCTATACTATACGTGCGATATGCGATACCGTGATGAAACCTCTTACCTCAATTATGATAGTATATATGACACTATGTCTGCTATCAATGGGCGATCGATTTCAATGAACAAATCAACATTTGAATAAGGCATTATCATATCTTTGTCGCCGATGGATATCTTTCTATGCAAATTATGCGCAGCAAGATTGCTTCAGTTTCAAGTGATTGTCTTCTAAATACATATAATAAAAGCGTATTTACATGACACATAGGAAGTAAACCTGGCAAATGTTCAAGCATTCGGTGCACCACAGAGAAACTACAGGCGGGTGCAATTAGAATTGGATACACAAGGCTGCTCAGTTTCAGGGACTGGTGATGCAAAGCGTGCTAAGCATATTCACTACCTGTTTACAATCATTTGTTGTGTAGATAAATTCAGTCCCATTGCCCACGATAAGACCGGGATCACCGGTAGTCCATGCTGCTGGCTGGTTTATTCATATCACGAGTGGATGTGCTCGAGCAGGCAGTTTGTATGGCCGTTTGTTTGAGCAGGAACAGTGAAATTTATGTAACATTTGCATCAAAGCGAAGACTTGATGCATTGCGGAGCCGTACATTATTTTCTTTGTAATTCTTAGACTGGTAGCAGCGAGGATCGCTTTCGATTGTTTCCTGGTGTAGTCATCCATTCTCTGGGTATTTTATCATATCATTCGCTTAACGGGTATATATTTAACAATCATAATTTACGTTAGTGTCGTTGCCACAGGCTTAACGCCAGGTTGCTCGCTTGTGTTGGACATATTTAAAGATTTATGATACCCATGAAACTAGCGTTAGGGTTGTTTGTTTGGTATCTACATAATGATGGGCCAAGTGATGCCATAAAAAAATTCAATTAACTGCAACGTTTCCAATATACAGTATTTTGCGTCATATATTCAGGCATTTGTTGATCCCAATTACGTTAACTACCGAGTTCTCGTCATGTTTTTTTCATCTGGTTTACGGTTTTATCAACATTGACAGTTTAAAATACTTAATATTTATCAAAGAAGGCAGAGGATATTTAGATACTAATATCATCATTAAGCGATATTTAGACAGCATTTTGCATTTCCAGCCTTTCTGTGTGTGCCACACCATCTTATGTACAGCATGGCATACCGCCTTGCTTATCGTCAGTAGACACCCACTCTGACTCAAATCAAATAACTCAGCAAAGTTTCAGAAATCGTCAAAAGACGTAGATATTTCCCCGAAGGCTCATTTATTAAGGATTTCCATGGTAACGTAAACTAATTAGCATATCGTTCAAGTGCTGTGTATGCAGTACATTTTCCATCAACAATGCACTGGGTCATAAGACATTCCAGGACATCAGGCTATGATAGATACAGACTGTTTATGTTGATGTGCCGTTTTTATAAATACTAGATTGGTTTCGCACATTAACTTTCTGCAAATTGAATTCAGGAAGCACCGATATTAACACTTCCAATTTGGTGTTTAGATGAACGTGCTGTACTGCCCCTTCCTCACTCAGCCCCATGCATCAATATGACTCAACTGATATCAAAATACCTTGTGTGACATATAAGCCATTTTGGTCGTTGTTGCCTTGTTGCTGCTATTTCATTTTATTTGGATGCTTATGAAGGACTTAGGGTATTAGATCGATGAAGTTGCTAATATACCCATGCCATTTAGCTATGATAAACGTGGATGGCCAAGGTTGGTATCAATTGTACCGTCAAGATTTCGTGGAGTAATGTCAAACGACGTATTTCTGTCGTCAACTAGTGTCCAATCAGTACACCAGGGTGCATCAGAGAACGGTTGTTGCGTCCATGCTAACGTATACAATCTCACAGTTTTAAAATAAGTGGGTCGTGTGCGAAGTGGGATGCAGGCAAGGCAAGTGAAATTGGGGTTGGACAAGCGAGGAAAGTGACGGGCTTTTTAAATCGGCTGATACTCATATTTGTTATTTGTATCTACTGAGAATGTATGCATTAGTTTTATATATATACGACAGGCAAGGAAAGCTGTTGTTGCCATTAATAATACTTAGTAGAATTAATAATACTTAGTAAACGTACGCGAGGGATATTTGGCAAGGAAAATACTGCGTCCGCCGAGGCAAGTAAAACACATCACGTAAGCCTTTACAGCACGCTACGTAAAACAATGTAGATTGGCAAGTTTATTGAAATTAATGCAAATAGACATGTGAGGCCCATATCGTCGGCAGAAAGTGCATATCTCTAATGCAAGCATTCTCACGTATCATACTTACTGTTCTACAAATACAAAGTATATTACCACGGCTAAATTATGAATTTTGATACCGTTATTATTACTAATGTGTTATCCTGCTACTCAACAGTTATGTGGCAAAGCTATAACGGTCAAATATATACCCAAAAAACCTTTTACAATGTTCATGTCATGTGTTCCAAGGTATATGAGGATCAATCCATCCGAATGACACGTTATTGGACTTTACGAGCGGTTTGGTTACATCAAGGGCTGTCGTTGATAACGGCTAACAGGTTACAGGCATGATTGATAACAATTATTTCTATTCCGCATCAGTCTCTTCTTGAATAAAAAGCGGAGATATGCAGTAAAGCTGGCTGAGACTTGTGTTGCCGATTATTATTCTTGACTAACCTCGACACTCGTGTTAAGCCAGCTAAGTTCTTCGTAAAATCCATAGCTTCACATGGGGAGACGGTGTGGATCAGAACCCGGCCAGCAGTATCGATGGTCTGTGCAATTATGGAGGCACATGGCCGATTCCCGGATATCAAATGTAGTGTTGATATTAGCCCACTTCCCCCCCCCCCCCCACACCTCGCTGCGTTTCGGGAGTAACTATTGCGTCGTCTGTAGAATAGAGACATCAGTCAGGTCTCGTTAAAAGTTGTGGCTCCCTTTCAGTTAAATCACTGCTCTGTTTAGTTGTTGCGCTTGGAAGTGTTACTTACATGTTGATTGTACAAGTCGAAATTAATGTGCCATTTTGTGTACATTAACATTTTCCCACAGTGATCGTATAGCCCCTAAAGCTGTGGGTTTTTCTATCGGGATAATGTCTTCTGTCGTGCAACAGCACGTAAGTTCCTTGATTGCCTCAATGCAAAAGTGGCTAACGACCATTACCGTAACACAAAAGCCTACTTAAAACTAGAATTCGCTAATCTTATATATTTGTCTGTGTGCAGGGCAAAGTACGACCCAACTGCAAGATACACAAACGACAGTTCTTTACCTGTTTACAGTGCCGATTACGGAGTTGGCGGTTATTCTTCTTGATGCTGTAGCTTGGGGCGATGCACTCACATATCTATATTCCATTTTCTGTTGACAAGGTAACTTTCATGAGGTTGAATCTGAAGTAGAATGAATTATACTGAAAGCAGATAATTGCAAATAGGGGTCCTATTGGCTGGATAAATTGAGTGATGGTAAAATAACCGGGGATGATTAGATAAGTGTTTTGTTCGGAGCAGAAGCAATTACAAACCGATAACAACGTTCATTGGTTAAAGATGGGGCAAGTTGAGTGGTTAATGGGCGGAATAATTCAGGTGGGGTCAGCGGTTTTTACGAAGATACCTTTTTTAGTGTTTTCATTCTGATCAAAATTACCTGTTATTGCTATTGTCCTCACTGTTTAGCTCAATGGAAGCATCGCAAAACGAAGATCAGTTCGAGATTCTTATAAATGAAGTAAAAATGATATGAATTCTTGAGACTGCACATGAGGAACGGTTACTTGTTTGGCTCATAATATCATTGCATTTTCCGTAAGAAACATTACTTTGCGTGGCCCATATTCTAGTCTTTGCGTTTATTGCAAGCAATAATTTGTGCAATGTATCACTGAAAACATACAACGTCACCTATCGCGCAAAATGTTTTTCTAATATTTGGTAAATGATAAGAAAACCATTTCGATGTACTGAAAATGCTTTTGATTTGCTTCAAAATTACAAATATAGCTGTAATCGAGCAAAACTATGATATTTTACTACCTTAGTCTATTGAAACGCATATCTATTTTGTATGCAATGCAGGCTTTTACAAATTATATCGCTGCTGTAAATTATAAAGGGACTATGCGTAAAGAATTGTGGCTTCGGTAATTGAAAATCTCTTTATGTTCAGATATGCATTTCCTGGCTATGTTTTCATTGAGTTATTTATCCTTCATAATCGTCTCGCAATAGACACCTTACTGTAGTCGATTTGTCATGCAAGTACCGACTACTAATGTATACATTAATTGACATTGTTCAGAAAATACCTTCATCTGATATATTGCCAAATATGAAGTCATGTGTTAGTATGCCATGATCGGAGTCATAGTCTCAAAACGTCATAGAATAAGCGAAAATACATTATGAGCACTCGTCATGCCTTTCTTGCAAACTCCGAAGACATTGATGCAATATCCACTAGACAGTAACACAGCTGTGTTTTGAGTTTATTAAGAGTGTCTGATACAAACCTTGATTGTTTTCTAGCACATTGTTATTGCTATTCAGACAAAAATGATTAATCATCCCAGCTCATTAGGCCGCTCGAAACTTAAAATTGACGCCAACTGATTTGTTCATTGCGTATTGTACCCCTGTACGCTCTATACGCTTAGCCAGAGAATCGAATATTAATTCTTGCACCATTTGTGTGTGAATACTGAAAACAAGCATTTGCGCGGTTAGGTGATGTAATGGCCACAGATAAATAATCCGTTGCTATGCTCCAATTATATAGTAAGCCAGTGCATGGTCTGTATAGATACACTATGTTTGTGAAGTTTAATATCTAATCGTGCTGTCCATTTATCTATCTATCATTTATCGGTCACAAATTAATTGACTTGTGCCAATATGTTTGCAACAAGGCACCCAATTTGATTTATAATTTCAACCAACCAACCTTTTTAACACGCTTGGAACATATTGAAACTCTTATGATGCAGTTAAGATTTGGGATACAAAATGATAAATATAGAATGAAGCAAGAGCACAATCTTATGTACTGAGGCAAATATTACAGCGATCATGACAAATACCACTCTGTGTTTCTTGGAGAACACTAATCTGATGCTTCTGAAAGCTGGAGAGTGTCGACAAGGCCCTCTGTTCATTTACGGCGCATAAGAGTTAAGAACATAGCACGCTAGCTTTTTATATGACTTATATGTATTTAATTCCGCACCTTGTAAGAAATGTGTTTAAGTATGTGCTATCAGATTCGTGCTCCTTATCTGTACTTGTAAATATATGTATCATACACACATCATCGGTGCATAAACCTGTACACCATTGTTCGTTGCATAGCAGCCCAGTTGTTTTATCGAATGGTTTCGTGAGTATTGATATACTAATGTATACATGCAGAATTACAAATGATGGACGTAATTTTACACATCTGTACACAATTCACGACAATGGTCAGCCAATATCATGCAAGCTAAATCGTGAGTACTATGTGGAGTTGCAATCTTTCCTAGCTTTACAAGAGTACCTCCCCTAATATTCTGGATAGATAGTTGTGTTGGGAGCTGAATGTAGCAATTTTAATTACTGATTACTTTCAAGAGGCAAAGTATATTGGTACGGACAAACAACAAGCATTGTGAGATATTTGCTCCGGGATATACTTGTGTATCGGAACTAATCAAACATTATATTTGATAGTAATCAGACTATTGCAGTCCGGATGCTTATGCTTTTTAATCTCAACTGTAAAAAAATCAAAAGTGATTGACCAGAATGTCGGCCCATCAACGAATAGCCACAGGTTTGTGCATGTTAACGGTTCGAATCGCTTTGAAACTTATGCTGCTTACGCCATCACATCTAAGACTATGTAGTGATTAATTGCTTGGTAGCATTATGCACGGATCCATTAAGCGACAATACACCTTTTAGATTGATGACATCGTTCACAATGCCCTTTAAAAGTGTCCATGTTATCAGTGTCAACTCCCATAAGAACAACAATTTCAGGCATACTGATTTCAGCTCTCAGTTGGGTGTAATTGTGCCACACATATATAGTTACCGCCATAACACCAATGCCTTTCTTGGAAGCAAACTGTATAATTGTAACATAAATAGAATCTATTTTCTAATACTTGTCAGTCTTATTGTTAGTATGAATCTCAAGAAATGTTTAATTCTTCGGCCTCGTCATTCCTTTTTCATCCTTGCCCTTGGGATGCGATGTCGCGTCCGCATATTATATTCGGGTCACATAAAAGGTGGTCCAATATATTAACATTCCTTTCAAAACAATGCGAAACACCGCTGCTAATGCGAAGCTGCTAGGAAATTTATTGGTCTCCGGGGATTTAATGGACGCCACAGCCGACCTCCAACAGAAAATGAAAGTACACGCAAACCAGTAAATGGCGACTAATGTCGATGCTAAATCACCTACCAGGCCTTTTCAAGCCAATATAATCCATCAATTTGTTCACCAAATATACGATAACATTAAGGTTGTGAGTAAACTGGTCGATTATTTCGCCGATAGCTAAATAAGTTCCCACAAGGCAAAGTGAAAAGTTATTCCTTACGGTGAAAAGAAATATTTTGTTTTTCAGCCACGAACAAGGGTGTGTTAATTTTACATGCCGGTCATCGGATCACTGGAGCCTACGATGTGACATAGTTACCAATGTTCACAAAGATGGCTATCTACGATCGGTAAGTGTGAGGGGCAGTGAAGGCAAGTAGACCGTTTGGTACATAGAAGGTCACAGCTAAATTCATCGAGCTGGGTTTTGTAACAGTTCAGTGAGGCGAGTTTGACTATACACTTATACAACTAGTCACACCAATGTTTTTTCCAGATTTGCGAAAAAGCCATCGCATATACCATACATTTGCATGAGATACAATAAATGTAATTTTACTGACATATTTTATATTACTTACTACAATGCAAATATTATAACATTGTGTTAAACGTGAACAACATATAATATGTTTTATTTAATAATTAAAGACCTCATTTAACATTCATATTTTCTTCTATCATATCAATATAGATGACTTGTATTAACATGCTTGTGTCATTAGCAAACCTTACAGTGAACAATGTTCATGAAACATTTGAGAGGTCATTGACAACAATGGTCCTCCAATAGAGCCTCAAGGCACAACACATTCTATAAATCTAGGTTCGGATGTAATACTGTTATATTTAACAACTTGGACCCTATACGTAATTGCTAAATACCTCGTACTCCATAAAGGTTAAGTTTAGACAACAAAATGTGATTTACAGACCAATCACATGTTCACCCTTATCTAAGGCATTTACAATTTTATCAATTAATGTCATCGTGCCCATATATTGGAAAAAGAATATCGTTTCAAATATTGACAGCGCTTAGATATACACTCATTAACGAACATGGAATTACCACTTTTATACACTAGCGTTGCATTGGCCAGCTCTAGCTCTGATGGGAAACACTAAAGGACGGATTGATTAAATAAGTTAAAGGGCGAAGTACTGATTTAATAATGTGATATTTGGAATTGTCTCCCGATCTGCTGCTGCTGTTGCTACGTAACTTATTGATTACTTATTTGACTCCCTGCTCTTTTACCGTGTAACTAAGATACTGTTTACATATGAACCAATTACATAATCAGCTGGCTGCTTATTCACAGAAGGAAATATTCTTTGCAAGTAAAGAACCAATGCTCACAAGCAAATCGTTAAAAGTATAAGCTATAATATTAGGAATTATTTTCATCTAATGACCTTTGGTAATGTCCTTTTTTGTATGATGTTACATATTTCTATGCAATTTATCGCGTATTTCATGAAACACCGTGGTCTTACCTCTAAACATAATATACAACTCATTTCCTTGTTTGACAGATGTATATATAGTAGGAATGATCCAGGGTTTAACTGACTTTTAAGGGGAAATGATTCATTATATGCAGTTGTAAGAGTATGGTGAAATGATGAATACGTATACGAATTGTATATCACTATACGCCAACACTACATTTGATTCTATAGCATTCAGTTTTCATGTAAAAGTCCTAATAATGACTTTTATAAAGAACATTATTCGGCTTCACAACTATCTGTGCAATAACACATATTGGAAAATGATATGATAATCAGTACACATATATTTGTATATATATAAATATAAATATATATGCATCTAGATATATATACATTGATACATGTAAGTCTGACAGAATCAGACTCCCTGTCTGCGATGCGTACAGATGGGACTATTTTCTATGCGGTTGTCTGAACCATTCGCATCGCGTACAAGGCCTGTTAAACAGGTCATTTGTATGAGTGGCTTGTCCTGTCGGAACAGTGAAGGGTGTGTTCTATTCAGTAAACCGCCACAAATGCATTTCGTATGGCGATGGCGTGTCGTCTGTAGCTCCTATGCGTCTTACAGCAGCGGTCCGGTTTTTTTGTTAGCTGGAGCCGTGGTTTTTATTCGTTTATGTTATATATCGGTCCTCCCTGTGTCGTTTATTCATGCAACATATAGCTTTTTGGTCCTCGTTAACGTTTCTACTTTCACTAATGAACACGTTTGCGTTGTTAATGACATTATTGTTCCCAGGATGCAACCCGTGATAGATGAAGGTAAGTTTTAATTATGTTTTATACATAGACTAAAGCTTTGTTTCTTTCTCAGTATCGGTTTTGGTCAACCAACCCGTGTCTTAACATCAAGTGAAGCAAATTTTGCCGTTCATATATACGCATGTGCTAGGTTTTACGTGCGGACATTGCAAATAACATACACACGCCCATCCACATACAAGAACAAGTCGTACATAGATGGGACTAAGGTCAACAGCTCTTAAAACCCCTTAACCTTCAATATCATAATATAACCTTAGGTAACGTCGTTCGTTCTCAGAGCATAATGAAATGCAAGGTGCAGCACGGACGAAAAAGTTACACAACGGCAACTCGATTGTCGTTAACAACCTATGCAGAAAACCAATGTATTTAATGCGAGTACGATATAGCCATCGAATCGAATAACATAAAGTAGGACACCCTCCATTTCCTTTATACACTTTACAGAGACTTCCGTTCCAGCAGATGTGATTTGGGAGCGTACATCGGCTTGAGCGTGTGACTAGATCATGGTCCGTGATGTATGCATGTATATATGTATATATGTATAATGTATGTATGTATGCACGTTGTATGTACATATGCTAGTATGTATGTACGTATACATGTGTGTATCTATCTATCTACGCACAAATGTGTGTATGCATGTATGTATGTATGTTAGCATATATGTATGCATATATGTATGTATGTATGTATGTATGCATGTATGTGTGTATGTATGTATGTATGTATGTATGTATGTATGTATGTATGTATTTATGTATTTATATATTCATTTATTTATGTATTTATTTATGTGTGTATGAAAAGGTAATAGTAATGGCAATGGTACGTTACCTTCAACAACGAGGCAGTGCCTCTTATGTGCCAGCGCCGACTTGGCACACACGCGTCGTCCCGATCGGGTTGCAAAACCCTTTCAAAGATGGAACAGCCATTAAATTTGATCACACGTGTCACGGGAAACCATATATGGTCATATTTTTCCAGTCACTTGCATGGTCAGTCGGCCAAAGGTAAAAAACGAAGAGTGTCGAAAGCGGTATGGAATTGCCTCTGCATTTGTGTTGTAGATTAGATGTTGTCGACCGTATAAACATCCAAATGTACAAAACATCACAAGTTGCACATTCCAAACTGAACATACAAATGGTAAGGATGTACCACGCATTTGTATTACCACGACGGATTTTACAATACTTCTCATATATATAACCAGCGCATAATAAATGCGTTTTTGTGTTTGGTTCAGCAATGATCCCAAAACATCTTTTCAAGTTTTGTGAAACAATCCTGCTCATTTTGACAGTTCTGGCATTTGTTTGGCCACTGAACGAATCCTCATGCTGCGATTGACTGTGGGAATGCAACAGAAGAAGGCGCTTGCGGAGCAAATGTCTTAATTAGTTTGTCTGACTGTATTCATGTTAGAGGGTCGTTGTGCTCTGTTTACTTACGGCCAATAAGGGAAGGTACTTGCTCTGAATAATCATTACCATTACGGGCGAGGTAAGGGACAATAGGCTCAAACGACCGTTGTAAAATGTGTTTAACGGCAAGACGTCCATGGGTTTTGTTACCGTGTAGGGAACGACGGAAAGGTGCACTTATCCGACCGATCTTAAGCATACGGCGAGGCGAATGGACTTGACTACTTCACAGCGACAAACCCCATCCCTTTTACATTTACCGCAGCTCCTTTGTGCAGTGTAAATGGTCAATGAAGTGCACTAGCTATCTGTTAAGGTAAATATATTTCAATCACGACATTTTAACATATGCACGACATGTTGCAAGGCCAACAATGACAAAAGTATTGCTTGTATCTCGTGTGGGCATTTACCAATATGCTTTAACTGGGCTGATATGCTAAGCAGTTGTCACCAAGAAATGTTTCGTGAGAGTATGTTAATTCTTGATTTATTTCATAGCTACATGACCGTTAACAATAATTGACGAAAAGATGAGCCATTTCTGTCTGGGATTGCATTGGGTTGCACTGGGAGCTGCATATTGCTACTCCAAATGGTGCATATAGTTTGAGCTAAGTAACATTTAGATGGCCCTGAAAGGAAATGTATAATATAAAAAACCATAATGGTGCTTTTTCGGAAAAATTTTATCATTTATTGGTGGATTAATCACGACGAAACAAATAGCATTTTTTATTTTGATTACAACTTTAGTTAGTTTATATCCGTGTCCAACGCGTTAATCCGACCAACTGCCACATGATTGGCAAGGGAAATCAACCGTTAAACAAACTGAGTGGTCTGCCATATAAATAATGCAATATATGTGTTAAGTGGTGAGACTATTTTCATTAGCAACTGGGTCTTATGCCAACGACCTGCAGCAAATATTTTGCCTCTCGCCCTACCGGAGTTATAACATTACGCCCCTACTCTGCCATGTAGGGTAATCTTGGGCTTCTTAATTTCACTTTTATCAAATCCTTATCCGTGATACACTATTCGTCACTCGTGCGCATTACTTCTTGTAGCCGCTTTGTACGCAAGGTCTTCAACACACAGGAAGTAATGGATCATAGAATCATTTGCTGAGTTCTCATTTTAGGCAAAGGGATAGTGGAAAGGTTATTCATGTGGACAATAATTATTTAATATAAATACATCGTAGAAGTCAATTCGTTTCCGCAAATACCAGTAGGCACCTCGCGCATTATCAATATTGCTTGAACGCATTTAGGCGACTTAGCAATTCAATATCCTACTTTTAACCAGTACATAATTTGAGCAGTTTTATAAAGGTCATATGAGTTACAGGACTATGTTTGATGCTGGTGGGTTCGCGTTACATTTTCCATTATCAACGTCTAGGTTCTAGATTGCTCTTGAAATGCAACAATGTCTAATCCACAGCGCTGCTGAAGTCGAGTTCAATGATCTGCGTGTTCACGATTGCCAAGATAGTCGCTCAGCGCGTAGACTAGAGTGACCCTTCATGTCAATTGAATTATAAATTGTCAAGACTTATGCTGGATGACGGGCATTGTAAGAATGTTCAGTGTAAGCACATGCTTTGAAAAACAAATTCACTAAGGAGCAAATGGTTCAATGAAAGGTAAACATTAAACTATCGTTTTGCAATGTGCTGCATTATGAATGGTAGTTAAATACTTAGTGCCCTATTATTGTCTGTTGTCCTGTTGTCAACTCTTATACCAAACCACTGCCCTTAGAAGACTTTTCAGAGCTTTCGTCATCTTGACGTAGCGTCACGCGTTTGTAGATAAATACGATTTTGCTTGGCAAAGAATGATAGTTCAGGATGTCTACCGCATAATCAGCTGCCTTAATAACGACTATTCACGTATTACTGCTTCCGATTAAGCTCCCAGAGAGCAACAATATATCTTAAAGTGGCATGCACAAAACGTACTGCACCTCTCAATCGGTGTTTGCCTTCCGCGGCAACTCACATCCAACGAACCAAAGATTTCAACGGATGAGCCGGCGTACTCCTTGGATCAATAATAATTGGCTATATCAAAAGTCTATTTCAACCGGATATATAATAGCCTCTTACGGTTTACTGAGCTCAAACAGCTTGATGGTGCCTATGAAGTATTGACTTACATGACTGTGAACATAATTGTCGGAACTGTGCAAAGGCACTGAGATGACGACTATCATAAATAACATGCATCATGGTGCTGATGCTGCTGCTGCTGCTGATGGTGATGATAATGATGCTGCTGCTGCTGCTGCTGATGATGATGATGATGATGATGATGATGATGATGATGATGATGATGATGATGATGATGATGATGATGGTCCTGTATTCAGTCCCAGTAAAGTGTATCCCGATCTCAAGGGGTTCCGCAACGCGAGTGCAAAACGCACAATACTTTTGAAAGTCTTTCGATGTCACGCCGTTCGACTGTTGCGCGTCATCGATGACTTTTCTTCGGAGACATTTCTACGGCTTAGGTTGCAGTATTTACTTAAATTCTTGAGAACAGATGGCTCGAACCGCACCCCACTAAACGTATAAGAAAACTAATTGGCGACAAATCGTCTGCAAATTTTCGATTGCTATGTAGTGACGACGGCTGAAAGTACTGAGATGCCCAGGGAAGCTGCGCCAAATCAACGCATCTTTTTTCCCTCAGACCCTGGCATAATACGTTCAATATCCTTGACATGTAAGCGTCCCGCGGCCAGCGACTGGGGTTCCTTGGCCAAGTTCAAACAGCGAATTGCGCTTTCTTAAGTTGTGATGATCAAGGTAATTTCATCAGGCGAGGATTCCACACAATGTCCTTACGTCGACGAATAATAGGTCGTTCAGTGGAGTCTTGTAATCAAATAACGCCCCCATCCTGATTGAAATAATGGCACCGAGCTCTAAGTGATAGACTATTCTGCCACCTCGAGCACCTGACAGACATACTTTACATCCCTAAGTAACAGAGGTAATTGAGGTCTATTAGATTATCTTGGTTGAGTTATCCAATAACATCACATGCCACTCAGGTGCTCACCGAGACCCGACATCAGTATACAGTGCAAAATGCTGGTGCAACTTTCTTCGTCAAGGACTACACCCCGATGTGGGGTTTATTAAGGTGACAATTTAGCTATAAATAATCATTTTTTGTCTCCACCAAATATTGCATCCTGTTAGGGATATGACAAGGAAAACCCTAGAATAAGTCACAAAGGTTAACATACCTTGGCAGAGCGATTTGTTTGCTTACTGCTGCTATATCAAACGACTTATTGATTGAACACTTCCTATTTCTGCGCCATGCTGTCGTCCTGTAAAGTGCTCACATGTGCCGTCTTGTGGTGATGAGGCAATGTGAGTTATACGGAATGTATTGGATGGAACATATTATATTGAGGCAGTATTCTATTGATGCTAAATCTGCAAGTATTTGATGAAAGACGCTGAACTCTAAATAGATCGGATCTAGTTCATCGCTGCTGTCATGTCCGTAAGTACGTGTGCATTCACGAGATACGTAGTGTATGTCCTTAACCCGCCAAAATGGCTTGGTTTTATTGCTTCCTTTCTCTGCTAGTAATGAGCATGGTTAAAGAGAGGTCGGACAGGTTCTCGTTTAATGGTTACCGGTACGTCTTGTTCCCGGGGGTACATCCTGCCTCTAAAAAGCTTTCAGCATTTAAATATGTGGTGTTGCCTTGAGTATGACTTTATATCGCTCATAAAAACAATAAACGGTCGTTTAGCCCCAGTTGCTTTATAACACGCCTGCTAGACATCTTTGCCACACAGGACCTTCGATGCAATTGATCATTAAAACCGAATGAGTACGACTAAAACGAGGTCATCGCAGTGAGTGACGCGCCGTTATGCTACTAACAGTATGTCGTGCTCATCTCTAACGAGTGCTATAAACATGTAGTGGACGCGCAAATCGCTCTATGGCTGGCATGGGAAATCAAACTATACCTCCATATATCAAGCACTAACCGTGTACTAGCATATACCGCTTTGGGCAAGTGTAGAACAATGTATGTTTTGCTTAGTTGCGTCGACTTAGTAATCAGGCGATTCTCGAAACGCTCCATGGGGAATTCGACATCTTCTCCATTGGATTAGAATCGTTAACCACGAACGTGTTACATATGAACATATAGTAAGTAAGAGTTGTGCCAAATATATTAGACCAGTAATCGTATATGATGATTTGATAAAGCCTCTTCATACGCTGAATTGATTTACCTATTCTGCCTTTTCAGCCACGTGCAAATGTCATACTTCTACCTTTAAGATGTACTTGTGATACACACAATCAGCATTTATAGCCACACAATATTTATTGCTATTGTGGTTTTACTAACAATCCTTTTGGCAATATTCGCTGGCGATTCTGTGCTTGTATTTTGCTGCACTATGTGCACACATTCCGCAGTCTCTTGTCGCTGATTGATGACCACATCGCTTATCATAAACGCACTAGACCAAGCCTTTGGGATTAGCAGGTCGGCAAGTATTATAATTAGCAATTCGTTCGCAAGACATTTTGTGAAAGATATATATTCTAGTGTATAGGATGTGTGTACGTATAATCTGCCGCATATGCCCATGTTCGTATGATCAAAAGGTGACCATGACAAGTTGCTTCATTCACTAATCCTGTCATCCTCCCTATTTATGTATGCTCAATATTTCAAGGGTGCAGTCGGTCAAGCGTTTCATAAGAGTTCTGCGTCTGATGCCATAGTTGTTAACCACTAAGGCTGCATTACAATTACAATCGGCCAGATGTAATTTTTTTCTTTCAAAGCAGGTCTAGCGATTTGTTAAAGTCGCATCAGAGATGGTGTACATATCGGTTCTCATCGCGGAAACGTGTACCATCACTTAGATGATGCGTGCCTCCAATTCATGCTGATACCGGCTTAGCAAGAGGTCCAAATATCTATACAATGTTTGCAAGCTCGAAATCTCCCACGACATTGACCCAAGCTTCCATCCTCTAACATCCGCTCCATTCCAAACCCACCCCTATACACATGACGCACACACGCTAGAAACAGCTGAGGAACATTACCTGGATAGTTATCAAGTATTTGATTGATTTGATTTAGTACTACATTATGATAACTAATAGCTGTGAAAATCTTCATTAATATGAAATGGAGGAGTTTCTTAGTTCAATGCATTTTATGTTTATGGCGAGAAGACATTTACCACAGTGACTTTTGGAGTTTTTGAAATAATGATTGGTTGGAAGTTAAGCTTTATGCAGACAACATGTTACACAGAACACACCCTATTCCTCTATCACTGAGCCATTGTGACAATGTGGACAAGCAGCCAGAGGATAGTTCTTTGCATTTTGTGCTATTTTATGGAGCCACATTATATCAGTGCTCCTTTCTTCTCGTTTACAAAACACATTGGATTATTGCAATGCTGCTGCTGTGAGTGATGTTTTGCCCTGTCTACTTCAGTGCATATTTCTGTCCGTACAGAAATAGTCGGAAAGGGGTATTTTAGCGAAAATATGTATGAATGAATGAAATTAAAAGTAATCAATACGATGAATATGAAATTTCGAGTATTGAATGGCAGCGAGAAGGTGTGCAAGTGGTGGAGCATTATTTTTTGTATTGTTGTTATATAGTGATGGGCGTGGTTTGTGTATAATTGATATACCGACGGTGTTGCTTTACTTTTACAGATTGGTCAATAGAAAGTTGGTAATCTAATCTCACTTAATAGATTGTTCCCATTTTGCTATTCATCACTTGTCTGTAGAACCCATCTGCGTTACTAGCATTCCAAGGCCGCTAAGTAATTAGACCCAACAAGTTTAACAAGATAATACATCAAGACTTCCCTAGCGGTCATTGTGGCCATTATAAGGTTGTAGAACGAAAGGAACAATGCTACTATGAGCGTATTTCACACCTAATAACGCACGCCTAATCATCAAAACAGAGACGCCATCTTGAACACACTTTAATATTTAGCAGACGAGAGTTGGAAACACCAAGTTGATGAATGTTGAGGCGGTCGGATGTCGATGTGCACAGACGGTCTCCATTGCCATGCCCTTCTTCCTCGACTAACCTCACAGTTGCGTGAATCGCTGAAATGTAACTCCCAGGACCCATAATCTATCTGCTGCTACATAGCCCTCCCGGCGCATGGTTTATATGCTGTCATGTATCTCTTGTGGCGAAAGTTCTATGTGCTGGTATGTAGCTCTATGGGCGATTGTTCTATCTACTCCAATAGCACATGTTCTATCGGCAAGTATGTAACTCCAAAGACGTATGTTCTATCCGCTACTATATATCTCTTATAGCAAGTATATATGTTCTAACTGCCAAGAGCACCTGTTCTATTTGCTGGAATGTTACTCGCGGAGTACATTTTCACCTACTAATATGCATCACCATCTGCAGCTATGTAGCTCCCATGGCGTATGTTGCATCTGCTGTTATGTAGCTTTTAGGGTGAACATTCCGTGTAACGGTATGCATCTCCCAGATTATCTGTTCTATCTGCTGGTGTGTAGCTCCAAAGGTACATGCTCTATCTGCTGGTATGTAGGTCCCAGAGCGTATGCTGTATCTGCTGGTACGTATTTCCGAGGGCGTATGTTCTATCTGCTGCTTATATAGCTCCGAGGTGCCATGTTTTATCTGTTGTAAGGTTTCCCCCAAGCGCGTGTGTTCTAACAGCATTATTGTTGATTACAAGGCACGTGCTCCATCAGCTCTTTTGCAGCTCCCGTTTGCGTATGTTCTATATGCTGTCATGTAGCTTATATTGCGTATGTTCTATCTGCTGCTATGTAGCTTATATTGCCTATGTTCTATCTGCTGTTATGTAGCTTATATTGCGTATGTTCTATCTGCTATTATGTAGCTCCGATTGCTTATGTTCTGTCTTATGTGATGTATCTCCCATGTTGTATGTTCTATCTGATGTAATGTATCGCCCATTGCGTATGTTCTATCTGTTGTTATGTAGGTTTATATTGCGTATGTTCTATTTCTTACTATGCAGCTCCTTTTGCGTATGTTATAACAGCTTTTATGTAGCTACCATTGCGTATGTTCTATCTGCTGTTAAGTAGCTCACATTGCATATGTTCTATAAGCTGTATTGTAGCTCACATTTCGTATGTTCTATCCGATGATATGCAGCTCCCATTGCGTATGTTCTATATGCTGATATGTAGCTCACATTTCGTATGTTCTATCTGATGATATGTAGCCCCCATTGCGTATGTTCTATATGCTGTTAAGTAGCTCACATTGCATATGTTCTATAAGCTGTATTGTAGCTCACATTTCGTATGTTCTATCCGATGATATGTAGCTCCCATTGCGTATGTTCTATATGCTGATATGTAGCCTCTTTTACATGGTAACTAATGGTGCTTTTAGTTCATAGCTGTCCTGTATTTGACACTGTCGTCTTAAAATGGCAATACTACACGGTAGCAAGTTTGTGACGATCACAATTAATGCCATTACCAAGATGGAGGGCATCTTCTATTAACTGTTTTTGATTTGCTGTGTCCAACAGCGGACTAGATGATACTTACCCTACCTAATCCTATTGACCTTGACCGCTTGCTGCGGGCTTCCTGCCGATAGGTGATGCTCAAATCGTGCTACATTGACCTGTGAGCTCTGGAAGGGGCAGCCTAGACGTAGGCTCGAACATAACGTTGTTGATTGAAAATTAATGTTTGCAAGTAATCCGTGTGAAATAAATCCATGTCTACACGTCATCATTATCATCATCATTATTGATTGCGTCGACTCACGTTTTGATAACAACTACGTTATTGTTTAGGATTGATCTTAGTTTTTCCATTGTCTATGTTTAGCTTAATACGTATGGTTGACTTAAAGTGGAAAAGCATTCGAACGCTCCATTTGTTATGAAATATCAATTTGCATGTGCATCATTGACTCACGAAAAATGTAGTTTAGTACGTATTTAATTAGATAGAACCGACGAACATAACATCGAACGACAATCGAGTTTATGCAATCAAAGTGCACACGGGACGCCGTTGATGGTCATGACAAAACATAGCGCACTGATAATGAATCCATGGTACAACCAAACGTTCCCGTCTGACTAAAAATGCTACAAAAGAGAAGTCCTCTCGGGAATATACGGTGGTAAATGTAATCGGAAAACGAAGCCGATTGGTGTGATCGAGTGGCACGTCGTTCCCACTGAAGGGTCAACACGGATTAACCTCACTTCTGTCCCACGGGAAACTGCGTGGTCGTCGTCCGACAAAGTAATTAACTCACTCATTTCGCTTTTAAGCCGACAATGAAGCCAAAACGCTCGGAAAGTCTTATTTAGACTTGCTTGGTGAATAAAGGCGTCGTCACCATTTCTAATGCAGCGTCCTAGAGTTACGGAATACTATCACTCCACTATGGCATATACCAAGCTCAGGTTATTCAATATGATTGATAATGTCGATATGTTGATGTGAGAAGCGTCAACCATGCCAGCGTGAGCCAAGACGCAGCAAAGCTGTTTTCGACGTTATGATCGCCGGATCCACCATGCGGAATCGGAGCCGTGACATAACGTTACACAGAGCGCTCGTGTGACTCGTCTTGTAAGAGAAATCCTTTCTCGAAATAATGGTGCGCATCTATTATAGAGGACGGCTATAACAAGATAGTTCCACAATTCACACCTGCTACTTATACACTGTGGTTGGAAGCAGTGATGATATAGATGTACCAGCATAGCTCAAGGGTCCATCAGTTAACTAGTCCCCGGTGTGTGTGAACAGCTCCTTGATAAACATTCGAGCTGTTCCCAAAGCCTACTCTCCCCCGGGCCTGGTCCCTGTTCCTATACATATTGAACGAATGGTGCCGAGTACATATCATGCGATACAGAGCCATGCAAATCACATCGGGTATGTGATCCATCCTGACGGAGACAGATGAAATGTAAATGAACGAATCTCAAAGCCGAACAAAATACAAAGATGTTCGCAGGTGGCACTCGACAGCGATATGTCTGACGGCGTAATCGGCCAAGCCTGATTACTTATCATAAAGCTATATGTTATTCCAGACCAAAATCCTCAGTCAGGAGTTTATTTTCCCTTAACCAAAGTGACAATCTTACATACATTCGTACATACATTCGTACACACAAACATACATACATACATACATACATACATACATACATACATACATACATACATACATACATACATACATACATACATACATACATACATACATACATACATACATACATACATACATACATACATACATACATACATACATACATACATACATACATACATACATACATACATACATACAGACAGACAGACTACATACATACATACATACATACATACATACATACATATACACATACATACATACATATACATACATACATACATACATACATACATACATACATACATACATACATACATACATACATACATACATACATACATACATACATACATACATACATACATACATACATACATACATACATACATACATACATACATACATACATACATACATACATACATACATACATACATACATACATACATAATACATACATATACATAGCTGCTTACACAGCAAGTTAATTTATTTGCTATTAAAATTTTCTGTTTTAGATCCAGATGTGAGTATTTAGCCAGTTTTATCCAGAGTGACACCACTTGGCACTCTGGCTGATCACGTCGCTTGTTGGGCTCTGCGTGCTCGACTGTCCGCTAGTACACGTCTCTGTTGACCGTTGCGTGCTCGACTGACCACCAGCGCACGTCTCTGTTGACCGCTGTGTGTTCGCCTGTCCACTCCTACGGTCCTCTGCCGTCGACGTTTCCTGCTACGAGCCATCAGTATGCAGTCTAATCTGCCAGCATATCCGGCTCGACGTCCCCCTGGGCTCTTGAACGCACTTGTGGCTCCCATTTGGCCTGATACTCATTGCGCTTCCTATTATCACAGCGTCTCTTGGTATTGTTTCTACCCAGACTGCGCTCCGTGTGAGATGATGGAGGTGGCTATTTCATAGCTTTCTCCTTCATTATGTATTATGATACGTAATATGTTTGTCGGGATATACGTGTTCCATCGGTCATAAATGCGACATTGCACCATAGCTGACGACCCCCCTCATGTCGTTCAACATTGCGCTATGCGGCGGCGGACATAGACAATTCCCCAGCCATAAACACAACTCGCTGCCGGGCAGCAAACAGCTTGTATGAATTATTTAATTTCAATAATTCAGCGCCTGGGGCCTTACCCTATGTGTGACAAGTATTGTGTCATTTAACATTGTCAACACGTTTTATAAAAGATCCAACCTTCCGTCAGCTCCAGTTCTCTATTGTAGATCATCAGACTGGCAGCTGATGCTCAACTGTATCCGGCCCGTTCTCTGGCTCGTCGTTCAACTTAACAACTAACATCTCTTCTTCATCAATAAGAGCAGGAGGCGCAGGTGCATACAATGGATTGACCACTTTGATGCCAGTTTTTGGCTTTGTTTGGCCGTTCGTAGTATATCACAGTACAGTCTAAAGTTCATGTTTGACTGTCTATCAAACATAAAAAGTTCCAAGTTCTTCTATACCCGAGGAGGTCGACACCGGTCGTGAATTGGGTCATAACCCCGAAGCACGAGCTTATCACATATAGGCACTCTGGACCTACCCCTAATGATACACATTAGAGTCTCGTCCATGGAATCATCATATTGCATGCACAAGAACACGATGCATTTCGACGCATCATTTAATAATTCAGGCTTGATCATTGTCATTATAATACCCTTTAAATGTGACGCAAGGCAGTGGAACCGAGCAGAATAATGTTTATCAATTGGCGAATATAATTCCATGCATTGCGGAGTGCCTTTAATCGCCCAATGAGCCGATTAGCTGTCTGCCGCCTCACACCCTGTCATGTAGGATTAAGTAGTGCCAGACGAGTCAATTAATGTCGATTGTGGGCGCTGGTCCCGAATGACCTTGGCCAGTGACGCTAAACAATGACCAGTGCCAGGAGTGGCGTGGTGCGCATTAATCCAGCTTACGAACGTTGACTCTCACTCCAACTTGTCATGTGTCTCATCGACGGGGCTTTACGCTCAACAATGTTGCGCACATGTAGCAGTGGAATGCAACCATACCACCCTATCCAATCTATTCAACTATTCCCACCCACCACAACCACCAACACGAATGACACCCGTCCCCAGACCCCCTACTGGCAAACAAACCATGATTGTGCATGACTGCGCTTCCATACCTTGCTCATCAGCAGAAGTCGTTTGTCATCATTGGCGCTGGGTAAGCAACCTGGTTGCACTTCTAAGCACACCTCATGCAAACTACCGCTTTATTGTGATTAAAGCCAATATATCAGGGCAGGCTTCCCACAGCATAAGAGGCTTAAGCTAGTGCCTCATCGAACCATCAAGTACCTTACCAAATGAGAGCCCCGCACCCAAGCAGCCTACGAGCGAAATCAAGCTAGATTCCTTTGCAGCCCGCTTCAGCAAGAAGCTGACTGGTGCCCTCCAACCTAGCCTTATGAAAGTCACGTAGCCAACATATTCATATTGACATGAATTGATATTTCGGTAACCATGTTTGTTAGCTCTTATATCGTTAACAGCGAATACAGCCAGAAGTCAGCAGCACAGCCATGCTTAAACCCACACAAACTGGATAACACGCCGCCGCGTCGGCTTCAGTCGATGAAAATTTAGTGCTCATTCAACGCATTAGTGCTCAAAATGCGTGACTCGATAGGCGAATCAATATGTCCTTTCTTCCAATATGTATAAATATCTTGGTCATTTACGAGAAGTCTCGAAATATATCGCCGATTAATCTCCAGATATCATGGTTCACTCTCACGATACGCTCATCGGTTCGTTATGTTCGGAATCTCTTGACGCATGGCCTAAATGTAGTCAGATGCATTCGGATATAAAGAAGACTGTTGTGTGTCATATTGGCGTCTGAGAAGCGAGGTAACTTGTGAAAGGGCGGATTTCTTAGAGACATAAGCCGTCATAAAAAGGCGATTTCCCCAGATTGCGGAATTCTGCGCGCCCCTGGCTATCCTCAACAGCTGTCTTTCTCTCACTGCGGCGCACTCCTGTGAGATCGCGAGAATATGCGAGGCTGAACATGGCGCAGGAATACGTAGTTTGTTACCTCTACTCTTGAGTTTCGCGATGAGACGTCCCATTTGCATGTTTGAACAACGAGTTATCAATTGAGCATTAGTAGTATTTGACAATGTAATGCTATATATATATATATATATATATATATATATATATATATATATATATATATATATATATATATATATATATATATATATATATATATACGCATATATACATATATATATGTATATATATATATGCATATATATATGTGTGTGTATTTATATGTACGTATATATATATATATATACATACATATATATACGTGTGTGTGTGTGTGTGTGTGTGTGTGTGTATGTGTGTGTGTGTGTGTGTGTGTGTGTGTGTGTGTGTGTGTGTGTGTGTGTGTGTGTGTGTGTGTGTGTGTGTGTGTGTGTGTGTGTGTGTGTGTGTGTGTGTGTGTGTGTCGGGGGTTGGAGGTCGGTCTCTGCCTGCATGACAGCTTGCGCATTGTGGTGGTGTGTACTATTTCGCTACAGGAATACACTACCTCGTCCCCTTAACTCCCACATTGACATCCGTATGGCAAACAGCGAAGAACATTCATTTATAACTGCAGCTGAGTCACGCCACGTCCTCAGCGTTTAGCGTAAACTATAAACACTTTGCTTAAACTGCCTACGATAAAATCCACGTCATTGTATGTTATGCATCTGTGTGATCCGATGCGGTTATTTTCGTTTGATGTGGCCAGCCCTCGTGTAAGTTCGTATGACCAGCATCAATGGGACTGGCGCATATTAAGCTAAGCTCGTATATCCTCATGGACTCGGCGGCTTTGTTCGTGTAACAGGGCATTTAGGGACAGTGGTCGAAACAAGCTGACTTCCTGCCTTACTTTGCCCGTGTCATCTCTTTAGTCTCTGCTTGCTTCCTCTTCCCATTACTCCCCATTATCTATACCCATTATGTTGCAACTGTCGCATATTTGTTTGGGTTAAGAGAGTAAAGCTGTAGAAACTGTATAGTGTCTGCCCCCAATGGGGCCATAGGTCCTGTCTCCAGCCCAAATAACCACGCTAGGGGATATCATGTGGAATGGGCGACGTTCTCGCTATACACAGTTACCCTGGTCAAATTTCACCGTTCCTTGTAGATGAGTAAAGTTTCATTATGCTTTCGTCGAGGGATCAATTCGGGTTTCATCTGTTCGTTGACTTTTCAATCGCTGCCTGACAGGTAATGTTGCAATAATGTCGTGGCCTCAGTCCGAGAGCCGGCCACATGTGGCTGCGGGGTGCTCCTATCGACCGCTGCATCTACATAAGCCTATAACTTTTCCGGACGCAATTAGTGGATGAGTCGAAAAAGAGACATATACATGTCGGCGCTACCTTTGATGTATTAGTTTGTCTCAGTAATCTGTTTGATACATCAGCTACATAGTTATAAATGATTCAGCGAGATGTTTTGAATGTCTCGGTGCATGACAATGTCCGCTTAATGATATTGGAAAATTACAAGCGAAGACACACGCGTCGACTGATTGTCTTTGATATCACTCCTCAAAGCACACTTCACCTTGTGAGGGTTTACTTGACGTCGTGGTATGACGCGTTGGTCCTTGCCATTTGGAAGATGTCAATTACAACAGTTATCCGTTGTTGAAGCAATACAATAGTTGCAGCAGCCACGTTACCCGCAGCAACAACGCGCGCATTTGAGCCCGTCACTTAGACGCAACAGAAGGTCACAACGCGGGTTCTGCGCCGTATGCTGTGATGATAGTGGAGGCCGCATGGGGTGAGGGTCTAATGCCTGTTTGGCTGCAGATAGCGAGCGGAGTCTCCGACATCACCGGGTCATCCATCAGGCCATGGGCAGTGAAGTGACAGCATTAGGCCGCATTAGATCATGCGGCTAATCTAGCCCCACTGCAGTCATGCTGGTCATAATAGGGTCACATTTTGTTCGTCCACCTAACGACCCACCTTGCCCTGCTCGACCAAACCCACCCCTCTCCACGCCACTCCAGAAACCCATGATGAACGAGCACGGCCGGACTAGTCTAGCCACTGGTTATTAATATCCTTGACCTCTACGCTCAAGAGGTTATACGCTTAGTTGCTGAGGGAGCTAAAAGCACTCACACCGACATCTGCTCGCGAGTAAATGGAAACGACCGGCTTATACAGTTGTAGACAAGGCAATATATGATTAATGCTGGGTGGCGGAGGGACAGGCTTTGTAAACTCTTCACGCCCATATCGCTACTCGAGGTCTTTCTTGGGAAGCTTACACGGATTCCTGTCGTCACAGAGCGGTTTATATTTAAGGCACACGGCTTAGCAATGACTCAAGTTCCGGAGTCTTGTTATGTCAACTCCCACGCAGGCTGTAACTCTGTGACGGATTCAGTTATACACATGTTCAAACATCTGGGCCATTCAAGGTAGAGTATATTTTGGTTTAACCCAGTCTTTGTGGGTTCTGGTGGGTGATTCTCTGTTCGTAATAAGCTATTTGAAGAGATATATTACCGTTTCATGTATTCTTTATTCTCACCAAGTACCATAGCTATTCGTTTCGCTGTGCTTGACCACGAGTTATAGGTCTCCTTTGCTCGCATCAAGAAATGCTGGGTTGTCGCTTACTCGGCGAGCGATCGGTCAGGATTGACCTGGAGTTGACCACCGCTTACCCATCAAGGACACGGTCAATCACGGGCTGCTACTTCTGGCTTTGGCAGGCAATCGTTGCGGAATGGCCGCGTTGATGGTGAGGTTTGACGTCAAGTATGATCAATCTGAAGTGAACTAAACGGTGATTACCCGATGAAAAGTCAAGCCATGCAAGCCTTCGTCATCTGTTGGTTCCACGTGACAACACACGCACGCACGCTCGCACACATGCAGACTCACACACACCTAAACACACATAATCACTAGTTCTCATTTTACCGTTCCTTCTATAATATCAAGAGACTACATCTTGGGGTTATTTACTTAAACTAATGGAGAATTTCTGGCATTTGGATTACATACATAGACAAGCAGTTCGCCATATGTGGCCAGGCTGGCAAGTTGCTATAAATAACCCTAGGATTTTCTTTAAAAGGCGAATTCGAACGGTTCGTCTTTAACGCCATCCCCTTATCAACGCCAAGAGCGAGACCTCATTCCAGAAAAGATTTTCCATTACTTTTATAGCTGTTCAGATTGTAGCTTCGGACAATGATACAAAGTAGCAAAGTCCACGAGACACGTTATCAATGTGGTTCAACTGGTTAGGAGCAGCCGTTTAAGTAGCCCTGCGGACGCCCTGCTATGATCAGTGCAAACGCATTGTAAAATAAAAAAACTTACAATATTTGACCCAATTTTTAAGACCATCGATCGAATATTGTCGATGTTATAAGCGATTGAAAATTGCGGTAAAACAATAAAAAAAATCGAGTGGGGGCTACGGGGCGAAATATGCATATTTTTTTATGACATGTGTTATGAAAAGTAGGCCAATAAACCAGGCTACAAGGAACTATAAACGTTTCCCTAAATCGCACCGTAGATTAAGAAGATATCTGGGTTTGGAAAATTTACAACGTCCAAACAAAACACCTGGGTTCTGCGCATCATTGCTCCCGACCATTTAAAAAAGAAATTTAGAATTTTTTTATAATTGCGACCTGTATCGCGTGGCAACAAAATGTTTACAAACCAACACACTCACAAACATACGACACTCGGAAAATCTTTCTCAAACGTGTATCAGAAATGCAGTGAAAGGGAAAGGATATCTTCATGCATCCATCCATACATCCATCCATAAAAACGTACATACATACATACATACATACATACATACATACATACATACATACATACATACATACATACATACATACATACATACATACATACATACATACATACATACATACATACATACATACATACATACATACATACATACATATGTATATGTATGTACGTATTTATGTATATGTATGTATGTTTATCTCAACAGTCACATCTTCACTTGCTTACTCATAATGAGGGAGATGATTACTCATTATTGCCTCTACGGCAGATAAATCAAACGCGTAATTGTGAACGGGACTCCGACACTAAACGCAATATCATTGGCAGTGACATTTATTGTTTTCGCTGCGGCAATCGTTTGTTTGCGCAAGGCAATAATCAATACCTCTCCACCACTGGCAATCCTGCAATTTAAAAAAAGAGGTGACGGACGTTGATGGATAGCTGTTAACGATACAATTCAGTATTTGGCCGTGCGTAATGAGATGTGAGCGGCCGTGCGCATTATTGCCTCGTCAAGCAGCAACAAGGCTGCCTTTTCATTATGCGTGCACCGCGCGTCCGCACCCCTCTTCACTGGCGTTCTTATGCTCCGGCATTCAATTGATGCGGCAGTCGGCTTTAATTCAGTATGCAGCCCACTGCGAAAAGCAATTATATATATAAAGGTTATATTTGGGTTTAATGGTCGCTTTTTATTCGCTTCTTCTAACAGAGGACAAGATTAGCGAGTGGAAGGGCCTTTGGTTGGGAGCTACCCGCGCGGTAGGAAGTGGGACGGAGGCTCAGAGGTATTGCGAGGTGTAAAAGAAGGTTTTTTTTAACTTGATAATCCAATGGCTACACTTGTCGTCCAAGCCCCAAGCAAGCACGTTGTGAAAAGGAGCAATTGCCCTTCTTTGCCTGAAAGAGATTTGTTGAGCGCCACAGGGGGCATTGCTATTGAGTGGAGACTGGCGATTGATGCGTCACCTCGCCTCTCTTCCTTCGCATAAAGGCTGTCTCAATTTAGACAGGTTGCTCCTTTGCCCCCCCCCCCCCCCCCCCCCCCCCCCCCCCACAAAGCCTCTTCTTCGCAAGGGTGTGGTGGGAAATGCATGCGCCCGTTGCTGGGATGCTGAAGAAGTTGTCAGGCAATATTGAGGTGAAGTATATTGAGGGAATATGGCCGCCATATATATATACCACGCTGGACCCTCCGGAGGAACTGTACGTTGCCCAGCACGAACCTTCCATTTGTTCATTAGCGCTGCAGCATATCGGCACTAACAGCCAGCGAAACGCAATGACCTCATAGGGTGGCTGCCAACGCTACCTCTTCCCTTTGTATCCCTCCAGTCTCACCTCCCCGACCGCTACCCTAGCCATCGTGACCTTGAGGCCCACCAGCCGATGCAGGGTCAGACAGAGAGCCCTCCTCCCCCCATCTCTCTTGCCTCAACGTCCCCTAACAACCTTATTTGAAATTCTACGGTTCCTGCCACTGACACGAGGGAGACTCGGGCAATCTGGCCGGGTATATTGGGTTTTTAGGGTGAACGAAACGAGTGTGTTTTGGAATAGCAAGTGAGCTCAATGTAGCGATGGAATTACTTGGTGGAGGAATGAACGATGTTGGCAGGGCAATAGGTAATATGGGGTACGGTCTATGGCGGGCATTCGTGCCAATAAGGCGGTTAAGTTCGCTAAGAAGGAGCATCACAGCCGAACAGCAGCGCATTAAGAGCGAATATTCACGCAACAGTTGGCTTTAAGACGCGTATTGCGAACCTTGCCTTATAAAGAAGGGATTACCTCATTTTGAAGTTCATTTTAACACGCATATCTCCAAGCAATACCTCACAAATGTCGCATTATCCCTCCGCGGTCATTGGATTGTGTATTAGCCATATCTAATAACTTTAGAAGCTATGAGTCATGTATGCCCACCACCTATGCGCCGCCCCTCCTCATTAGCTGTAATTTGTCATTAAGTAATGTCGATTATAGCAGGGTGTTTAGCTAGAGTCAGGTCGAACGCGCTTACGGACACTGATACAAACAGTAACACTTCCTTCTTTAAGTGAAGAGGTCTGGGCGCCTTGTAGCTTGACTGGCATGCATAACAAAAACTCCCCACCAATGACCTATACTAGAAGAAGCATTTGCGTGTAAGCCACCCTAATTCGCGTGATTAACTGGCGGCCATTTGTATTAATTTTTTACCTGACCAAGGAAAACTTAGCTGAGCGAATGGGCCGGGCGGGCAGCGTTGGCTGGCAAGCCATGGTGGCGCGGAGATAATAGCGATAACAAGCGACACCAAATTCATTAGAATTGTTAGTCTGGCGTTTCCCGCTGGCTGCGCAGGCATGTCGTCTGCCGGCAAAAGCCCGTTTGAGACCTGATTCATCCTCATCAGACATCGGGTGCGCTCTAGAAGCGGGACGCCCGCGTGACCTAACTGGCGTCTGCGAGAACAACGCGCGACAACAATCGCCGCGCGCGTCTGGCGCCATTTGTTCCACGTCGAGCAGACGCTTCGTAACCAGTCTGTTGTCGTGCTCTACCGGAGGAGCAACTACTTGAAAGTACTCTCGCGAAATAATGAAAAACTCGGGCGACCACAATTTAATTAACATACTTCAAAAATACATGCTGCGTGACTGCTGGGCTGATTACTCAGCAGCTAAAATGGTCTACATCTGTATATCAGGGGGTGATAAGATCGCAGTGCCGATCAAACCACGTGGGTTCATCTGCAGCATCCCCACTCTACGTTCATGTAATTACAACAGGTAGCCCCACAGACAGACATGGGTTGATCGGGAAGGGGGTGGAGTGACGCCAGGGAACCTTCGTCTGTAGAGATTGCACGTTCGATTCCACCAGTCTGTAATCACCCATAAACTTCGGTCGGCGACTACGCGGCCCCACCTGTCACTTGCGCTGATTAAAATTCATAAATGACGTGATTCGGCCCGTGGCAACGAGCTCTTTGTGCTGTGCTCTTTGTTGGCGGTGGCAGTTTACAAGGTGCGTCCCCATGCGTGATCCGAGGCAGGCGTTCTACGAAAGCGCACACTGTAAGGGCTTGGCTTGATAAGTAGATTGGGAAGGGGGTGAGTTAAGCGAGTTGTTCACTTGGGAAGGACGCCACGATTGATGAGCCATTTGCGTGACGGGACCTCTAGTGGCTCCAGCTTGGCTCCGGTCCACAGTATTGCCATGGAAACAGCAGGCGTACCTTCCAGCGGTGCGGAGAAGTACGGTGACGCCACTTTGGTCTCAATATGGGCATTAGGATTCAAAGGCAAGGAGAGACAAAGCTATCTCACCCACTGGTTCTGCTTATTGCGAACATACGGTGGGTTTTTTTAGCCTTGCAACAACTCATTGAAGATAAGAAGAGGACGTGCCTTTGAGATGACGTCGACTGTGCCATATGCCGGGAGCGTCGGGCATGGACGGAAGTGGGCAGGGGTATTAATAGACAGGATGAGGTATTGGGGGAAACTAATCCACTTTAACGAAAATAATGACTAACCCCTTGTATGAAATCAGCTTAGACAACGCCACATAAATAGCTCAAAAGATCGGCCGGAATCCGACAATTCCATAGCACCATCACGCTACATCTAAATCAAATTCTTGCGACGGCATTCGTGTCGTAAAATTGTTTATTTACACAGACCAGTGATTGGGAGCGCTATTTTTTGTAACATTTCCATAAGTTCCACAGGATGCATTGCTTTGGAAGGGAACGGTCAGGTCGCGCCAGTCGCACATAAATTTTCCGCTTTATTAGCTTCTAGCGCCTGCAACGGCGAGTGGGTGGGATAACATCTAGGTCAAACCTCATAATGGCGAAGTCCTGGTTGCGAGAAAAATTCAACATAAGTGTAAGGAGCTGTCTAGCGCAGCGAAAACGTTTCCGTTGGGAATAATATACTGCACGAAACGAAGGTTCAGATGACGTTAAAAAATATCTACGAAAAGCGAAACTCGACTTCTCCATACTCGATGCCTAGTCGCTAACACCGATAAATTAGGAATTCATGATGTGTAAGGACAAATTTAAATACCACATAACAAGTCCGCCGTTCGTTAATCCGAAGGTTAAACAGAAGATTTGGCGAAGGACCTTCCGCACAACAAGTCTATTAAATCGTCCCCTGAGAATTGGGTCCGGCGACCCTACATGAATCTACAGGGAGAGATAAGCATGGACGGTGGTGTGCACATGGACATAATTGAAGAATAAATGATTCCAAATACTGCTGTGATGCTCTCCCGCCGGCGAAGACACAACCCCAGCTAAAGAGTTGACGTGGCTGCTATTTCATGCCATAGGACGGGATATGAAGCTTATTGTATATTAGCCAAGTTGTCAGCTGTTGATTCAGCCCCGATGCGTTTACAGCCACTGATCTCGCCGCTACACGCACGCCTGTCTGCGCTAATGGAAAACGTTATGCTCTATATGAGCGCGTTTGTTGTTTGCTCTTCAAGACCTGCTTCTACTTTGACATAGCAGACATTACACACCCACACACCCCCAACCCCCACACCGTACACACTCCCCCCAGATGTCAAAGTCGCGCTGCAAATCAACGTTTTGGATGAGGGCAGTCAGGTTAACCATTAACTCTTATTGCGACAAGCTTGTAGGCACGCTTTTATCTTTGATGTATTCAGGCAACATAGATGCTATTCTTTACCGAGTCAGCGCTGTATAAGGACGACACCGTCCTAACCTTAATTCAATTGCACAATGAAATGCGTTTCCCTTGAGCTCGAATCAGTCAAATGGTCTTTGGTCGGATGCCAGCCCTAATGTAAAACTGTTGCTGGGACATCAATGGCTAATATCCCATCCGTTCAATGTGATTGTTTGAGGTAGCAATGTAAAAATGTCACTTAATTTCAGTTGGCTGCCACGTGATAAAGATCTGTTTTCATCAATATCATCACGCAATTATGTTGCCTAATAAGCCTTCCCAATGGAACAACAGTTTGCCACAGAACCCTTCGAAAAAAATTGTGAGTGTTATTTGGTTATTCGCTTAACAACAGCAGGGTGTGCGCTATGTGAACTCTATAGGGGATGGATATGTGTTTATGAGGGGTGTGGCACTAGGCAATCCAATCACCAGGTACCGCCCACTTTATGCATTCGCCTTCTGCCATTTGTTGGCGTGATAGAAGGCCGTGCATCTTTTGCGATACCTGCTTCTACCTGGAGCAGAAGATGCTTTTAGAACGGACGATTAAGAATATCCTAGTACCCGCCATCAGACGCAGCATATCGAAGCTCATTCGTCAATCCGCCATTTCGGACGAGCTCTCCAGTCCTTAACCCGTCCTCACTCGAGCCTCTAGCCAGATATGTTTTAGGTTGCTCTTCCCAGGAGATTTGACGCTTCCAACCAGCATGAATTATTTACCCTGTCTGGCGTTGCATTCTGATGAGGGGATTACATGGCATGGGGAGTGTAGCGATGCTGCGGTGGCGCGGCGCAACACGCCATGTGATACGATCGCAACCGGGATTTACGTGACAGCTGCCGCCGCCAAACACCGGCTCAAAACGCCCGCCATGTCGATTTCAATTTCCCGCACTACTCCCACAAATGCCTGCCGCGTTCCCCTGCGAACAACCCTAGTTTTCACGATTTTTTAGTCCAACTTCCTGACTATGTGTTTTCACCTTGCGCAGCAAAGATCGCTTATAATTGAAATGCGGCTCTGAGCATTCACCAAAGGGAAGTTGGACTCAGCCACGCGCTTAAATCTTTCCTTATCGTGTCATAAAACCAGGGCATCTTTTGACATGATGTAAACGGCCTGTGTGAATTGAACAAAGACTTTGCCATTCCAAAAGGCAAAAATATTCTTTCGATTGGACCTGATCACAAATTGTGATTCACATGATAAATGACTGATAGGTACTAATTAGCGCCCATTGATACTTGATAGAATTCCGATACAAACAAGGAAGGGACGTAAGTAGTTAAGCACAGCATTGTAGGGCAACAAAAGTTGCTGGGTCAATTGGTATGTACCTTTTCACTTGTCCGACGTGTAAGTTTCAATAGCACGAATGGCACAGCTCATATAAAATGTAGATTTTATGTTGTCATGTTCTATTTGCCGGTAGCCAGTTCGGCTGTTACCGTCTCGTCTGGCTTAACGAAAACATGAGACCAGTAGGTGATACTTCTTAATCGCCTGAGAATTTGATATTGGATATTCCCAGCCTTTTAATTAACAGTTACAAACCTTAATAAATGTAGCAAAGGTAAGATTCAATGAAAGATTATTATCGCTTTTAATATAACCTGGAAATTATTAATTCGATTGGCCGAGTATTATTGCACTAAGTGATGTATATGCACTGTTTCCACAAAAAGGGTATTGTCCAGCTTTGGGAGTCAACAAAGAATGTAAGCTGGATCATTTTGAGATAGAAAGAACGATATTTCTTGATCCTAATATCGGGCCTTGTCTACGTAAGTGTATAATGCGATTGAGTGCCTCTGTCCAGTTTTTTCCATCGTTGTCTATGTTGCGAACGACTTCCTGTTACATAACTAGGCTCGATCAGATGTGCAGTAGAAGGAGGGTAAAGGACTGCGTTTTACACACTGGGCTAACAAGGGAATGGCTTACTCCCCCAATGACGTAGAGACAGGATTCGTTTATGAATTCATGAGGCTATCGGTAACAAACACCATGCTTTCAATTATATAAAGAAATGAACTGCCAGGTGTCTGCGTTTCAGCTCTTCTTAATCTTGTTATTCGCTTCAATTTTCCGTAACTTTCATCTTTTGACACCTGTCAAATGTATTAACTATCCTGTCGATATCGTGACTTGTTTGAGGATATCACAGCTAATGAGATTTCCTAGAGGACAATTCACCTTACGCCTCCAGTCAAAACTACCTTGATATGCTTGGTCGTTATTTTATGAAAACACGCTGTATGCCAACATGACTGGTATTTAGTTGTAGCATAACCGCTATATGATAGGACTTGATAGAACGTAATGCTTTTACGTTTTGCAGCACGTCACACGTGGTTTAGCTTAAGCAAAATTAATGTAACTGAATTCCACCAAGAAAAACATAAACAACGACGCATGCAAGTTCATTGATTTAAAAATAACCTAAGAATGTTGCACAGACTACCACATGTCTAGCATTAAATGGATGTGCAGCACAACACAACATGTGCCGACTAAGTTGTTAAGGGAAGCCATGCAATTAGTTCAGAAGGCAAACTGAAAATGCAACTCTTCGATATTACGAAAAGATCTTTCACTTCAGGGCAAATTTTGGTATTGATAATTTTGTATATGAGAGATACTATGCATATTAATGTCAGTTGTAGTCTGGTATCAGTCAGTTATGAAACCAGCAGTCCTGGAAGATGTCAACTTTTATTACGCCCTCTTGAGCAGAGATGACGCAAAGCCCAATTCTTCCAGCTTTGCAGACCTGCTTTGTTTTTTCTCACCGGTGAATTGCTGAGTACTTTCAGTAAAACGTGGTCAGAAACGTCTCCTGTTTCTCTAATTATACTATGATAGCCATGTGCCATTAAGTGCATGAATACAAAAACGATTATGTTAGCATCAATCGCTCTTGGCGACTTCATGAGATGTTCTTAGTCTGAACGACACGCTCAACTACCGTTTATCGAAACGTCAGTAACTTTCAGACCAAAAAATGGCGCATTCGCAGCCATATAGATGCACTAATTACCAAGCGGTTGTTCTCTATGAAAAACAAGTCATGCCATCGCTGTTGCTTGTCACGCACGTGAGTCCCACAGAGACGTAGCCTGTCAGCCTAGAGATGTCTATTTCATGTAAGCACATCAGACCAAATCAATGTGCGAGGAGTTTTGTAAGACGAATATCACGCCATGTGTGGATTCCATGCGAGTACGCGCGAATGTCAGTACTGCGTAATGAATATCAAAACTGAAGGTGTTCGCAAAAAAAATGTTAAGACCACGTGACCAAATGACGCTGCATGGTGGCGCATGATACGAGCAGCTTGTGGTCCTCCCCTTTGGGCTTATTTGGTATCACATTGGCTGAAGATTATGAGTCAAATCCCGCACCCTCCACCTCAAATCCCGCACCCTCCACCTCAAATCCCCATCCTATAACATCATGTCATATTCGCAGTGACAGCATTTGCCTTGTGAATACATTAGGCTGATCCATCTCTTCCGGTACCGGACCAAAGCAGGAGTGTCTGCCCTGTTAACCACGCAAAAAAATAACTAATCAATGCTGACGCATTCGATTCAGATACACACTATATGGAGTAGGCTTTCCGCGCGCGGCCGATATATCCTTCCGATAAGCTGATATCTGTAGGGATATCTGTGTAATGATCTAGGGAACTGTCCCAATTGCATAGATTTCCGAGCAGAGCAATCACGCATGCATGGGAAAAATTTGTCAGTCCGAAGATAGTGAGCCTTCTCTGAGGCACGCAATGCGCTGTTGAACCATGTTTCGTATTAATTTGTTGGAGCTATGGGATATAACCCAATGAGACCGAGCACACGCTCGTAAGCAGAGGGTATACAAAAGAAAACGCCAGATAAGGCCCATGCATGCGCATAAATAAGTTAAATGGATACAGGAAGCGATTTGATCCACTTGTAATTATACATAACTCCATTACGCGGACAGTCACGGCGGGACGTGTTTTGTGAAATGGGAACAGACCGGAAACAAGTTAGTAAAGGAAAAATTGGATAGAATTGTGCGGAATAACGATCGACAAGAAGCAATTTTGTCCGATAGACTTTTTTTGTTACTTGGGGCTACACTGGGCTACTGCTACGGATGAATAACTATGTACTTAGCCATAACTTTAGACGACAAAACATCGCTATCAATAATGGATCAGCATTTATTAGCTCTATGTCATTGTAATTTTAGTATGCTTTTCTTAGCATTATGCAACGCTGGTGAAATGCCACGACCACTAGAGCTCCTCGGGAATCTGTCAGCCTTTGTGACACCATGATCATGTTTATGATGCATCCAACCGACCCAAAGCTTTCCCGTAATGCCTATTGGACACCTTACCCTCTCGCAGACCGCGACCTCATTTGAAACGGTATAGTTGATATGACGGCAATCCATCTTATTGTCAGGTATTAATGGTTGGGAAATAGCCTTACTGTCACCCACCATATGGAGGTCCCGAATATAACCGAACGGCTGATTGATAAAACACCAATATTGGGACATTTGCCTCCAATATCTAATAAATATGTCATAAGCCATGTAACACGCGCTACAGCTTTTGTGGGCTGGCTGGCTCCAATCTTCTTGCAGACGCGAGGGAGGCAAATGCTGTCGAGCAGACCGCGCTCTGTGGCCGAAAATCTCGTTAAGTAATCCCTGCCACGCCAGGGGGAGGCACGACTCCAGCGTCATGCTGCTGCTGCGAGAGAGACTGTCGGGACGCGGCGAGTTGTCCTCCCAGGCTGGATGTCGTCCCCCATCGGATGTCTACCAAGAAGGCACGGGCTTTTGTCATTGGGTAGTACAAAATCTTGCCAAGTGCCTAATACTGGATTTTGCGCCTTAAGCCGTCGCTCATTTTAGTCATGAAACGGTATGACGAAAGACCCAAATCAATGCCCAGCAGTGTGGAGATACAAACGTAGAGAATTCCCTGGACAATGCGATATCCAAACCCATCTTGATCCCCACTGTAGGCAATCCAGAGTATGGTACCACTTTGAAGATTAGGTTGCATTTTGCGCCTGTCAATGAATTGATGTGATTCAACTCTGCAACAACGTAGCAAACTATTGGGAGGCGAACATAGAATGGTATACGCGCACGTTTTGATTTCCTCACCACCCCTTGCGGCCTGATGCTGCATAGCTGTGGTAATGTACAGCGATATGCATTGATATTTCCCGAAAGTGTCAAATGTCAATAACCTTACGTTAGGGGATTTTCATCACTGATACCCAAAATACTTTCTGGCGGCTTTAAGGGTATAATCTCATCTTGGCGTTGTTAAATGTATGGACGACTGCAACATGCAAATATGAACGGATTGGTAGGATTTTTAAAGCGGAAGGCTGCGTTATTCTTGATCAGAATGACCTAAGATTTTACGACATGTCAGCATATAAGATGGCTCCCTTTATAGCCCCACTCACCATATAATGCATGTCATTTATTCTAGTGCGCATGAGAAATACCCGCCCGTG
>CM067350.1:43350995-43443495 GCA_034190875.2 Urechis unicinctus | reverse complement strand
ACCAAGTTCACAGGGAGATTACTTCTTAGTTGTAAGTGGGACTAGTCTCAACATATACTTAAAGGATGTCTAGGATTAAATATCTTTTCCGTCATGGAAGCCAAGATACATGATGTCATTAGGAACATCCGTTCAAGTCAGGTAAAATCCTACCATGGGACAGCACATTTAGTAACCTTTCCTGCCTCAATGACGGCGTTTGTAACATAATTAAAAGCCTTCATTGACATGGTGATGTCATTGAAGCGTCGTTTTTGACTGTCCACCCCACACCTCATCTTGCTAGAATGTCCCGTACGAAACGTCCGTGTCAAAACAAACGTCCAGCGCAATCTGTTGGAAAGTACCACGTTGTTCCAACACGTATCGTAAAGTGTGCGAATATTAATATGAATGTTACAGCTGATCCACCATCATCAACGTCTTATTTCCGGACAATTCGCAATGGTATAAACCATTTGTTCTGCGGTTACAATTGCGCGCTGATCCTTGGCAACGAAATGCAACTTTCACCCTTTATCTCAGATATGCCAAACCTTTTCGGCTGTAGAAGCAGATCGCTAGTCGAGGTTGGGAACCTGACAAATAGCATCGAACCACATGAGGTGATACATAATAATGACTAGTTGTGATTAAAATAACAACAATAGTTGATAATAATTGAGAGGATACTAATTAAAGTAATACAAATATTCTTAACAATAACTATATGATATATTTTTAACTGATAAATGCCAAGGTCGAGAATTCCCATACTATGTAAACCAAAACATGGAAGTTCATTGACAAAAAAACAATCATTAGGTTGGTTAAATGAGAAGGTAAATCAATTGAAAGGAAGTAAAACAAATATATATATATATTCCCGCAGCTTATGCTTATTGTGGCAATTTCTGGTCATATTGGTATTATGGTTGTAGCGCTGCAACCGCTGCTGCTGTCCGATATTGAAATGAAATGAAATATCAGCTGCTTCCATATAGATGCAATAGGATTTACAAATATAACTAGAAATAAGAAAAAAGCACGACATAATGCGATGTAACAATGTCTCTATTCCATTATCGAAACCAGGTTAATCTCCTGAATATGTGTGTGCGCAAAAGCGATATTTGCTGTTGTGGATTTTATGTGGTCAATACTGACAGCATCCAGTACGTATCATATGGTCGGATAAATTACAACTTCGGCTTTTGACGTCATATATGTATACGCAGCTCAGTCAGATGTGATCTCGTATTAAAGCATTAATGGTATTCACATAAAATCGTGAGCGTAGAAGTCGATATGATGATCAAGGAATCAGCTGTATGTTATTCCTGGTACTTATTTTTAGAAATGGAAAGCGATTCAAAATTGACTGGGCATGTTTATTATATATGCGGTTTTCAATGCCGTGACTGGGCACCTTGGCGTATGATATCGCATAATACGTATCACTGCTGACCAATTATAATTTCTGCATTGCGCAAGCTCTGCAACTGGAAGTGATATAATCAGTTCAGTGTGTTTATGACTAAGGCATTATTATCAATAGCATAGATGATTCTTTTCAAGCATACACGGCTTCCGTCATTCAGTGTAACGCTGTCACCTGAGATTGATTATAAACGCACGACTGGCTATCCGCGACACATAATTAAAAGCTTGGTGGCCTTTCTTGGTGATGAATGGCACGGGATATCTATATGTGATGACAAGAACTCTCTGTAGATGCAAGGCGATGACAAATGACCGGGCATAATAGACTTAATGGAGCTGCCATTCATGAAAGAACCAGTTAGTACATTTTGGCACATGGTTACATAAAATACACAAATTGGAAAGAGCTGTTGCGAAATCCAACACCCATTTGGGAATCGTAATAGTATCATTATGTATTTCAATCCATTTTGTGAGGCAGTTTCAGATTTGAGTCCATGGCTTGTATTGGTTGACCCATGTCTGAGCAGAGATACATGGTTAAAGACCGCAGATTAGGCTCAAAGTTACATGGCTGTCGTTGGTCACAGTAATTCATACCTGTTAATCCAACAGGTGATGGGATAACGCGTCCACATTACGGAACAGTGTACAAAACTTCATACGTCACATTATGTATACATTTCTTTATTTAACAGATGTATTCAAAACATATCTCCTCATTTGCTAGATATAAACATCAACCGAGTAAGCCTGAGACCCCTCACCGCCTTCCCTGTATTGAAATACGATGGAAGATCAAACCGATCGCCGAGGCCATCTCCTATCCCGCTCATACTCACTGCTCTGAAACGGCAGACTAGACAAACTGATTGCGTTATTCACGTGCCCTCTTAACGAGGAGAACAAGAAAAAATTCATGCTTGCCATGAAACGATAGTACCAAAAAACGATACAAGCCATCCATTGCTAGGCTTATGCGGCTTAATGAGTTGTCTATGGGGCTCTTCTTCTACACTATAGAGGCTCAAATGCACCACAGCGTGTGCCACTACTGCCCTCATTTGTGATCCCACGCTGACAATGTGTATGAGGCATTGAATATTTTTGGCATTATACTCATAGGGATATTAAGTAAAGGTTGCAGTGGGCAACTCATTAATCACGCACGGCAGTAAATGTTTCGTAATAAAGTACCTCGCCTTTGCGATGGTCTTCATATTGATCCTGTTTTGTGGTTCATTCGCTGATGATGATTTATTTGGGGGGAAATTGGTTGTTCAAACTATAGCGAAACGCATCGCTAATTTTGTGCACATGCCGCACCGAGGCCATAGCAACTATCGTGACTGACCCTACCAAATATTCATTTGAGAATGGTGTGTTAGTTGAATGCAAATACTTGTGCAAGAATTCTACGCAATCCTTTGATACCCAAATTTTATAGACATCGATAAACGCAGTGCGGGCCTTACAATCAGGTACTTTCGCTAGAAAATATGTAGACCACACAAAACTAAACTGATCCTCGATTAGTTTTTGTGTTATTTTTTCGTTGTGGGCTGTGTTCTGGGTTATAGTATCACAAACGAGAAGTGTGCCGGCTCGTAAGCTCAATAATGTTTGATTTCATGTCATTCGAGCGCGTATAACACATGCGTTACAAACATATGTAGGCAGTTGCATTGCTGTGAACCGTTCTGTACGATGTGTATGCTGAGAGGCAATCACAATCGATAAATCTCAAGCGTCATAACGACTGTCATTCGATCGTCTCACAATCTTGCTGTTTTGACGGGCAATACATTACATTGTAAGAGCTGAAAACGACGAGCGTTGCTCCAGAAAATCAACGTCAGCTTGCAGTAATAAACCTTTTCTATGTTGCATTGATTTGTTCTGTGTAATGGCATTAAACTTAATAAAACAGATACTAAATACAGTAGGCATAGATGCGTAGGAACGCATTAATTCGAACCAGACAGGAATAAGAGACTTATCAGGTCATGTAAAGGATAAAGCGTAGATCGAAATAAATAACCCTACAGCTTTTGCGAGAGTCACTCCATTACTCACGCAAGATATGCACGGACTTCTTGCAAGTATACGAGGGTCCATATCATTTATTCAACGCGCCGCCGCCTGGGTAGTTGTCCTGTTGTTATGATGAGCAGGTCTTGTCGAGGTGTATTGTTGTTAATAAAGCTGCTATTCTATCGTGCATCACCGGTGAAAACGGTCGCAGGGGATGCTAGGAGTGTGTTACGTCTATTTTGACTTAAAATATAGCCTCCACATCAGACCGATGGGTTGCAATATTCTTGGAACGGCTGTTTCGCCATGCGGATGGCATTCAATCTTTACATTGGTTTCACTGGATTCGGTGGAGGATAAGAAAACTACGCTCGTTATATCCACCATCTACTCATGCGTGCATATTACATACAAGCGCAATATATATTTACGTATACAATTATCAATATGAAGGTAAATTAATATCATATCAATCTCGATTCATGACCAGAATGTCAACAGCAGGAGTAATAAATGATAGTTCGTTTAAAGTGGTAATCAGTACACTGACTGGACATAATGGTGGTTAGCACCGTATAACACGCTTCACTACCTAGCAAATATAATTCCCAATGATCACAAGCTCTGCAACTGGAATAAATATTGCTCCATCCATGCACGATTTTATGCCATCCAGACTTGCGTTGTTACCTGATATTGATACGAAACATAAAACTGATTATCTATGTATTTCAAATAAAGGCTTAGTTCTCTTTCCTGACGATGGATGGTATGAAGACAAGAAATGTCTGCTGATCCGAGTCGATGACAAATGACTGGGCGTCATCGGATCCAAGGTGATCTTAATAGCGCTGTCACTCATGTAAGAACCAGTTAGTATATACGAGCATACTCATAGACTTGTTTGCACGACCTGCTGAGAAAACGTTTTTTTAATAATAAAGTTGTATGTTTCCATCTTTTTTTTGGGGGGGGGGGGCTGTTACATATTGGCATCCATCGTTTAATGCATAGTTCTATGTGTTCATCAGACATATATCGCTTAAGACCGAAGGTTTGCTAATACCTAAATGACGAAAGTGGGGCAGCCGGTAATGTTCCACAATGTCCAGACTAATGATTGCGTTATACACGGGCCCTCTTAGCGAGGGAACAAAGAGCTCATGCTACCCAAGACACGAAACTACCAAAGACGTGGCATCTATTGCTAGGCTTACGCCATAGAGGCTCGATTGCGTCCTACTCCGGTGCGTCGCTCCTGCTTCAGCAATGATCTCATTATTCCAATGCTTATACGGCATCGCCCGGACTTAATGGCTATGTGGCCACTGCAGTAATACAGCGTGATACCCAGAAGTGCTCATTTCGTGATTAACATATTATGGTATATATAGCGATAGCCTGTCATTATAGATCATAGTTTATTGTGACGCATAAGCTGTATGATATATATATATGGATTTGATTGCAAAGGTTCTATAAAAATGATTTTTAGTTATATATTTTATTCTTGAACCATGTATATTATATGCGTATTGTACAAGCAATTTTTTCTACAAGCGTAGTTAGAATTGTGCTCTTAAGCCCATACAGCTACCGATAGCTTGTGATGAAACATCGCAATGAAGCGCAACCTCAATTTTTACCTGATAACAGCAAAACGGATTTCACAACAGCATTAAACTAAACATCTGAATTCGGTAGGAATAGTATCTGTCGCATTCAGTGATACAACAGATATGACATAGATAATTTGAACTCGACGCCGGTATGTAGTCTTATCTTGGTATTTCTTTCGCAGCACTCCTTCCGATTTAATGGCAGCATGAAACTTAAATACATGCGTTAAGATGTTGAACATTTAGTCCTTACAGTTACATTTTCATAAGTTGGATGAAGATAAGTAGTGGGTAAGCTGAATATACACAATGGCAATCGCAATCACTAAATCTCGAATAGTCACATTGTCAGTCATCGGCTGGTTTCTCTATCTTGCTGTTCTCAGAGGCAATAGTTTGAATGCTTACAGCTACGAGGAACCGACCTTTTGGATGCCTGTCATTGGAAATGGAGCTGCCATTCGGTTGTGCATTATGAAAACCGTTTTAGGAGACGCTGGGGATTGCTAAGTCTTATTTTATCTCTGAAAAGCATCGATATTGGACCAACGGGTTACAATATTTCTTGGAGCGGCTTTCACGCCTTGTGACTGACTAATATCGCAAACAAGTCGAAAGGGCAGACGAAACCGGTTTACCTGACCGATGAAATTTGGTCAAAGTGTCAAATCGTTCGATAAAATCAAAGGGTTTTTTTGACGTATTATTCTCATCCCCTTCTGCTGCATGGTCGGAACGATTTGGCATACCATTGCAACATGTATCATCCGTACAACCCTTCTAACCTCTTATTCTGATATCTAGGAATGCTCGTAAAATCATTCATTGATATGCCTATAAGTATAAAACACCCTCTGTTCGTTGCACGATGTAGCACACTGCATTTTTTATTACGCATATTCTCATGTTGGCATATTTGGTGCTCTTATGATGATTCTTATCATTTTATAGACAATTCAGTGCTGTTCAGACAATGCGAAAGCGCGTGAGATGCAACGGAACATAAGTATTCGTCAGAAAAGTTAAATGGTCTGCATAGAGTAATGGCTTAATATCTGACGCAACACAACGAACGATTTAAGCTAATGTGTTCATCCAAAGGGAAATATTCTCGCCTATTTGGAAGATTGACCTGCGATGTGTACGCAGAATACAAGGAGCTTCTGAATATGATCTACTGGAGGTTACCGACTCCTTCTTGTATCAGAGGATATCGTGACACAATGTGTGTTATCCTTGACATGTCTTATGAGCCAATACGGGTCCAAGTCATCAGAGCGATAATCTGCCAGTAATTAAATTCTTCACTTATAGCATGAAATTTGGTCCATAATTGAGTCTCGATAAGTTGTACTATGGAAAAGCCGGATCAATGCAAGCATTATAGCAAACGGTGGTATATATATATATATATATATATATATATATATATATATATATATATATATATATATATATATATATATATATATATATATATATATATATATATATATATATATATATATCTGTGTTTGTGGGTGGGGGTGTGCCTTTGGGTGTGCGCGTGTATAACTAAATCAATATATATATATATATATATATATATATATATATATATATATATATACATATATATATATGCGCATATATATATATATATATATATATATATATCAATGCATATATATATAAATGTATATATATATATAAACAAATATATATGTAACTAATGTATATATAAATATATATATATATATATATATATATATATATATATATATATATATATATATATATGCATATATAGATATATATCTGTGTACTACGTGTGCGTGCATATATATGCACCTAAATATATGTATAGAAATACGTATATTTTGAAATACATTTATATATGCATAGATTTACATATATATTGATCAATATATATATGTGTATATATTTATACATATATATATACATACAGTTATATTTATATTTATATATATTTATATATATATACATGTACATGTATATATATATATCTGTGCGTGTGCGTGCATCGTTATGTTTATAAATATATTTATATATGCATAAAAATATGTATGAATATATTTATAAATATAGTCATATGTTTATATTTAGAGATTTACATATATATATATATATATATAAATGTATATATATATATATATATATATATATACATATATATATATATGCATATATATACATGAAAATATATATATATATATATATATATATAAATATACATAAAGATATATGTATATATGCATATATATAACTATATATATAATATATATTAAATATATATATATATATGTTATATATATATATATATACATATATCAATATTTATATCTGTGTTCGTGTGCATGTATCTATATATTAACATATATACATATGCATTTATATATTTATGAATATATAAATATATCTATATATATGGATCTATGTATATATTTATAGATTCATATATATATATATAAATATGTACATATATATATAGATGCATGTATATATATATATATAGATGCATTTATATATATATTTATGTATATATATATATATATATATATATATATATATGCATATATATGTATATATATATGTACATATATGTATATATTTATATTTTATATATATATATATATATTTATGCATATATATATATGCATATATATATATTTACGTATAATATATGTATATATTCATATATATATATATATATATATATATATATATATGAATGTATATATATGTTTATATATATATATATATAAAAATATATATGTATAGGTATATATATATTTATAAATATATATATATCTTGCATATTCGTATTGAAAAGTTCCTGCTCCCCGCTTTGATGGCGAACGTATGATGAATGTCTCCGTTTGATCATTTACAGTAAAACAACGCCGTTGGTGAATTGCATCTTATTATTATGCATTGATGTCGGGGCTAGCATACTGAGTTATTTGATATTTATGCGTGGAATGCATCGGTAGTTTGACACACGATCTCAGGATAAGAAGTATTAATAGTTTATAATGTCATTAATGCCCCGCGTCTTTTGACTTGAATTGGATTAATCATGGTCCTGCCTCAATTTTTATGTAAGAGCACCTAAAATGCGTCATAGAATAGCGCCATTTAAAAAAAATGAATGGCCGTTATACCGCATACGCTGTTTTATTTTGAATATACAGTGTACCGCGAGGGTACTGACACAGTGTTATGTTTTACGTTTACTGTATTACAGGCGGTGGACTGACGGCCAGGATAGGGTGAGATTATGACGAGACTCTGTTGGGGTTAAGTCCGGGATATTGTAGGGTCACTGATAGTATAAGTATTGAGATATGACAGGGAATAGGGTAAGGTTGGATCCAGGACAGTGTACAATTATTGACGGGAAGGGGGCCAGTAATCAGTCGCGACGATGCGCAACGCATGCATTCATTTGCAACAAATCTGACTGAGTACTGTTTGCAGTTAAATTCTACAGAACGCTGGTTGATAGTCGTTGATGCTTATTTATCACTATAAAGTTAACTAATTGTGCAAGGAAAACAATATGTTGTTTTCGTGCTGATGTACTGAATACTCAGCGTGTATGCAGATATCGTATAGCAAATATGAAGAGGATATTTTGCCTTTTACGATTCAGCAAAACCCACTATTTCAAGCATTTTGTAGTATTAATACCTGTACAGCTCCAATATGCTATTATGCTTTATAGGTAAATGTTGCTCTCAAAGCAGATCTATTGTTAGAAATAATATTCGATCAATAACGCATGATCCGAATATCAATAATTGTTATGCATTGCAGCATAGATAGTTTATTAAACATTTAAGTGTTCAGATTATGCCACTACGCAATTTCGAACCTGAACATATTGCAATGAACATAGCGAAACTTATGTTTATCGTGAATGAGGACGCAATTATGTTAAAGGAAATCTGTGTGCCACACACTGTTACGTACTAATTTACGAGAAAACATGAAACACGTGGCTATACCCCAACCCAATAGGCAGCCTCAGTCGGTCGCATACTGATATACATGCCATGCCTATAGAGGCCAGTCATTGCAATATGGTTTTTAACATATTGCAAAGTAACAAAAGATCAAGCCCCTTAAGTGTTATTATGGAGTGACTTCAGTTGAGGGGCTGGTGAATTACGGACAAGTTCTTGAATAATATCCAGTGCACGGAATTCTCATCATCAATCGAAGTATAATCAATAGTGTAAACCAGCACTGACAACAATTATGTAAAATAGGCTAGATTGCAGAAAACCTCTGTAATGCACGGTGTTATATGCTTTTATAAGGAAAACCCGTGAAACTAGCGTTTGATCATCAACCGGCTGCATTTTCAATTATCTGAAATAGCGTCAGGCATAACTATATTATGAAAAAACGTCTACGATGTTTTTTACAGTTTAGATTAGGTATTGTGGCGCCATAAGCCTCAACGTGAGCACAATGCCTGTGGTTGTTTCCGGCAATTAGAATCAGTGACACGTGGCAGCTTTGTAAAAGAGCAATTAAGGAGTTTTTTCTTGTCCGTGGTGTTTGGCGCTTGGCGTCTGATAATTGAATGTCCTTATTGTAAAACCACCGCTCAAAATGCTGTGAGCTAAGCATGGAGCCCTTCCGTAGGTTTTGTCTGGACAAAAAATGAGAAACCTTAGCATATCATAATTTAACGAAACCAATTGCAACTTTCAACACAAAAGCTGGACTATTGATACAAAGCCTGAACATGTACAAGAAAAGCGTCAACGAAATGCATGTCCCAGGAATTTGATGCTCGTGTATTACCAGAAATGCCGGCAACAAGACATGTACATTTCATAATAATTATAAAATAACTAATACCTCGAACGTAGCTATCTTGGTGTAAAATTCGATCGTATTAAATAAAAAAGGAATGTTCATCAATGGATTGGGGTAATCGATTGATTACTTTTCTAGTTGACATAATACTGTCTATGCAATGTGGCGTGTTCATCCAGAACGAATGGCTTACTCTTGTTTCAGTTGCCCCATTTACTAATTTACCACATCAGGACAAGACGTCGGATCATCAGATTTTTACGATGCTGCGAGACGATTTTTTGAGAATGATATTCGTGGAGGCTTTTATCAACTTCACTATGATGGTGATAAAAACAATAAGATGGATGAAACCTTTATTGACATGGTTTCTTGAAATATTCTATGTACGCTTTCTTCATAATGTCGCTTTAAACCATGAATCTTTATTGGTTAAGGCGTTCTGAGGCTCAAATGAAGAACGGAATAACTATTTATAACAATTACGTAATTAGTCAGGCGGCAGTCGCTAGGGTAACTGTCGACAAAACGATGATACCTAGGTTTAAATAATAGATTTTACTCAAATACACCTTTGTATCTAACATTATGGAGAGCGCATATTGTATATCCACGCCGATACCCTACCGGAAACATTATGTTGCCTTGTCTTACCAAATTATCGGTCTTGGCGTAAAGAACGGCCTGCTATCATTATGCAGAACGCGTGACGTAGAGAGAGATCTACAGCCGTCCCTTATAACCCAATAGATGAAACTCTATTTTTGGCTAACGAGATATATATTTCCACTGAGCGTACGTGCATGATGTTTGGGTAAGGAAATCTAGCGGAGTGAAAATGAACTTGACAATTCATCACGTGGATAACGGGAATGATTTCTATTGGAGCCTAGGTGCAACCAATCGAACAATCTTTACTCCTGCGAGTTATACACATCATTCCGTAGCACAAGCATCTATATATGTTATTCCTGGATCCTCTCGACAATACTAAGCTAGACGTCAATCATTGGAAGAATTGGTCCTCTTAATATCATGTTATTTACTATATAATTAGGTCGTCTCGAAAGTGATGCGGAACACATTCTGTGAGTAAATTGTTTTGCCTCGTCATATTTGTCAATAGGTATTGTATGGCTTAGGAAACCTAGATTTTGAGTACCATTAACTTATCGATATACGCATGCTATCCTCATTATAAGAGGGCTCCGATATTGATTATGATACGTCTGTAGCACTCAGATATTACAAAGAATCACATCTTTGCATCCATATTTTTACAAACTGAACAAAATATTTGGTATGTCGTAATGATAAATACCAGCGCCTTGATGTTAAGTAGTAATTAACATAACTGAATATAAACAAAATTCTTTCCCAATGTGAAGTGTTTTGAAATTAGAGCACATACACAATGCAATTCAAAAACATCGGTAAGGTGTTATCTTGACAATCCATGCATGCCATTGAACCTCGGCTTCAAACAGTATCACAATTATTGTCGCCCATCGCACCAAGGTGTATGTAAATCTATTGTTCATGTTTAAAAAATTTATAGCATTTCGATTGAAACTTAGATTGAATAACTGAACAATACTGCAGTGCTTCGCACGACCAGTACTTGCTTGTTGTGCGACGTGGCAATTACTGTGTTGCATAAAATATTCGAACTCTCAACGCACGCCCCGATTAGCACTCGCAAATGTTTAGGGATAGGTGCGAAATTCCATTAAATATATACCGCATTCTTGAATTGTAGAAAGATAAAAGGCATGGTGTTGTTGGCTATTTATGAAAGAGTGCTACTGAACGAATTATCTGGCATCAGCATTACGTCGATTACATTCATGCTACCGCTGTAGATCTTGAACATATTGTGGGTGCTAACTAGTGGTAGATTCTCGTTGATGGAACAATGATGGCCGTCGAGAACCAACTTGTATAAAACCATTGACATTATTATTATTATGCGCAGATCATAATATGATTGGCAAATTGATTATGTGTCAATTTCCTGAGTGAAATTACTCAAACCATTTAATAATCACGAGTATCCTTTGTATTATTGAGTTATCAAGAAAAATATATCACTGAACGCATTGGGCGGATAGATACACAAACTTTTAGCTTTAATACTGAGTGCAAATTATCCATCTTTGTTTGACATTAACAACAGTCGGTGATTAACAGTTAATATCAATGTGTAAATTGATTCATAAGCTTCAGATGAGAACATCGTCTCACACTCTTTTTCTCATTCGTATCGCCTCATTAGTACGTAAAAACGATATAAAGACATTCTTATCCTGCACCGACCCGTGATAGCGCTTTCCAGATCTAGCCAACGTTTGTTTCGAAGTCTAGTCGATTGCAAGCGGGACATCACGATAAAGTCAAAACTGGGCGCCTCTCTTGTCCAACTCTGACAGCTAATTGACCACCCCCCTTTCAATTATTGTGGTCAATGTTGTTTGTCGTCAAATTTGTATGCTAGCCTAATAATCTCAGATATGTTATTGATATTTAATATTGCGTTTGAAATGTACTGGGCAATTCAATGTGCATAATAGCTCATTTAGGTAGATATATCTCGAGAGCCAATCGCTTGACTCATCCACATACGCGATAATAATATCAACAATATGTGAATTTCTTTGTGCCGTCAAAGAAATCATTATGATAAAACCAAAGCGTATCTGATGTAGTCTATGACAAACTAACAACAAACAAGTCATGAACGAATACTGCCCCGAAAGGTAATCATGGGAGAAGTATATTGGCTTCATGAATCCTCATGTATTTACATGAATGTTTGTGACGCCTATTTTGCTTGGCACATATACAGCGTTTATGACTAAGCCAGAAGGTTTGTTGTGCCTAACTACATTATGCCTGTCGTGATGTCCGTGAACAATTGCATTCACTACAAATCTCCGTTCTGAAATGTTATTTGCGAGATCTGAGTATTGTGATGTATGTTTCCAAAAAGCAGATTGCAGAATCTACAAAATAAGTTAAGGAGAATTAATTATGCCTTCGAGATATAACAAGAAATATGTTTCATCATTTAGAGAACGAGCGTTTTGATGATATCATTTTGCTTGCTCTGTTTCTGTTTTCGCTGAAACTAAACACCACAGCTGTGGTTCTCGCAGCTTAATTGCATTCATATCACATTCAATCGCTACATCTTATAAACACATATTTTGCTACGAATCGGGATACACTTCATAAAAGTGTTTTTCTTTGGATACGCAAATTATTTCAGATGAAAGACGATATTGTTACGCTACATCGCTTTGTTGGTGCCGTATCGTGCCATTAAATGAACAATCAATCGATGCCACATACGTAATAAAATCAGAATGCAGCTGGTGCCGCTATCATGGAATCAACAACGGCTTCTATTACAGATATGGAGTGTGTTGATTGGTCGAGGCGACCAAGCCCCGGAATGAATGACAAAGCCCAACACTGCTCACAGGTGGCGTGTTAACATATTTTGTCTGTAAAAGGTGATATTGTGGTTATTACGTCCCTTTCAACACCGCGATGATATCGCGATGGCGGTGGATGTGGGTGGTTGTGATGCTTGAGTGGCTGTGTTTAAGTGCTTGCACCCACTCGGCACAAACCCGTTAGCCAGACTGCACTACAAAACGAAAGCCGCTGTAACGAAGGCCTAGGGCACACTATTGAGCTTATCGGTCGGATGCTTCTCCTTTCAGAAATAGGACCGTCATGTGATCATCCGCGTTATGAATCGGTGGTTTCAATGCCTTGATAATTAACATGGATATGCCTTTCACTATTCACGAATGCATAGATTATAAAATGCAGTACATTTGTTAGTGCATTCAGCTAAATATATTAATGCTTTACCTTGGCATAGCTGTTTGCGCCAGTTCAATCGTCACGCGCGTGCTTCATAAATATATTCACTTAGGTTAATTGTATCTAGCCCTCTCTATGGATCGCACTGGCGCCAAAGAACCTGATTGAATCACCATCTGTATGTTTGGGCTACATTTTGCTTTGCGTTCGGCACATATAATTTATTCATTTAATCGACACCCAAAAGTGCAATATAAGTGTACAGCATCGGGTATAAGTCATAGTGCAAACGCTTAATGCTACAATTATACAGACGAACAATTGAATAATATGCTTTAAAATACATGTACTGCACAACTACAATTTTCATATGATGACCCCAAAATGCATTGCAACACGTCATAAATCGTATCCCCTTTGGGACGGCACCAAAATCATTGGTCGCATTCAATGATGCCAAAGAAATGATAGGGAACAAACAAATCGAATATAATGATATGACATAGAATATTCTTGATAATTTTTCAAATATTTATGTAACTTGTGTCGTAGTCAACCGTATGTTTATCGTATTATCTTGAATGACACTTGTCAGGCGGCTAGGAAATCAATCTATCATGCTGGTAACTATTTATCAATGCCTAATTTTCAATGACAAGTGTGAAATTATCAATATAATTATAAGAGTAACATTCAAAACTAATTAATAATTTCTATTTCTGGCAGTAGCGCATCTTATGATGCATGGCCATTTTTTATCGATGCATTTATAATCGGTTGTTTTGCCAGACCAGTAGATTGCCGCATCGTAAATAGATAGCACCAATAATTGGCAATGCAAATACATTTAAGTCATACCTGAAATATCTATGTGTCGCCGTCTCATCCAGGTACAACAGCCGTTCATGGCGCCGTCGGATATTACTTTCAACATGAGTCATCTAATGTGACTTGCACTACGCGTGAAGCTCCCCTTTTTGCTAATTCGGCGACAAACGTTAGAGGACAAATATCAGTTGAGATATTAGATCAACCCGTCAAGCAAGAGGGTGCATAATGCATTATTGTAAATGACATAGCGTAGAGAAGCATCGATCTTGTTTTCAAGTGCTATTATTATATGCACATATATCTCCTTCCTTCGGACATGTTTAGTAGCAAAAATCATCTCGAATAATCGGCATTATTTTACGTTGTGGACACGAACCCAACGTTATATGTTTTCAGTCGTTTCCCCTGCTTTCCGTCATTTTTCTGCTCCGGGGCCGGGATATTGTCGTCAACACCACTTTCGATTTGGATTCAACTGTATGTATCTATCTTTGGCTCTAATTCGTACTGCAAAAGTATTTTCAAATCGCAATGAGGAGAATAAGAAGGGAGCTGAACAAACAAACTAAATGCAGGTCCCAAAAACATTTGTCGGTCGAAAGCGTACTGCCAGCAAACAGCACGCACAGCTTGCACCAAGAACGAGCGAGGATGTCTAACATAAACCACGTATGGCTCATATCTATGGAATTCGTGTGATCGAGAAATAACATGAGTTGCCGGTTTGATGACGAATTTCCCAATATGTTACAATTGACAAGTATCTTTCATCCCAAATATACACGTGAAAAACAGCAAATGCAGACCAGATGAATTCTTAGCGGTTGCCGGGTACTCAACGGTCTATGGTGATTCAATGCAGCAAACAGAATGGATCAGATGGATTTATGTAGGCCAGCCAATGCCAATGAACTGTCAATCAGTTTCAAAACAAGCCCCGAAAACCTAGATGTTTGGCATTGAAACACGTAATGTGGATCTTTTGACATTTGTTCGTGGATATGGTAAAGTGCTATAGCTTTCAGTCAGTAACGTAGTTTGCATTAAAATTAAGGACCTGCGTGTGCTTAGCGATATATCGATGTATGCGTGTTTTAGAGCCGTAAATTCGCCTGAGGAGTTTCTGCAAGTAGCCCACATCTGTTTTTTTTGGTAATGCGAAATAGTGATTATACTATCCCAAGTGGCAGAAAGCATGACAAAGTTTCTTTGAAATCGTACCATATTAATATATTTAGGGCCCTAGGATGTCTCTAAAACGCGTAGAAACAGCTAAATGACGAATTAAACACAGCGGCAAGTCCACTTCACCGACAACAGAAATCACTTTTTGTTGTTGCAGATGTGGCTTGGGGGGTTTGCCAGTTCCGAACATTGGCGTACAAAGTGGTCTTCTTAAGCTAATGTTGGGGTGTTTCTTTGCGAAGGGGACATTCCCGTTGCCACTACCATGGGAGTTGCTAGGAAGGATGGCATCGCCTTGGATCATGAATTCAAACTGGATGGATGTGCGCAAGAACTCCTGGCTGTTGGGAGAATGCCTAGGGGGTGATATCACTAATATGTTTAATAACAGATTGTCGCTTGAAAAGTAATACATGTCATTTATCTTTCGACAGTCTATATAATATATATGAGGACCACAGGTCGCGTTACCACTATTGAGGGATGCGGAAATTAAAATGCCTGGCGTTACCAGATCCCTTACAAGCAATTAATGTCATGCCATCTCTGATAAATTGAACGCATCATATCCCTACGTCTTTTAGGAGGTTCTCCTATTACTTGCTTGAAACGTATTTACCGTACGTGAGAGCATAAACGAATATACACGTGCTTGCAGAAGATCAAAAATTATAAAATTTAAGGAATATCATCCACATTTACTCGCATAATGTTGTGTGATAATTTAGAATAAAATACCCATAAATATACGTTAACGATGATTTGATATGTTCAGCGAGATTCCACCGAGATCCAAATGATGATTGCAAGAAGATATTCTTTTGTACCTGGCAGCGTTCTTTGGAAATCTAAGCAATTCTAGTGTCGTCATATCGTTTATGTGTATTGCGGGTCAGCCATTGGGAGGAGGAATAGCAAATATTTATCGCGCACTGTCGCCTATGAAGCTTAATCATTCGTCACTACCAATTGTGATAACCATAATAGCACTACCTAACTATCATTGGCATGTGTATCAGATACAATCCGCGGTTGGAGTATTACAACTTGCATAAATAAACGTGCCATGAAATATCTCTTTCCTATCTGACACTGACCCGCGTAGCCGGAAATATGACTATGACGCTGTCGTCCACCACTTCAGTATAAACCAAAACTTTCCCTCTCAATGCAATGTATTCTGCTTAAACTGCAGCGGTTTCTGGCCGCACAAAAAGGCCCATGTCTGCCTGCTTGCCTCCTATTGAGCTATTTTCACGATGCATTACTTTATGAATATATAGCTAATAAAATGCAGTACACATGTTTATCTTCCAATAATGTTTTACGTTGAAGCTTCATCATTGTAACATAATATGTGACCGTGGTACAAAAGCAGTTAAATCGTCACGCGTCTGCGCCTTGAATGTATTCATACCGTTAAATGATCGACTCCGCCTGTTGGCATGAATGTCTATAGTCCACTTAATGGATCGCGTCGGCGTCACGGAACCTGATTAAATCACCATCTGTATGCATGGGCTTCATTCGGCTCTGCGCTAGGCAAATGTAACTAGTTGAACCGTCTTTCAACAGTGCAAAAATAATATTCAGCTTCAGGTATGAGTCACAGTCAGTACGCTTGACGCCAAATAGAAACCGCGACGTCATTAAATTATCACTGATACACGAGTATTGTGAATAAAATTGCGACGTAAGTAAGTCCATTTACGTGTAAACATCATGGTTCCTAATGTATTATCTACATGCTAGCTTATCCTTTACAAATCCATCGCCTGGAACGAGTGTGTGGAAAATTGCCTTGGCTATGTTCCCGAACCAATTGATGACGAAAGTGTATGCACAGTTTGATGACTGAAACGACAGCTCGTAAGTATTGGCTGCTATATAAACGAATTTAAGATGTCGAACAAAACCCACAACAAAACAGATTAAAACGTGAAATAATTGATTGCGGGAATGCAATTTGAGAGGATCCATGACACGGATCTCGTCCACTAGATTAATCCAATGGCTCCGTGTTGAAAACAAGTAATTGTACCTGTATACATACATAACGCAATTTGCAAAAGCTTGCAGGGTTAATATGTAACAGTGTTAGTGACACAGTAAGCTCATGCTGGATTAATTACAAATATATTTGCCACTTTTATTCCATTCTGTGTTCACTTTGTAATTATTGCAATTATTCTTCCGATTCAACCAGTGCTGTCGTTCTACCTTCCTGCATTTAGAGATGAATGACCGCAGGCTCGGTCAATACCAAAACAAACTGATATTTCATCAAACGAACTTCTTGAAATAACCGAATTTCTTGCAAAATGTGTGTTTATTACTGAAAAAGTGTTTATATCTGTTGTTATATTATATAACATTATTGCAAGACAACTGGTATTTATCTACGTTGCATGAACAACCTGTATACTAGCCATTAAGGATAGACATGGCAGAAAAGAAATGAAGCGTCAAGGAATACGCCACCATTTCGATCTGACAACGTCTCGACATTGTTTCGCCACATTTGTATATTTTAACAACGATAATTTGAACTAAGTAGCAGTGTCGCACAAAGAATTACTGATGCAAAGACCGATCTTTCATTAAGAAAACCGCGCACCACTTGTTGACTGAAATATCGAAATTAAGTTACCATAATTCATCCTTTTCCCTGTAAGGACACGCACAAAAAATGTCACTGTAGTTTTGTCCATGCCGGCGTTACCTGTGGGGTCTATCATTTACAACTAAAATATGAAATCAGTAGGATCTGTTCTGAAAGAAAACTCTCATAACGCATGTATGAATATGTTACTTTCGATTGTCTGGTTCAGATATTCGATACTGCATCCATTATTTATCTTTTGCTAATGAATAATTAACATCAATCATGGTTAATCTTGTTAACTTGGTACTCCCTACCTATCCCTGTGAGTCATTTTCGAATGGTGGCCAAATGATAATCCAGACTGCGTTATGAGCAGCCATTAAGTCCTGTTGAACATGAATAAACTCGCCTAAACGCACCATGCTCTGAAATGTGTATATACCAATACAGCCAAGACTAAATAATTGCGTTATTCACATGCCTGTCTACGCGAGGTGAACAATGACGAGTTCATGTTCCTCATTATACAATAACTGTTACAAAGTCGTCTACTGCTAGGCTTACGCGGCAGAATGATATATTGATGCCATTTCTGATGAAACAACAACAGAATCTTTAGCATTAAGGATGTTCTGTTACAGACGCAATAAATGTGTCTTATAAAAAACACCTAACATGTAAGTTCTTTTTTACGCTCGAAAAGTATTAAACAATATGTTGTGCTACCGGTAAATGATGACTCCAACTTGACGGAAATTGGGGGATATTGGCTCCTCACTCGATAACAAAACGTGCCAACTGACAATAGTCGCGAATGACTGTATATTCCACTGTGGTAAGTATGCTAGGACATTTTTAATTTGACGGCGAATATTTCAGCCGTTTACGGAAATGTGTTGGCCATTCAATACATTCGATGCATGAAATAGAGATTAATATTCTGGTTGTGACTGTTATAGGCTGCGTGATTCTGTGGATTTACGCAACGAAGTATGGTTTCATCGCTCACGCCAAAACTGGCTTTGTCAATAACACGACATTGGCACAACATCGAGGGAATGTAAAACAAAATGGCCTTAAAATATACACATTGTTTGAGACCCCTGCTAGATAATAAATCATCATTATTGACTCTCCTGCCGTCTTGCGAGTTACTCTTTCATTCATATAGGACTAAAATTAGCGAAAAATATCATTTGATTTAATGCATTTCGTGTCTATTGGTTTTAATGTTCTAAGAAATGATGGTATGCCTTGACATGCAATCATTCCGATTAAATTTACATAATTCACAGACCAGATGCGCAACTCCATAAGACCAGAAGCAGCAGGAAAAAACGGCATTGAATGTCTATTCTTGCCAAGAGAGTGAATGGACGTCGCTCTTATGCAGAATGCACAACATCTTCCCATTAACAGTGCCTTAATCAACCAGTTCTTTTGTCAGCGTACATTATGACATATGGTTTGTTTAACTGGGACATGGCCTACCTACCAATAACTGTCTGAGTCATCAGGGCCATCAACTGTCAAATCAGCAACCAACCGACAGCTTGGCGCCAGAGCGACAGTACGGAATTAAGTTGCTGCTTTTTCCAGGATAGAAATACCTGGATGGTGAATGTTGCATCATAACAATTATTTATTATCGCCGAGGTAGCGGAAAGGAGTAGTGCATGTGTAATGAGCACAATGAGACACAACTGACTCATATATCCAGCAAAAAAACCAGCATAACCATAATAACTGACGGCCTAATACCGCTAAATAATGCAACATTGTCAATATATATATATATATATATATATATATATATATATATATATATATATATATATATATATATATATATATATATATATATATATATATATATATATATATATATATATATATATATATATATATATATATATATATATTTATATATATGCATATATATATATATAAATATATATCTATATGTATATATATATGTGTATAAACATACATATACATATATATATATGTATGTATATATATAGGTATATAATTAGATATGTATATATATATGTATATAGCTATGTATAAATATATATATATATAAATATATATTTATATATCTATATATATATATATATATATATATATATATATATATGTGTGTGTGTATATGTATATATATTTATATATATATATATATATATATATATATATATATATATATCTATATATATATAAAAGGAGTACATTGGTTGATATATATATATATAATGTATGTGCTAAAATGCTCTGCTGTTTTGCATCACGGTATGCAAGAAAGCTATTTGCAAGACCTACACTTTTTAGCTCTAATTGCCATGATAGCTCGATTTTGGCACAATGACACATTTGATATCTGCACTGCTGACCAACAATTACCTTGAGGCTCAACATAAACAGCAATCCCTAGGTCCATTGGTTTACTATATTTTCCTGTCTGCGACATTTGTGATAATTTCGCTTTTAAGTATCATTTGTCATCCTTACAGAGATAATATATATACTTTCTTTTGATACCGTCAAAAGGGCATCACTTGCTACTATGGCAGTCTTATGCACTCATTTGGAACTGTGCCAAATTGACGCATGCTTGAGAAAAAATCTTCAATCATGTATGGCATGTAGCTAAATAGCGGTCTTTGTAAAATTATCACCTTATAAATGTGAGATAATTCAACTCATTTAAAAAATACCATCTGCCAGGATGTAACCTTTTTACTTTACAGATGTCATTTTGGCATGAGCAACAATATAGCAATGATTGAGCGGGCTAAATGAGCAAAGTGTTTATTGCTGGTTAATCTAGTTAATACCTATCCATGAACATGTGGGGTAAAGAGCCTGTAATACATTGAACATATATTTACTGCATTGCGTATGTTTTAGATATGCGGATACACTTTCAGGCAGCAATAGACAGATAATTTAATTTCCATTTGGGAAAAGTGAAATGGTGTCTGAAACTGGCTCAATCGGAACATGCGCACAGCCTAGGGCATTCCCGTTATGACTGTTATGCATACAGAGCCGCATACCGTAGGTTAGAGCACACACTAAATGACTGCCGTATATTGCAAGACGAGGATCTTGGCGGAAGTTAGGGTAAAATAACAGTGAGGATCAGGGCTAGGGTTGATAAACGCAGCGCTGGTTACGATTGGTTCATGGTGGTATTTATTGCCATGCAAAAGCACCACAGGGAGCTCCTTATGTTTCAAATGATTTTCCATGGCCCTGAACAACCGCGACTAAGACATTGCTTATTCAAACAAGCGTGGTTTAGGTAAGACATCAATGCTCCATTGGCTACGACTTATGTCGCGGCTGAATGGGGATCGTATTTATGGTGACAGGGTTGCAGTTTGAGTGATGCGCCGTCATTACGAGATATGAAAGGAATGGAATATATACCTGCTTTTAACGCAGGCAAGATGTAGAAATGAAACACAATCATCCTAATAAATCCCATGCTCCCTCCTTATTTTTCGGCTCTAAACAGTATAAATTGATGGCCGAAAAATGAGTATATTAAACGTCAAACCGAAGCAGAACGATGGGCACTGGATCATCACATAAGCTGTTTTGTACGGTTACTTGAGACAGGAAACATCGTTGTAGTCTACATACTGCTGCCTGAAATCTCTTGCGAATATGTTCAGGGTAACAACTATTATTAAAGGTATTATACAATAGTCTTGTATCACAATCAATTGTTTTTGCATAACATAGGACATTTCGTAGTTAAAATAAATCAATGATGTTAGACAATTCACACCCAATGGCGTTATGTCTATTGGGCGTTCATAAATACGGCACAAAAATAGCGCCAACACATATATTATGTTTAATCCATTTCAATCTATTTCTCCAAACATTTGCATCTAGACAAAAACCCCATTCAGTTATCAAACAAGTTTCGAAGAAATCTTGGATATTTCTTTAGCCACGATCAACTTGACAACCACGACATTATATGTCATATCTGAACACTTGTACAATTCCAGTAAATATATGATGGATTAAATATCATGGGCTTCAGTCTATTATCTTCTTAGAAGGGCCGTAGTTCTAGAAATCACCCATAAAAGGGTCAGCAAAGCATACAATAATATTCATCTCAGTCACATACAATACGACGAGCGCGGTAGATAAAGGTTATAAATCTATGGATCTATTAAGGGTGGGGGGACGTCTTAACAGCATAAATGGAACATGTTGCAGTTAAATGAAATAAGGCACAATATGTGCACAACACACGCAATATGTCTAACGTTTCTGACAATCAATATATCGTATTGATAGCAATGCATTAATGGCTCGAGATATGCCAAAACTTGCCAAAACTTGGAAACTGACAGACAATCTGCCATGTTATGGGAAGTGAACGCTCTACATAAGTCTAGCAATTCACTTGAGGCAGACTAAATTAACAGTCCATAATTTATATATCGTATTCAATTTGAGTATCTGCCCGACGCTAGCCAGTTAGGCCGCGGGATCACTTCGACTGTCACGTCGCTCTATACACTTGATAGTAACGATAAAAACACAATGACATACCATACAGAGCAATTTTATATTTAATTTGCAAGGAAACTACATTGATATATCATCAAATTTACCTTCTATAAGGGTAACCATACACTTCATAGTACCCACGTGACGAAAACTCGCTTCCGATACAAAATGACAAACCATGGACGAGGAGGCAATAGCTAACCTCTATACGATTCAGCCACTTGAAAGGAAACGGTGCTACAAATAAGTTGTTTTTTAATTGCAGAGTGAATGTTACCATTGGGTAAATTCGTGCAGCTCTAGTCCTAACTAGATAACCAGCTAAAGAAAGGTTCATAACACATTTCTAGTGTCTATTGAATTAACTTGATGTGTCTGAAAACAAGAGCTTTTAAACTCTTCACGTGTCATCATTTCTGAAGGCTTAACTAGTAGAGTATATTTATGTTTGGTTGTGTGTTTGTGTAATCATGCGCTTATCATTCTGACCGCCAAATGTCGATGCAAACATTCACAATCGCAATTATCCGCTCTGAAGCAACCGCCTGCTTCCTGTCAACTATTGCTCATGCCCAACGTTTGTGGTCCTTGTTCAGGAACCGACAGGACTTACAATGAATGGGCTTAATATACTCAAAGAACCTTCAATCCCGCTCCATTCAAGGAATAACGCATTATTGGGATATGCCGTGATGGTACCATCCAGAGTCTTCCTGTTCTTCTCCATCGTGCAATGTTTTTATGATTGACATTGCGGTTCATTCACATGTTACATTTCAATATATTCTGCATATTACCGTACATAGAAAATCCGTGACATTATGTCAGCATTTATGTACATCAGTCGACTCCCACGTCTTATTTCCGTGAACAGCCAGCATCTGTGAAAGCCTCAGCAGATCAACAATTGATATATTTCAGTACCGAATACTTCATATGCGTAGCTTTTTGGGCATCATCATCTGTCATAAGAATGCGACAGGCGCACATAATGTCCCATTACATTAATTGTGGCATATTGCAGTGGCCAGACCGTCGGTCATTGAAGCGGTACAAGGCCTTTTGATGCATACGTATTCAATAAGGCGGCACTGGTAATAAATGCGTAGCTTCTAATAATAACGTGATCATTATTTAGCACTCTTATCAACAGCAGTCGAAGTCAAAAGCTTACGCCCCATTTAAAGCTGTCCATAAAGGCAATGAGCATAGTGTTCAATCCCATGACATGATAAAAGTGAACGCAAAATCATTCTTGTTTTTGTCGGACCCCGGATGCTTTAGAGGTTAACAGCACTTTTATTTGGTACTTACTGCCTATGTAATTTGATCTGCTTTGCTTTGGCGCGGCCCATGTTTAGATATCCCGAGCCAACTATTGCGCCTACAGTCAAATTCATCACCCCTTCTGACGCTGACATAGCTGACAATCGCCAGTTGCCTATGCTGATTGCATTAGACATTCACCTTTCAGACGTGGTCAACGTATTGGATGTTTCAGACATTACTTTTACAGTGCCTAATTTTGTACAAAAAGAGCGATATATGTTCAAATAAACGAACTTTACAGCAGTAGGCTCGATTATGTAAGTAAATGCGGGCATAACCACGTTCAGCTATATTTTAGTATATCCTTTCCAAACATAGGTAACAAGATACCTACATAAGTGAATGGCATTATAATGTACAATTGTTTAGTCATTGTGTTAAGATATTGCAGAAAACACCCCAGACAGCTAGTGTACATTTGCACATGTCATACGACAAGCCCACAGCATCATCACACTCATCAAACCCTGTCACGACCCATCCCAACCGTTGAAAGCATCATTTCATACTGGTATGTCATTCACTATAGTTTGTTCAACAAGCAGATCCGAGAAACAAACGTTCAAGTACGATGCGAACATTGTGATAATCACTCAGATGGTAAGGCTGTCTACTTTGTCAAGGCTAAACCAACTAAAACAGCTTATAGTTTCATGTCCGCAACAACATCACAATGCTCATACATAATATTATATTCTATAAAAGACGAATCACAAGTAACCAAGTTCTAAAGGACTAGTGCTCTAGCAAGCCAGATGCTGCGAAACGCCAATAAAAATAAGTTTACGATTAACCAACACCAAATAAGTCCAATGTTTACATTACTCCACTGCTATCTCAGATGAGGAACAAATAGTCACCAAATTTTGCGATCTAAACGATGAACTTTGAACAGTGACCTACGGTCTGATTAGTAGACAAGAACGGCAACAAATACTCCTAAAAGCCTGAAATAGCTCTCCAGACAAATATATATAAGATTTGATAGCTGAAAACATGTAAAAATCCTATGGCATACGTTTTGGAAATAACGATAATTTCCGTTTGATACTCGAGTAAGAACATCTAGTGTTTGACCCGCATTGTAAACACCAGACTCCATGAATGTCTGACAGACACACTTTACGGCTACGAAGGATTCCACTGCGGTCTCTGAGGTAGTAGCGTGAAACAAACCTTGTACAAGCACAAGCGAGAAAGTATCTTTGAGTGCCTGGGCTGGTGAATAGTACTTCACATTTTTGCGGATATTACACCAGCCGATTAGTCACAGAGGTGTTATAAATTGCAGGTGTTTATGAATCATTACAGGTGATTCACGTTTTGATATCTCCTCTTGTTCTCACCGTTATGCATCAACTGGTGTATGTTCCGATTTCAAATGGTTTTCGGTTTATTTATCCCGTGAAAGTTTATCAGGGCAAACGAGTCGATTTAGAAGTAAAAGTACCAGAGTAGCCAGCACTTAATCGGTCTAAAATGCCTACTTGTCGGTGATGTATGCCTTCACATTAGCAATTCAATGAATACTTTGCGCCTCCAAACCAGTTGATTTGTAAGTAAGCTGATGGGTGTAAATGTTCGGATGGTTGCTTGAATATTGCAAAACGACATCTGCATAATTTTGCTAGTGGCATGGAATGAGGAGCAAGGGAGTTTAATCTGGCTCATCGACACAAACGAACGTGGTTCCGCATGGGCCTCCATGAGCTGGAAATTTGTAACTAGTAAGCCAAGATAACTGTCCTTTACTTACAAAAGTTTGGGTTAATCTGTACTTGTTAATGTTAAACTGGACGGGTTTTCCCCATGGAAACGGAGTAATCAACATACCCACAGGTTTCATTAATATATTGGCTAATGCATGCGTTTGCCGGGGTAAACAGAGGCATGTAAGGGCGGGAAATGAAAGACGAATATGTCGTGACCTGAGTTCCATCTAACACAGTGATTTGTCGATCGAAGTCTATAATGTTTAGTTTTTCAATGTAATTGGGCGATTGAGACGTTTGGGTTCGTTGGGCACCACACATCATATAAAACGAAAGATCCACTACAGTCGCCTTTAACCCAACAAATTAAACCCTCGGATCACAACCACAGCGAAGATTAATTTGTCAATAAATTACGCTAATAAATGGAATAGTTTCAATTTGTGCGACTCACGACTAATCACTTTCTCCCCAAATACTTTCCGTTTTTCTCGAACGAATAACCAAAACTAAAAGTAGAATACCTTCATCTCATTACTCGCCTAATTCAAGTTAATGAAACGTGATGTTTAAGGATCGATAATTTAACAATATTGTAGCAGCTAGCTACCTTTTAATATATATATATATATATATATATATATATATATATATATATATATATATATATATATATATATATATATATATATATATATATATGTATATATATATATATATATATATATATATATATATATATACGTATATAAAATATTTTATAATATATATATGAATATATATATATATATATAAATATATACATATATATATATATTTATATATATATATATTTTTTCTTTTTTTATATATATATACATATATTAATGTAAATTTATATATATGCATATATACACACACATATATATATAAACATATATATATATATATATTATATATATATATATATATATATTTATATTTATATATGTGTGTGTGTGTATTTGTGTGTGAAGTTGTGTGTGTACATGTATCCGAAAAAACAGAGGCTTCAGAATGTGATATATTTGCCAGTCACTGGATTGTTGGAAAACCTCGATTGCGACATCGAGGTGATATAGCGAATGCAATCGATGAGGTTAATTGTGATGCGAGGACATCGCCACAGAGTAGGATGGAAAACTTCCATTGCGACTTTGCCACGTTCACTCTCATGTAGCAATTAAGTTCAATTGGTTCCTTTCGCATCGCTCGGCGTTGTCAAATTGTAACGAGGTGACGGATGTAGTCAATGATATCACGCCTTTTCCGCAACCTGGGTAGCCGCCGCTCGGCAGCTCTCTCATTTGCAGAGTAGACATCTGCTCACTTTAAATAAAAATGACGCTTTATGTTGATCGATGCCGTGCAATTAATGAAGCAACATGCTCGCGAGAAGATACAAGGAGATGCATTATGGCAAATTAAACCTCATAATTGAAACAAGAATTCTAGGCTTATGATGCGGTTCCAAAATTATTCCAAGCGTGCATCAAATGTCCCTCCGTGCCGAATATAGTGCATACACTCTTTGGTAAGACAAAGTTTTAGAGGAAGCCATTAAATGCAACCTCTTTTGAGGAATAAGCATAAAACATTCTGCAGTCCTGCATTATAGGTTATCATGTAGTTTCGACCAATATCGCGTCAATAAATCACATGGAGACCGGGTTATAATTCATTACAAGTAGCGAATACTGCCTATCAATCTCTAGGGGTTGCAGTCAAATTGCGTTATCGCTTGACCATTCAGTCAGTGCCGGTGTTATGCAAGCATAAACAATAAAGAGCCACAAGAAAGACATGGTTTCTGACGCTGAGTGCTTTCTAATATATACGAACGTTGTTCAGCTCAAGCAGCAAGATAAAGTTAACATTCTGTTAACTGTTAGTGTTCAGTAGTTACCTTCAATCTTTCATAGTTAGTGATATCAAATATACCTCTTCGCTTTGAGTGACTGCGTAAAGATGCGGGCAAGATGTCCAAACCACTGTTATAGAATACACACCGACAATGGGCCCTGTCATTTCAGGTGACTGATTGCAAATTGCATCGCAGGTTGAACCAAATGGACAACCAACCTGATATTCGGCGCTAAAATGGCTCGCCTTGATGGATTCAAACCGATTGATGCTACTTACAACGATTAGAGCCGAATCATTTGGTTTATTATTTCAATGGGCTATAACGGTCAAGTTTGATCCATCACAACTATTACTATATGTTAATATTTAACATGCTACTCATTGATCCATATCATCACCATAATGTGTCCAAATTGCACTGAGTTCACAGTGAGATAACATCTTAGGTGTAAGTGGGACAAGTGGCAACATATACCAACTAAAAGGAGTCTTGGAATAAATATCTTTTCAGTCATGGAATCAAAGATAAATTATGTCATTTGGAACATCCGTTCAAGTAAGGTAAAGTCCTACCATGGCACAGCTCCTCTAGTGACCTTTCCTGCCTCGATGATGGCGTTGTAACAACGCGCAACATAATTGAAAGCGTTCATTGACATGGTGATGTCCTTGAAGCGTCGTTTTTGACTGTCCACACCACACCTCATCTTGCTAAGGAACGTTAGAATGTCCTGTACAAAACATCCATGTCAAAACAAACGTTCAGCGCAATCTGTTGGAAAGTACCACGTTGTTCCAACACGTATCGTAAAGTGTGCGAATATTGATTTGAATGTAACAGCTGATCCACCATCTGCAACGTTTTATTGTCAGACAATTTGCAATGGTATAAACAATTTTTACTGCGGTTACAATTGCGCGCTGTTCCTGGTCAACGAAATGCACCTGTCACTTTTAATCTCAGATATGCCAAGCATGTTCAACTGTTCAAGCAAATCGCTAGGCGAAGTTATGAAAAAATATCATCGAAGAAAGGTGGGACGCATTATAGCAGGTGGCTTATTGAAGCCCATTGGTACATATACAGGTTGATTAACTATATTTCATATTGTAGCTCTTACGGAAATTGCTTTGTATTAATAAAAACGGCTAATTGTCATTTAAATAACAACAATCGTTGATATTAATTGTGATGATACAAATTAAAGTAATACAAATATCACTGCAAAACCATTATAATTTCTGTATTGCACAAGCTCTTCAACTGGATGTGATCAACTCCCTTCGGTGTATTTATGACTAAGGCATAATTATCAAAGGCTTAGTTGATTCGTTTCGACCATACAAAGCTTTCGTCATTCAGTGTAACACTGTCTCTTGATATCGATTTTAAGCACACGACTGGCTAACCGCGAGGCAAAATTAAAAGCTTGGTGCCTTTCTTGGTGATGAATGGCGCGGGATATCTATATGTGATGACAAGAACTCGCTGTGGATGTTAGGCGATGACTAATGATTGGGTATAATAGAGCTAATGGAGCTCCCATTCATGTAAGAAGCAGTTAGTACATTCTGGCACATGACATGGGTACATAAAATACACTAATTGGAAAGAACCGATGTGAAAACTAACACCCGATTCTGAATACTAGTAATATAATTATGTATTCCAATCTAGATGTGAGTCCACCTCTTGCATTGGTAGACCCATGTCTTAGCAGAGATACATGGTTAAAGGCCGCAGATTAAGTTAAAATTACATGGCTCTCGTTGGTAATTCATACCTGTTGGTAATTTATACCTGGTAATCCAACAGGTGGTGCAATAGCGCGTCAATATTTCGGAACAGTGTACAAAACGTCACATTTATGTATTTATTTCATGATTTAACAGCTGTATTCAAAACATCACTGCTCATTTGCTAAAGATATAAACATCGGCAATTCTTCAACCGAGTAAGCCTGAGACCCCTTCCCCCCTTGCCTTCATTGTAACACGAATAGAGTCAGTTTCTATTGATTGAAGACCAAACTGATCGCCGAGGCCATCGCATGTCCCGCTCAAACAAAGTTCATGATTGCCATGAAACGATAGTACCAAAAAACGATACAAGCCATCCATTGCTAGGCTTATGCGGCTTAATGAGTTGTCTATGGGGCTCTTCTTGTACACTATAGAGGCTCAAATGCATCACAGTGTAAGCCACTACTGCCCTCATTTGTGATCCCGCGCTGCCAATGTGTATGATGCATTGAATTGTTAGGCATTATGCTCATAGGGATATTAAGTAAAGGTCGCAGTGGGCAACTCCTTAATCAAGCACGGCAGTAAATGTTTCTCAAAAAAGCAACTCGCCTTTGAGGTGGTCTTCATATTCGATCCTGTTTTGTGGTTCATTCGGTGATGATGATGATTTATTTGGGGGGAAATTGGTTGTTCGATCTATAGCGAAACGCACTACTAAGTTTGTGCACATCCTATGGGGCCGTAACAACATAGGATGAGCAGGTCTTGTCAAGGCGTATTGTTGTGAATAAAGCTGCTATTCTGTCGTGCCGCACTGGTGAAAAGGTCGCAGGGGACGCTAGGTGTCTGTTACGTCTATTTTAACTTAAAATATATGCTTCACATCAGACCGAAAGGTTGCATTATTCTTGGAACGGCTGTTTCGTCTTTTTGGACTCTTTTTAAAACTTTGCGTTTGTATTCAAAGTGATAGCACTTGTAAAAGATGGAATGACCATTTTGGTGCACCTTAATATTATTGTGATTGTTATATTGCAGGCCCCGGAGAAATTTAACTGCATGTATAAATCACGCCGAAAGGAAATAGTATCAAATACCACATTGTTCACATCTTATAACCATAAAATAGTGTAAATTTTAGTCACCAAACCGCCAGCCTGGAAGTCGATATTATAGTCCTGGAGGCCGCTAGGTGCTGCTACTGGATTATTACTGGACTATTTCTAACAAATACCTGGCTAAATCAACAGTAGGATTAATAATTGATAGTTCGTCATAAGCGGTGATCAGTCCACTGACTGGACATAATGGTGGTGAGTACCTCGCTTCACTACATAGAAAATACCATTCAGTCAAAGGCGTATTGAACTATTTTAAACCATGCACATTTTTATGTCATCCAGACTTGCGTTGTAACCAGTGGTAACCTGTTATTGATACAAAACATAAGACTGATTATCTATGTCCTTCAAAAAAAGGCTTAGTTCCCTTTCCTGATGATGGATGGCATGGGGTATCTAAATGTGACGACAAGAAATGTCTGCTGATCCAGGTCGATGACTAATGACTGGGCGTCATCGGATCCAAGGTGATCTTAATAGCGCTGTCACTCATGTAAGAACCAGTTAGTATATACGAGCATACTCATAGACTTGTTTGAACGACCTGCTGAGAAAACATTTTTTTAATAATAAAGTTAAATGTTACCATCTTTTTTTTGGGGGGGGGGGGGGGTGGGGGGGGGGGGGGGGGGGGCTGTTACATATTGGCGTCCATATTTTAATGCATAGTCCTATGTCATCAACCGACATATATCACTAAAGACCCAAGGTTTGCCAATACCTAAAGGACAAAAGTGGGGCAGCCATTATGGCTAGTTGAACACGAATAGTTCCGCATAAGCGCTCTATGCTCTGAAACGGTAATGTTCCACTATGTCCAGACTAATGATTGCGTTATACACGGGCCCTCTAAGCGAGTGAACAAAGAGCTGATGCTACCCAAGACACGAAACTACCAAAGACGTGGCATCTATTGCTAGGCTTACGCCATAGAGGCTCAATTGCGTCATACTCCTGTGCGCGCTCCTGCGTATGAGGCATTTTATGGCTATGTGGTCACTGCAGTAATACTTCATGATAACTCAGGAGCGCTAATTTTGTGATATAACATAGTATGGTATCTATAACGATATCCTGTCATTATAGATCATAGTTTATTTTGACGCATAAGCTTTATGATATATATATATATATATATGGATTTGATTTATAGCTATCTATTTTATTCTTGAACCATGTATAGTATATGCGTATTGTACAAGGAAATACTACTGCAAGGTTAGTTAGAAATTTGCTTTAATTCCCCTTCAGCTACCGATAGCTTATGGTGAACCATCGAAATGAAGCGCAACCTCAATTTGCACGTGATAGCAGCAAAACGGATTGAACAACAGCATTAAGCAAAACATCTGAATTCGGTAGGAATAGTATCTGTTTGCAACCAGTGATACAGCAGATATGACATAGATAATTTAAACGCGACGCCGGAGTGTACTCTTATCTTGGTGATTCTTTTGCTGCACTCCTTCCGCTGCAATGGCAAAACGAAACTTAAATACATGCATTTACATGTCCAACATTAAGTCCCTACAGTTACATCGGTAGGATGAGGATAAGAAATGGGTAAGCAGAATATACACAGTGGCAATCGCAATAACTAAATCTGGAATCGTCGCATTGTCTGTCATCGGCTGGTTTCTCTATCTTGCGGTTCCAAGAGGCAATAGTTTGAAAGCATACAGCTACGAAGAACCGACGTTATGGAGGCCTGTCATTGGAAATAGAGCTGCCAATCGGTTGTGCATTGCCGAGGAAAACCGTTTTAGGAGACGCTGGGGATTGCTTAGTCTAATTTCATCTATGAAAGGCATAGACATTGGACCAAGTGTAAGTATATCAAACCCTGTGTTCGTATATATATATATATATATATATATATATATATATATATATATATATATATATATATATATATATATATATATATATATATATATATATATATATATATATATATATATATATATATATATATATATATATATATATATATATATATATATTTATTGTATATTCGTATTGTTACGGGCTTTGAACAAGTCCTGCTCCCCGCTTTGATGGCGAACGTATGATGGAAAGCTCCGTTTGATCATTCACAGTAAAAAAACCAATTGCATCTTATTATTATGCATTGATGTCGGGGCTAGCATACTGAGTTATTTGATATTTATGCCTAGAATGCATCGCTAGTTTGACTCACGATTTCAGGATAAGAAACATTAATGTTTTATAATGTCATTAATGCCCTAGCGTCTCTCGACTTGAATTTGATTAATCAAGGACCTGCCGCCATTTTCATGAAGGAGCACCTTAAACGCGTCATAGAAGAACGCCATTACTAAATATTTAGGGCCGTTATACCGTATACGCTGTTTTTTTAGAATATACAGTGTATCGCGAGGGCAAGGACACTTAATGTATTACAGGCGGTGGGCTGACGGTCAGGATAAGGCAGGATTACGATGAGATTCTATTGGGATATGACAGGGAATAGTGACGGGTTGGATCCCGGACAGTGTAGAGTTATTGACGGGAAGGGGGATTCCGTAATCAGCCGAGATGATACGCAACCCATGCATTCATTTGCAAAAAATCTGGCCCATTGATATCTTATTTGAATCTGGTAGCAGTGGTATAAAGCCTCCAGTTTATAAGTGCAATAATGATTTCTACAATATAAATCGTGGTGGGTTCATCAATAGACCTGGTAGTACCGGATTGTACATTTATGTAACGCTACAGCAAAAACGTATAAACGTTATACACATATGCAAATGTACTGAGCAAACATTCGGGCACATGTAGTCGTCATTGTCATTATCCAGGATCACTGGCGATATAAATCTGTGTTTGCACAGTTTGAACGCATTATCGGTAATGTGTCGGTCGTAGGTGTTCGCCATGAACGAATACGATTTGTTTGTTGGCAGACCACATGGCGGTTGTAACATTGTACTTAATGCATCTACTAGAGTCGATGTAACCCCAATCGTTTATTGCAAAAGTCAAAGGTGCGAAACATGTGAGGTTATTTGTCACACTGCTGGCGGTTTTGATAAAATGTTGGTCATTGATTTAAACATGCCATGTGATAGGACAGTATGTTTACCAGTACCATCTAGTTTCTAGATGAGGAAGCTGATCTTGAAATAATGGGCTGTGATTTGCATACTACATCGTTAGGTCATTTATGTAAACTGATTACATGCCTTTTAATACCCTTAGCCAATGCCGAATTTTACCTTTGAGAATGACATATTGCTTGAACTATTAACATTGGATCACTCAATGGTTTTTGAGAATCTTAGGTCGTCTATCGTATGCTATGAATGTGGAGATAAAATGTCGGATGGGCGAGATAGTCCAAACCCTGAAAATCGACCAATCTTCTGGTGCCGCTTGCGACGAGAGAATGGATTACCCGCTACAGGAATAACAAAAGGTATTATGTTGCCGACCGAATGCACTAACAAGACAAATTGTTGCCGACCGAATGGCAGCTGTAAACACATCCAAATGAACCCGATTGTTTGGACGGAAGTACGTCATATATTTCCAACTCTACCGATTTGGGTGATGCTCGTGACAAGGATAAGATACGCGAAATGGCAAATATTACAAGTTGTATAATTGCGTTTCATACAATGATACTTAAATCAACGATTTTTACAGATCTACATGCACTGATGCCACATCATGCTGTTTAACTAGTAAATGCATTTGTAATCATGTTTTAACGGCTTGAATAGATTAAGTAATACCGATTATTTGTCGCTCATTGCGTCTTCCATCACAGCTGCTTAGCAAATGCTTTGCATTTGCGAAGAATTTCGACTGAGTACTGTTTGCAGTTAAATTCTACAGAAAGCTGGTTGATAGTCTTTGATGCTTATTTTACACTATATAGTTAACTGATTGTTTTTGTGCTGATGTGTTGAATACTCAGCGTGCTTGCAGATATCTTTTAGCAAAGATGAATATGATATTTGGCTTTTTACGATTCAGTAAAACCCACTATTTCAAGCATTTTGTGGTATGGTTCACCAATTTTAAGTTTGTGTCCCGACCGGGTGGCCAAATTATGAAGTGTTTGGAGTAGATGTGTTCGAAATATGTGCAAAAAAGAGCGTTGTCCATTGAATATTAATACCTGTACAGCTCAAATATGTTATTATTCGTTATGAGTAAATGTTGCTCTCACAGCAGATCTATTGTTAGAAATAATATTCGATCAATAAAGCATGGTCTGAATATCAATAACTGTTAGGCATTGCAGAATAGATAGTGTATCAAATATTTAAATGTTCAGATTATGTCACCATGCAATTTCGAACCTGAAAAGATTGCCATGAACTTTACTAAACCTATGTTTATCGTGCATGAGGCTACAAGTATGTTGAAGGAAATTTTTGTGTTATGCTGTGTCTATTGCGCATTGTTCTGTGTGTCTATTTTTTGTTCTGTTTGTATTTAATGTTGTTACTGTACATTTGTATAAATGTTAGTATTATTTCTATTTTTATTAAGTACTTCTGGACAATGTAGACAATGAACGCCATCGGACTGTTACATACATACTTACGAGAAAACATGAAACCCGTGGCTAGACTTACTGTTTCTAAATCTTAATAATCCAAGAGCAAACAAATGATCAAATGATCCATCTGTCGGATATACCCTAATACAAAAGGCAGCCTCAGTCGGTTGCGTACTGATATGCATGCCATGCCAATAGAGGTCAGTCATTGCTCTATGTTTTTAAACATATTGAAAAGTAACAAAAGATCAAGCACGTTAAGTGTTATAATGGAGCGACTTCAGTTGGTGAATTATGGACAAGTTCTTCAGTACACGGATGTCTCTTACGTCAATCGAAGTACAACCAATTGTGTAAATCAGCACTGTCAACAATAATGTAAAATAGGCTAGATTTAAGAGAACCTCTATAATGCACGGCATTATATGCTTTTATAAGAAAACTCTAGCGTTTGATAATCAACCGGCTGCATTTTCAATTATCTGAAATAGCGCCAGGCATAACAATATTATGAAAAAAACGTCTACCATGTGTTTTACAGTTTAGGTTTGGAATTGTGGCGCCATAAGCCTCTACGTTGTTTCCGGCAATTAGAATCGGCGACACGTGGCAGCTTTGTAAAAGAGCAATTAAGGAGTTTTTTCTTGTCCGTGGTGTATGGGCTTGGCCTCTGATAATTGAATGTCTTTATTGTAAAACAACCGCTCATAATTATGTGAGCTAAGCAAAGAGCTTGTCCATAGGTTTTGTCTGGACAAAAAAAAGAGAGATAACCTTAAAACATGGATTGAGAAACCTATGCATATCATAATTTAACGAAACCAAATGCAACCTGTTAGCCCTTTGACGGTATCATAGGTTTGGTCGCATATTCGCATCACAAATGATTGTTCTTTACTCTAATTATTCAAGGCTGCATATATGCAATTGCTTTTATTACGCACTATAATAATCTTACAGGCGATGCCTATTTCATTTTTAAAATATTGTGTTTCAAGGTCTATAAACCCTTTATCGTGCCAAAGTCACTTAATATTGAACTAAAACTACCATACAACATTCATTGTACACGGGGTGCATCTATACATCACTATATTGAAATACCGCCTGACGACATGTCCCAATTTCTCTTATAGATGGTTCAAAAGAACCCGGTGCCAGTGCTAATCATGGTATTTTTACTTAAAATTGAATACCTTCCATTGAAATCTGTTGCTTGCCTATGTTGCGTAGAGTACCTTCTGTATTGCTTCTTCATAACATGAGTTCTTTAGCTTGGACCAGATCACATGGGCAAGTCAAAAGCTTCAGTGAACCATGCTGTGCAATATTATTGATAATGTCTTCAGTCGACATAGACGAACCCGTTTGACGTAACAAACCTCGGTTCAGAGATGGTCCAAAACACTGACAGTGGTATAACATATGGATATGCTATCTAACTCTCATCTTTGGTCGAACACCCGGTTAATTCAATCTATCCATAACTCGGTCGTGACATTTAAGTTATAATAACTAATTTACCACATCAGAACATGACTGCAGATCATCAGAATTTTACGATGCTGCAAGACGAAGTATTTTATCAACTTCCCTGTAATGGTAATAAAAACAAAAAGATCGAAGAAACCTTAATTGACATGGTTGCTTTAAATATCATATGTACGCTTTCTTCATAATGTCGCTTTAATTCATGAGCCTTAATTGGCTAAGGCGTACTGAGGCTCATATGAATAACGGAACAACTATTTATAGCTGTTACGTAATTAGTCAGGCGGCAGTCACAGGGGTAACTGTCGGCAAAACGATGATGCTTAGGTTAACAAATTGATAGACTTACTCAAATACACCTTCGTACCTAACATTATGGCGAGTACATATTGTATATCAGCGCCGATACTCTACCGGAAACATTACGTTGCATTGTCTTACCCTATTATCGGCCTTGGTGTAAAGAACGGTCTGCTATCGTTATGCAGAACGCGTGTTATAGAGGGAGATCTACAGCAGCTCCTTATAACCCAATAGACGAAACTCTTTCATTGGCTAACGAGATATATATTTCCACTGAGCGTACGTGCATGATGTTTGGGTAAGGAAATCTAGCGCAGTGAAGATGAACTTGACAATGCATTACGTGGATAACGGGAATGATTTCTATTGGAGCCTAGATGCAACCAATCGAACAATCTTTACTTCTGCGAGTTATACACATCAACCTGTAGTATAAGCATCTATATATATATATATATATATATTAGTCCTGGATCCTCTCGTTCGCTTATTAGGCCGTCTCTTAAGTGTTGCGGAACACATTCTATGAGTAAATTGTTTTGCCTCGTCATATTTGTAAATAGATTTCGTAAGGCTTATGAAACCAAGATTTTGAGCAGCATTAACTGCTCAATATACACATGCTATCCTCATTATAAGAGGGCCCCGATATTGATTATGATGCGTTTGTAGCACTCAGATATTACGAAGAGGCACATATTTGCATCTAAATAATCAGATTTTCGACTGCGAGACTGACAAAGTAAAAAATGTTATCCTGGCGCCACTGAATATTCAGTGTGCAAGATATTTTACAAACTACACAAAATATTTGGTATGTCGTATCGATAAATACCAGCGCCTTGATGTGAAGTGACAAATAACATCACTGAATATAAAAAATTCTTTCCTAATTTGAAGTGTTTTGAAATTAGAGCACATTGTCCAACAATGCAATTCAAAAACATCGGTAAGATGTTACCTTGACAATCAATGTAGGCCATTTAACCTCGGCTTCAAACTGCAGCACGATTATTGTCGCCCATCGCACCAAGAAGTATGATGTGAATCGATTGTTTATGTCTAAAAATTTATGGCATTTCGAACCCTGACTAACTGAACAACACTGCAGTGCTTCGCACCACCAAAGCTTGCTTGTTGTACGACGTGGCAATTACTGTGTTGCATAAAATATTCGAACTCTCAACGCAGGCATATGTTTAGGGATAGGTGCGAAATTCCAGTAAAAGTATGCCGCATTCTTGAATTATAGACAGATGTAAGGCATGCTGCAGTTACGATTAATCAATCAAAATATGGGAAAAGCACATGCTTTATATCAAACAGAGCAGTGGCTATTTAGGAATGAGTGCTGCTGAACGAATTATCTGGCATCCTTCGACATTACGTCGAGTACATTCATGCTACTGCTGTAGATCTTGTACATATTGTGGGTGCTAACTAGTGGTAGATTCTCGTTGATGGAACAGTGGTGGCCGTCGAGAACCAACTTGTATCAAACAAGTTATTACATAGTTATTATGCACAGATCATGATTGGCATATTGATTATGTGTTAATGTGCTGTATGAAATTACTAAAACCATTCAATAAACACGTGTATCCTTTTATTAATAAGTCATCAAGAAAAGTATATCACTGAACGTATAGGGTGGATAGATACACAAACCTTTAGTATTAATACTGAGTACAAATTATCCATCTTTGCTTGACATTTAACAGCAGTCGGTGATTTACAGTTAATAACAATGTGTAAATTGATTCATAAGATTCAGTTGAGAACATCGTCTTACACTATTTTTCTCATTCGTATCGCCTCATTAGTACGTAAAAACGATATAAAGACATTCTTATCCTGCACCAACCCGTTATAACGCTTTCCAGATCTAGCCAACGTTAGTTTCGAAGTCTAGTCGATCGTAAGCGGGTCATCACGATATTAGTTATGAAAAAAATGTAATTAGCAACGCATAATGTGCGTGTCTGTACGCAAGACAAAGTCAATACTCGTCGCCTCTCTTGTCAAACTGGGACAGCTCACAGACCACACCCCGCTGATGTAGGTGTCTAGACGATGACTTAGCGATGTCACATCTGTCTAGTCGGCTTAGTCACAAGCTGACACGGCTTTTTTAATGACTTTGCACTTTGTTAGCTAATCGATGCAATGACATGACATACTACGCCCAACTCGTGGCTTTACAGGTAGCTATAGCTGGTTGCATCGACCATTTGCTAAGCCAAGATTAATGTGCTGTCCCGGAGCGGCAAATTGATCCTACTGAAAGATGAGTTGAGGGTATGAATTGCAGCGTCCAACTTGCGTGTCCAATAAAACTACCATAATTTGTTTAAGCCAAAAAAGGCTCATGCACCCCTTGAGCCTTATCACGTTTTTACTGTTGTGTTGTCTAGGCAAGTATTTGACAGTGCAAAATGAATCATGGTTTCAGAGGAACATAAGCTCTATTCTGAAATGCAGACATTAGAAAACATCGCTGCATAGTTATGAGGCTGAAATATGACTCAATTAAGACTAATAGCTTTATTTGCCTGGTTGCCTCAGTGAGCACACAATTATGCTTAAACTTACTTGTTTGATTATTCCAAAGCATTCCTTTTTGCACACATTGACATAGTGTATATATATTTATTAGTTTCCGATTAAAAGTTGTTAAGGACTGATACATAACAGATCCAAAATTTATACCAGAAAGGCTCGCATACGCTCTGCTGAGAACTTTGTCTTTGCACATTACCTATAAAAGTGCTTCCATAGGCTTTCTTCTTTTGTGCCAAATAGGAATCTGGTACTTAACTCAAACCTGACTGGATATTGCTGGATATTATTGCGCATTTTTGTCCTCCAGTCTCCTGTTTGGAAGCATTGCATGATTTCTAACTATTGGTCTGTGCGCACACCTGGTCACATAAATGATACGAATTGATTTGTTGCTCACGGTCCTGCGGTAATTGGCGACATATGCAATCCAATTGTCGAGAAAATGATTGGTTTGTACATGGCTTGTATATAGAGTTTAAAATTCATGTCTCCAAGGAAAGCACACCTCTTATTTTCACTATCAATAGCAGCCATCATATTCACCATTGTCACCATTGCAGATTTTGGGACCCGTATACATTTGGAATAAATAGGGGTAAATCATCTCTACTACAAAACATTATATTGTCAAATACTATTACCTTTTTGTAACAAGAATTCTCCCAGTAATGGGTGATGGCGATCACATGCTATGTATGTATGTATGTATGTATGTATGTATGTATGTATGTATGTATGTATGTATGTATGTATGTATGTATGTATGTATGTATGTATGTATGTATGTATGTATGTATGTATGTATGTATGTATGTATGTATGTATGTATGTATGTATGTATGTATGTATGTATGTATGTATGTATGTATGTATGTATGTATGTATGTATGTATGTATGTATGTATGCATGTATGCATGTATGCATGTATGCATGTATGCATGTATGCATGTATGCATGTATGCATGTATGTATGTATGTATGTATGTATGTATGTATGTATGTATGTATGTATGTATGTATGTATGTATGTATGCATGTATGTATGTATGTATGTATGTATGTATGTATGTATGTATGTATGTATGTATGTATGTATGTATGCATGTATGTATGTATGTATGTATGTATGTATGTATGTTTGAATGTATGCATGGATGCATGTATGCATGTATGCAGTGCATGACCATGTTTTAGGTATTATTGCTCACTATGTTGACACGCAAATTAGAAACCGTTGTCTTATGATGTGCTAGAAAAAGAAAACTAGATGATACTACAAATAACAACATACCGCTGTTGCATTAAACGGAACCTGGATTTTTAAGCAGCGAAATGTGACTTTACACTTTCTATACTACTCTGTTTGACTACCTGCCAAGATTTACGTCAATGCACCGGCGCCTATCTTTGGTTGATGTTGACATAGTGACATCGTTATCCCCGCGCATCGGGCACCATCAAATAGAGGGTATTATCACAACAACATCAATATATTGCCCCATCTATTTAAATACCGTAGGTTATTTTATCTCTTTCAATCGTAGGATCGGTCATCAGTTTGAGGAAGTATGACTCGTTGGTGCCGTGGCATGGAATACCTCATGGTTCATCCTAAGAAAGCCATAACGAAAACGTTATAGACATACGGATGAGAGTTGAGCTGTTGTGAGGGGCTCTGGTCTGTGTTGGTTTCACATTATCTGGTGAAGTTACCAATAACAAACTGCGCTTTTTTGAAAGCAGGGCGGTGTTAATAAGCATTCATAAGCCCTGGAAACTTGAACGTGTATCATGGATGTTTGGACTGAAGTTAAACCAAAATATTTTGCGCGGTTTCGTGTATCCCATACTTTTAGTTGTCATGAATATTTTCATTTCTCATAGATTTAATAGACAATAGTGCGACAGTACATTAGAATGAGGCTTTTAGCTACAAGAATTAACACTCGCACATTTGCAAGGTGATGGATAAGCAGGATGTTCCATTCAATGTGTTACCATATTGACATACTACGGGCCCCGAGTCCGCCCGTAAGACTGTATTTGCAACAGCCAACTGATGAAGGTGCGCATAGCCCACGCTTGTTCTCTTTGGCGCTTTAAGCCATTCAATAGCCACGGGTATTACGCTTGCAGCTTCAGCACGTTATGCACACCATGGGACAGCTATATTTACCGATACACATTAAATTGTCGGCCCATTAAAACTAATAACGTCCCCATGGAACAAAATAGGTGAGACGTTGGTGTGACATGCTAAGGCATTCATCTTCATTTGCTTCCCAATAATGTGCACCTCCAGTCTCATTTGTGTGGCAAATCGTGATAGCCCTTGGTTTAATGCAAACCGTTATTGTCAGCTAAATCAATCTATATGCAGAGACAATTGGTTTGGTAAAGCATATGTGGTTCTGGTTGTTCATCATTCGCCTTGGGGCTTTGCAAATTTTGCTACTAAATAATGGTGATGCAATAATTTGGTTGATAACCGTCACCAAAGTAAAAACACAAGTATTAAGGTTTTATTGCGTAGTGTGCGACTTATGGATTCATCATCAGGACATATGTAGATCATTTTATTTTGAATGCATGGAATTTGAATGCCAGTGCGCTTTAATGTCTCTCAAGCCGAAAAGGTTACGTTTGAACGACTGATAATGAATTGCTCTCCGACCTTTCCTCCCAACATGACCCCCTATATAATGATAGTCTGAGTAATACCGTACTAAATCGGAAAAAGTTTGCTCCGAAGTCTTGTTAGTAGAGATGGCTAATCAAAAGGGTTTAACTTTCATGAGGCACGAATTAAATCAATTGTGTAGCACAAGGATTTAATACAGCAACGATTTTAATGACGGAAGGTGCAGCCAATGAATCAAAGAGTGGATGTTCGGGTTTCCCCATCTAATCGACGATCATACGCAAATGTTCGGTAAGGTGCTGCTGCAGATCAGAATTAGTCAGATTTATTCAGTGTAGACTTCTAACATTGCCGTGGCTAAACACTGCAAAGAAATACTCGTTAGTATTTCGGTTGGTTGTTTATTGCGCAGGCGCCCCAAAAGACAATTAGCTATCTCCATGAATTAGATAACTTGAAAACGGTTTTAAAGTTACATGATTGAGATTAAATGTTGAAGTTTAAGACATTCATGCATAAGTATATTGCTAAGCGTCTACCATGAAAATTTGTTAATACTGACAATTAATACGAAATTGCTCCAAATGATTATTGAAATATGTGCGTGTAAATAATGAAGCAAAGTGCACTCCCAACAGCGCCAATTGGATCTCATAAAGCTTTAACTGGGCAACGGTGCAACACTATGTCGACCGATATGCTACAACAAAATACCCAATAATACCTCCCCTAATGTGAAAAGCTAGCGGATATGTTTGTTTCTATTTTAATGATCAGCCGCTTCATTGCCAGTCCCGATAGAAATGTTCCCTTCCATATCTAAGTCATTAACTTTTCATATCGGACATTATTTACAGTTAAGTAAACATATTTATGTACGCATTTTTTCTCAATCCATCATCACGCTGGAACACACAAGAGCTGATTAATTCAAGGAAGAACAATTTTCAACTAGTAACCGCAGCTGTTGTATATGTCACAGTTTGTTGTTGTATTGTACCCGACAGGTATCGACAACTTCTGTGGAAATCGGTGTTGTGCAGGCGCGCACACAACATAATGAGGCAATATAGGTATCAGCTCTTTATTAAAAACAGTGATAATAATCTTAGCTGTTAGTTGCTATACTTGTCACAACCACACACCTTTTTTAGTTAATCAAGACAGTTATTACGGAAATATACTTTCATTACAGAATATTTACACAACTACATGGCAATGGCCAAATCATAATGTGCTATCTTTTACACAAAGCATTCTCTTTGATGGTAACTTTTCAATTATTGTGGTCAATGTTGTTTGGCTTCAAATTTGTAGTATAGCCTTATAATCTCAGATATATTATTGATATTTAATATTGCGTATGTAATGTACTGAGCAATTTAGTGTGCATAATAGTTCATATAGGTAAATATATCTCGATAGCCAATAGCTTGACTCACCCACATATGCGATAATAATATCAACAATATATTAATCGCCTTGTGCCGTCAAAGAAATCATTATGATAAAACTAAAGCGCATCTGATGTAGTCTATGATAAACCCACAACGAACGAATACCGGCCCTAGACGTTATCATGGGAGAGGCGCATTGGCTTCATGAATCCTCAGGTATTTACGTGAATGTTTGGGGCGCTTATTTTGCTTGGCTCACACCTATACAGCCTTTATGACTAAGCAAGAAGGTGTGTTGTGCCTAACTACATTATGCATGTCGTGATGTCAGTGAACAATTGCATTTAATACAATTCTCCGTTCTGAAATGGTATTTGCGAGACATATTTCGGCATAAGCCGACCGTAATATCAGTGTATCGCTTTGTGTAATTTGATATAATGTACTGCAACGCCAGTGTCAGAATGTGACACTGAGTGATTTGAGTACTGTGATGCATGTTTTCCAAAAAATAGCCTGCAGAAATCTCTAAAATAAGTTCAACACCGAGGTGATATTGCAACGGCGGTGGATGTGGGTGGTTGTGATGCTTGGGCGGCTGTGTTTAAGTGCTTGCGCCCGCTTGGCGCAAACCCGTTAGCCAGACTGCACTACAAAACGAACGCCGCTGGAACGGAGGCCAAGGGCGATACTATTGAGCATATCGGTCGGATGGTTCTCCTTGCAGAAACGGGACCGTCATGTGATCATCCGCGTTATGATTTGGTTGTTTGAATGCCTTGGATATGTCTTTCACTATTCACAAATGCAGAGATTATAAAATGCAGTACATCTGTTTGTGCATTCAGGTAAATATATTAATGCTTTACCTTGGCATAGCTGTTTGCGCCAGTTCAATCGTCACGCGTGCTTCATAAATATATTCACTCAGCTTAATTGTATCTAGCCCTCTTTATGGATCGTACTGGCGCCAAAGAACCTGATTGAATCACCATCTGTATGTTTGGGCTACATTTTGCTTTGCGTTCGGCAAATATAATTTATTCATTTAATCGACACCCGAAAGTGCAATATTAGTGCACAGCACCGGGTATGAGTCATAATGCAAACGCTTAATGCTACAATTATACAGAAGAAAAATTTAATAATATCGTTTGAAATAAGCGCACTGCACAACTACAATTTTCATATGATGACCCCAAGATGCATTGAAACACGTCATAAATCGAATCCCCTTGGGGCGGCATCAAAATCATTTGTCGCATTCAATGATGCAACAGAAATGATAGGGTACAAACAAGCGGCTGTACTTAACTTGATGATTTTGCTAGACTCGTAGACTCCTTACGTTTGTTTTATCATCTGTTGCTAGGATTGGTTGTGAAATTAGACACAAGCAAACTTGGAAATCGCATTTTCCGCTGGTCCAAACGGCATAACACACGTAACAGTGACGTGGGTTAACTACTCTTGTGAACTATGAATGATGTAAGGAATGCATTGAATTCAACATAGAGTGCATGTTATAGATTCGATTTATTCCAAACCTTTTCTGATATTGTCGACCTGTGATTAGCAGACGGTAACCAATAAACGGGTGATTTCGGGGCTGTGCAATACCGCTTTACTCGATATTGGAGAAGTTTGAAAATGCTCAGTCTCTCTGTGATCTTGGATAGAACCCTTTTGGGTTACAATGTTCTAGAATAGGCTGTTACGCCTGGTGATTAATATTCAATCATTTAGTTTACATCTGGTTGCACTGCATTGATCACATTGTAGAAACACATGTAGCACATTTATTTCTGCTCTGTTCCTAATAACTCCGGCAATTTATTGAAGATAATATTCTAAAATAAATTGTGATAGTCACACGCCGCTTGTATGCTGTACGTTGCATTATGTAGGTTCAAGTTGGTTGGTATCGCAGTAATTCCTATCAATATCAATTCTTGTCAGTGGGCTTACCATGTATCTTACTTCGACACCTCCCCCTTTAGCCTTTCCAAGTCGATAAAGTATCTTGTCGAGCATGGCCTTATCGTTAAATTATAATATTGTGCATGTATATCGTATCGATCAAGAATCTTTTGAATAACTTTGTTTAAAGCACGACAGTTTAAATCGAATATAATGATCTGAAATAGAGCATGCTTTATAATTTTTCACTTCAATTATTTATGTAACTTGTGTCGTAGTCAACCATATGTTTATCGTTTCATCGTGAATGACACTTGTTCGGCGGCTAGTAAATCGATAAATCATGCTGATAGCTATCTATCTATCAATGCCTAATTTTCAATGACAAATGTGACATTATCAATACAATTATTAGAGTAACATTCGAAACTAATTAATAGTTTATATTTATGGTGCTTGTGCACCCTATGATGCACGAACATTTATTATCGATGTATGTATAATCGCTTGTTTTGCCAGACCAGTAGATTGCCACATCGTAAGCAGATGGAACCAATAATTGGCAATGCAAATTCATTGAAGTCATACTGGAAATATCTATAAGTGCCGGGGCATCGAGATACAACAGCCGTTTATCGCGCCGTCGGATATTACTTTCAACATGACTCATGTAAAGTGACTTGCACTAGGCGTGAAGCTCCTCTTTTTGCAAATTCGGTGACAAACGTTTGAGGATAAATATCAGTTGAGATATTAAATAAACCCATCCAGCAGAAGGGTGCATAATGCATTATCTGGTAAACGACATAGCGTGGGGAAGCATCGATCGTGTTGTCAAGTGCTATCATAATATGTGCATATATCTCCTTCCTTCAGACATTGGTAGCAGCACAGATCATCTCGAATAATCGGCAGTATTTCACGTTGTGGACAGGAACCCAACACTTCATGTTTTCAATCGTTGCTCCTGCTTTCCGACATTTCTCCACTCTGGGGCCAAGGATATTGTCGTCACCACCACTTTCGATTTAGATTCAACTATTTGTGTCTATCTTTAGCTCAAATTGGTACTGCAAAATTCTCTGATTTTCAAATCGCAAAGTGGAGAATAAGAAGGGAGCTGAACAAAACACTTAGCGCAGGTCCCAATAAAAGTTGTCGGTCGAAATCGCACTGCCAGCAAACTGCACGCGCAGCTTGCACCTTTGACTTCATTCTACTCAAATGGCGGCCACTGTGAGCCTACCTCCGAACGAATCGCAAAAACGAGCAATGAACTCTAACATAACTATAGGTTTTTCTCTCTTTAAACCCCGAAAAATGAGATAAAAGAGTTAATTTTATGTTTTCGTAATATTGTACAGTTATGTGGAGTACGGCTTTAATGCAGCAGTACACCCAGCCATCTGCGTTGTTGCTATCGATACACAAGAGTTATAAGCGAAATGTATTACTTCGTATCTTGACAATGTTTGAGTGATAGCAGAGCCGTTGGAATTTTACGAAGGAAGAAAGCTAAGCTTATTGTTGGGATGGTTGGTTGCTATAGCAAGGTAGCCTCTTGGTGCATGATATTAACTACCCTGTTTTGAACCATATTTCATCCGCATTGGGAATATAAGCAAGCACACAGTCTCCTCGGCCTCCTCGAATAAATACGATCTTATCTCATATTAATACGATCATATGTTCAAAAAATGGACCCTTTAAAACACCAGTTCTCTTTCTGTTGTTGGCAACCAAACCATCGTGGCTTTTCATTTGATTTTTACGGCCGTTAGGTTTTGTAACAGATTTGTATGGAATCTTTTGACTACTGAGATATGTAATAGATTTTCATTGCCGTACAGGACATAAGCAGTATCACGCACATTCCATGATTTACTCCTTTATTCTGCTACGATCTAGAATGAAGCGGTGCAGCAGTTCATGACCCTAGTATCGGTCGTGTCTTACATTGATCATTGGTACAGAATTTGTTGCATGACCAAGGTCTATTTCGGCTCGCCTTTATATTTATTGCCTCATTGCGCAGAATAGGATTCACATATTCATGTTAGTGATTCCTGACATTTATAACGAGAAGCGGGCTGCTACTACAGAATCGGAATACTCTACGTATGAACTAAGGTTAGTCGTCATACAGTGTAGGCGTTGACTATTTGCGAATATTTGTTGGTGTGGTAACTAACCTCCAACGTCGACAATCATGCGTAATTTTCAGCTACTTACACAATCAATGCAAAACAATAAATGCCAGAACACGTCTGGCGACATGCAGTATATGTCGTGCAGACTATTTGTCGTGGTCTTGGTCCCTTGTGAAGGTATAATTGGCACTTATGCGGGGTAATTTGGTTGGGGCGCAATTCTATGGAAGACTTGATACATACTCCTCCATTGGCATTGTTACCAAGGCAGTAATTATTAACGCTAGGTAATACCCTGTTCTGACATAAACTCACATTTGCGTCTTATAAAGCTGTGATTTAGGCCTAATGGAACACTCAAATTTCGAGATCGCATCTCACAGAACATATGCTTCAAAAGGAATATTGACTTACACATAAATATTTGAAGTGAAAAATTATAAAGCATGCTCTATTTCAGATCATTATATTCGACTTAAACTAAACCATCACACCAGAGCTTGATATTTTAAATGATGAAGGTTTATTTTGTGATTTGCGCCTAATTGGACTAAACAAGGACATTAAAGGGTGTATAAAACAACTCGTCAAATTCGGTGTTGACAATAACGACAAATGGACTGATTCCTACTTCAGTTTACAAAAGATCTCACCAAGAACAAGTCCGATCCAGGGCTTGAACAATGCCTGCGGAAAGTTGGATTGCTTATTCACGAAGGGGTGATAATGAAACCAAATATGGCACATAGAAATCTCCACTCAATACGGTCACAACCGGTTGGCATTTTTAGGGCGTTGAAATGGATAAATTATCGATGATTTGTTGCTTCAAACAACAAGAAAGTTTTACGATCGGGTCAACGGAGTAACTCAATCCAAACAAGGGCCAAATATTAATTTACGGAACGAATGTTTTTGCGAGTAATCAACAGATATCGCAGATGTTTTGAGGGGTAATGATGAATATCTCATTATGTTACATGTGACCAGTGACATGTATCATGCATCCCAAATCGACAAGTGTACTGAAGGGTCTATGGTGATTCAATGCAGCAAATATCAGACGGATTTTATGTAGGCAAGCCAGTGCCAATAAACTGACAATCAATTTTGAAACAAGCCCCGAAGACTTAAATGTTGATCTTTTGACTGAAGGGAGCCTGAAGAATCGGTAACAGATTTGCGTTGATGGAAAAGGTAAAGTGCTATAGCTCTCTGTCAGTAACTTAGTTTGCACTAACATTCAATGGATTAAGGCCCTGAGTATGCTAAACGAGATACTGATGTATGCGTGTTTCAAAGCCATAAATTCGACTGAGGATTTGCTGCAAGTAGGCCACATCTTGTTGTATGGTAATACAAAACAGTTATTAAACTATCCCAAATTGAGTGCTAGAAAGTATTTAGGGCCCTAAGATGTCTTTAAAACGCGCCTTTGAAACAGCTAAATGACGAATTAAACTTCATCGGCAATAGAAACCTCTATTTTTTGTTGGGGTGGCTGAGGGGGGTGGGGGCGGGGGTCGTCATCATAAGTTACTCCGAATTGTTACGAATATCCTTCCCATAATATTTGTTAAGGTTTACCAATTCCGAGCGCCAGCGTACAAAGTGGACATAGTGGACTCATCTTCAGCTAATGTTGGGGTGTTCCTTTGCATAGGAAACATTCTCCTTGCCACTGCCATGGGTTTTCTTGGAAGGATGGCAATGTCTCAGATTATGAGAAACTGGATGAGGATGTGCGCAAGAACTGCTGGATGCTGGGAGAAGCGCGAGGGGTGATATCACTTCTATAATTATTAACAGATTGTCTTTTGCAAAGTAATACATGTCACTAATATTTCTACAGTCTGCATAATATATTTGATGACCACAGACGGTCGCGTTACCACTATCGTGGGAAGCGGACATTAAAATGCCTGGCGTTACCAGATCCCTTACAAGCAATTAATATCATGCCATCTCTGATAGATTAAACGCATCATATCCCTAAGTCTTTGAACGATAATGGACAGGATATGTCACAATGAGAGCTACCCGTTGGCCCATTTCATACAAGCAATGCAAGACCTGAATCAGTATATGCTTTTCAAAACATAGGGACAAACATAACATATTCATATCGCCTCTTGGGGTGACGAAATGTTGCACAAATGTGAGCGCGTTAGAAATTTCACCGCTGTTATCTGATTTGCCCTGGTACACAAAAGTCAAGAATGATAAATGGACTAAAGATTTTGGGTCAGTATGAAGTATTTGCGAAATTGATTTTGCGTTAAATTTTGAATATTGTTGATAGTGATGGATGCCCAGAGCAATCAAACCGTTAGGTCTTTAATTGCCTAACCAATTTGTAACAACTCGCAACAAGCATACATTTTCAATATCACATAGGCATTAAAGATGCATTTTTTGAAAAAAATGACATGCGTTTTTTTTGCTCCATTTAATAGAACAACTCTTTTGGAACCCATATAAACCATTTTGCGGACTAGTTCAACGCTATATCGTCGATTACACCGTATCGAAATCTGTCGGCCACACCCATGTTTACAAACATGAGCACATGTCGATGGGAAAATGACGCATGCGTATTGAAGGGTCATTTGTTGACAACACATAGTCGTGACGTCACGCGCAGCGCAGATTCGATAGAAGGTGGAAACGCATGCAACCGAAATGGTGAGTGTTTTGATTCCTACATTTCTCTTCTTTCTTCTTCTTTGATTGGAGTTTTCGAATGTTGTATATAAAAAAGAACCCGCCTCAATAAAGTGAACACTATCAGTACAATAGATTACCGTAAATTTAACAACAGATAGCCTGCGAACGAACCCTGAGGTAGCCCTTAGACTTAGTATATTTATACTGAGGCTGCGCATGTTCAAGCGTAATAAAAACGATATTCTTGACTAGTCTTTCACGTTTTGGAGTGTAAAGCCGTGACTCTTGTTCGAAGTTTGATTATTTCTTATGCAATTATCGGTGCTTTTTCATAGCAAACTATTGGAGTATTCCTGAATGAACTCATAAATTGTATTATAAATCAAGGGACTGGGGTCTCCCTCATGACGTCTACTTTATCTGGTTATAGTGAACTGAAACAGGGATTTGAATTGGCTGGCGGGTCGCTATCTTCTATGCATACATAAACCCTACAGAGAAGATAACGGCCAGCCAATGCAAATCCCTGTGTACTGAAACGTCAATGCTAGGAGTTTGGGGTGGTATGTATCATCGTATGGGTTTGGCTGACTTTTGCAGGCTTTTGGCTCAAACACTGTAACATTATTGATTGAATTATTCTTGTCATGTTCATTCATTGTTTAAATTGAACCAACCCACTTTCAAATTTAAAGGAAATCAAAATGCCAAGGAGGGGATCACATACAAGAAGAGGCAGTGGAAGGGGTCATGTGTGGAATTGAGGTTGATTCCTTTATTATTTGATTCTTATCAAGGGTATTTTATTGAACTCAATACACCCATTATGACTGGGAAGGATGTGTTTAATGGTTTGAAATTGTTCACCATGACACAGGTGTCCAAGTTGGTGGAGGTTGCAGACAAGCCTGAAGAGGTGGCAGAGGAGCCCCACCTTCTTCAAACAAGGTACTTTTGGGCTTGCCTTACCTAATTGAATCACTTTGTCAGTAAATAGGTCCAATGTTGAACTATCAAACCATAAATTTCCATTGGTTCTCATTTGTTTGTAGACCTCGACAGGCCGAAAGCGAGTCAATCTTGTTTGCAGTGGCTACCTTTGCAACACACCAATAACTAACCAGACCCTACAGCAGAGTAGAGTGACTGCTAAATCTTTAGAGCTGTCACAGAAGGAGAAAATGAAGGTATTGTACAACTCAGCATTTAGCACTCTTCAGCTGCTCCAAAAACCTTCTTGCAATTTTGGTCACAGAGAGAGATTTGTATTGGAGATATTCAATCCATCAAAAAGAAGACTTTTGATTACTCATATTTTCAGAATTTAGTGCGGTGGCTGGATTTGGATGGGGTGGGTCAGTTGCTGGTTAGAAAGACAGCCACAGTTTGCGCTTACAATCACCCGACAACCCACACCGCCGAAAGAAGGATTCCACCCTCCATCAACTACCACTTCCCCAGACTGTTGCATCTGCCTTCAATGTAGGGAAATGCCTCCCCCTGTGGAGCGGCAATGGTGCACTAACAGCCCAGACTTTTGCACATATGCACTACCTCAGATGGAAGGAGTTGTGCTTGACCCGATGGTCATTGAGGTTATTAACAGGTACCGGGTGGACTTGCTATGGGATGCGGTTGTCGAGGACAAAAAAAAAAGATGCTTAGACATGGCGCCTATCAGCAATTGGTTCAGTGGATTCATGTATTTTTGGAGGAGTGCAACAGGAGGGTAACTCCGGTTGTGTAAGGAAGATCAGAGACCTCTTCCGTAACAAGTATTGACAGTATACAGGCTTAATACAAAATAGGTTTTGGTAATATACTAAGCCTAAATGTTTTAATTTTTAATTTTAATCCGGAAATATCACATTGTTCTGATTGGTATTTTTTGTGTAGATTATAAATTGCTTAGTCTTACAAAACATGTGGTATTATTTGTTCTGAACATTTTTGCTTCAACAATCTGATAACTTATTGTCTATATGTTTTATGGAATGAGCATTCATATATTAGTAAATTTTTTCGTCTCTCAAACACAGAAGAAAAGAATTATGCACACATTATTTTGTCAATTAGTCATGACACTTATCTTCAGATTTGACTTTTTATGTTCATAATTCTAGCGCTGATAAAAAAAGAAGTGACATTAAAATGAGTTCATGTATTATTTATTTGCCAATTACATGAGTTCTTCTATTACAGTTTGGATTTACAGACAAAAGAATGTGACTAATAAAATATTTGTACATTTCAACAAAAACAAATTTCCAAATCATATTTTTAATCAAAATGAGACTCCTGCAACTGTTTCTTGGGTAGATGGCCTGGCACAGGAGCAATGTTCAAACTGATTTTGCGGGGGTCATCAGCAGAGCATTGTGGGTGTTGTTGTGATTGCTGTCGCATTGCTTGGGCCTAAAGATTTCTGTCATCATATCTGGTATATGGGCACAAGTCTTGGCCTCTAAACCGATGACCACGTCTTTGACTGCTTGTTGAAGTGATTGCTGTACCTGTAACACAACAAATGGCATTATATGGCCAAATAGCTAGAACACATTACATGTGCAGCATCAGTATTTTGTTTTCTGATAGGACATTTAGTCAGTGTGTAGTTGAGTGGTCATGAGAGACTTACATTGGCTGACCAACCCTACTTGAGTGCATATGCCTGTTGTGGTCCATTGTCACAACTTGACTGCAGGCAAGGTTAGACGAAAACTTGATCACCAGCCATTGAATTAGGGTCAAGAGGATGCAATAATTTCTCTACCTGAAATTTACAAATTAAGTAAGGTATGTTTGCAACAACAATTTACAAATCTAAATGGTGCAATGGACTCACAATAGGCCCTTAGATTTTATTTAATCGGTGACATTTACACAAGTCGATTCAATACAGACCGATTCGATAGTAGGGTATTCATAATACAACGAGATTCCTAGCTCCGGTCATAACGGTAACATGAATTTATACGCAGACGTCTTGTAGGGCTACGAGATTACTTACATGTCCAGCAAAACTTTGCAGCTTCTTCGTTGGTCACACTCCTCACTTCCCTGAAAAGAATGCCTATCTTAAGACACCCTCGTGTTAGACCGCAGCTGGTCTAGCTCCCGCTTCCTTCTCTTAGTTGTTGAATCTATAAACAGCTTCTTTCTCCCTCCACCTTTTCTTCTTTTCTTGGTTTGATCGTCCTTTATCGCAATGAAAATAGCGCAAACTAAACACCCGCCGGCGGCAATCGGCACAGAGTGATGACGTTTCTGCGCTTCCGGAATTAATAATACATGAGCTTCCAAATATGGTCTATTCTTGGCTGGAAGTGAAAAATAAGGAATTGAAGGTTTATTCACGAACAACAAGAAATATATACGGCCATTCCAACTTTGGAATCCGGATATCAGCACCATTTAGGGTACTCTTGCAGTTAGCAACTTTTTTTTTCGATTCGATTTTTTTGAAAAAATGCACCTTTAAAAAACATTTTAGCCTTCAAAAACGCCGAAATTTGGGTATCGTTGGAAATAATCAAAGCAGCCCGGAACTTCTTTTTATGATCAGTTTGTTATCTATAATTCCTTAGTTTTTGTAAACTTTACGGTAGTATGGCGTTGGAACAAAGGTGTCAGAAAACAACAGCATTCGCTTCATTTACGTAAGAAACACGTATTCATTGTTGAGGCGTATCATGATAGTCTATGGCTAAATGTACACCTTTACTGGGGATTAGTGCGATTGTTACGCGATATATATTTTGACAAGATTTCAGCGTGTACAACTGTCGCAATATTTATATAAGCAATGTAACAAGTCAAATGATAATAGTCACCACAGCAAAGCAAGGGGTTTAAGCTACGCAGAGAGTAAATGCAACTATATTTAAGTAAATCATTATATATTGAATGCTAGTCACACTCGATGGTGCTTACTATTTGCGATTGCTAGAGCGCTTTTATCGTCGGTCAACCCGTATTCATCATGCATGTCATTTACTCAGTGGTTGATTATGATTACATTGCAAGTAGGAATGTGAAACTAGTTATTCGGGTAATCTGCTTGTTTATTTATTGAGCAGAAATAAAACCAAAATGCTTCATTTTAAAAAATTCAAATGAACATGCTTTCCTCTATTGGGTAGCAGCCTCTGTAGCATTCCAACCAGGTTTAAAGATAGATAAATCACTTTTTATATTGATTGCGTATGGAATGAGGATGGATTCCTTACATAGTGCGACTGACTATTACTCTGAATGTTATGACAATAATCGTACATGCAATCCGCTGTTTGATGGGGAGCCAGTGCAACTTTTTGTCAGGATAGGCGCTATGAGTTCGAATTTGTTAAAACTTGCGCCGCGCGGCTTCGTGCCCATAACAAACGCTGTATGAGGTGCACAAGCAGAACGATCAACAGGGTGTTAATGTGTATTTCGGGTCGGCGATAGTATATTTCAGCCATTGGGAGGAGAAATAGCAAATATTTATCGCGCACTGTCGCCTATACCGCTTAATTATTCGTCACTACCAATTGAGATAACCATAATAGTACTACCTAACTATCCTTGGCATGCGTATCAGATACAATCCGCGGTTGGAGTATTACAACTTGCATAAATAAACGTGCCATGAGCGAAATATCTCTTTCCTATCTTGCACTGACCCGCGTAGCCGGAAATATGACTATGAAGTTATTGTTCACCACTTCAGAATAAACCAAAACCTTCCCTCTATTTGAATGTGCTTAAACGGCATCTACTGAGCTATTTCCAGGATGCGTTACTCTATGAATATGTAGATAATTAAATACAGTACTCATATTTATCTTCCAATAATTTTTACGTTTAAGCTTCATCATTGTAACATAATATATGACCGTGGTACATAAGCAGTTAAATCGTCACGCGTCTGCGCCGAATGTATTCATACCGTTAAATGATCGACTTTGCTGTTGGCATGAATGTCTATAGTCCACTTAATGGATCGCGTCGGCGTCACGGAACCTAAGTGAATCACCACTGCGCTGGAAATATGTAACTAGTTGAACCGTCGTTCAACAGAGCAACATTAATGTTCAGCTTCAGGTATGAGTCATAGTCAAAATGCTAAATCGAAACCGAACCGTCATTAAATTATCACTAATACACGAGCTTTTGAATAAAATGGCGACGTAAGTAAGTCCATTCCTGATAAATCCATTGCCTGGACCGAGTGTGTGGAAAAATTACCTTGGCTATGATCCTGAACAAATTGATAGAGTGATTTTCGAATGGTGGACAAATGATCACCCCGGCTGCGTATAAGCCGCCATAAAGCCCAGTTAAACATGCATAAACTCACCTAAACGCACCATGCTCTGAAATGTGTATGTGCAACTGCAGCCAAGACTAAATAATTGCGTTATTCACATGCCTGTCTACACGAGGTGAACCAGGAAGAGTTCATGTTCCCCATTACACAATAACTGCTACAAAGTCGTCTACTGCTAAGCTTACGCGCCAGAATGATATATTGATGCCATTTCTGATGAGACAACGTCAGAAACTTTTGCATTAAGGATGTCCTGTTACAGACGCAATAGCCCGGTAAGTTAATGTTTCTTATGAAAACCACCTTACATGTAAGTTCATTTTTACGCTCTAAAAGTGTTAAACAATATGTTGTGCTAACGGTAAATGATGACTCAAACTTGTCGAAATTGGTGGATATTGGCTCCTAATTCGATAACAAAACGTGCCAACTGACAATAGTTGCGAATGACTATATATTCCACTGTGGTAAGTATGCTAGCACATTTTTAATTTGACGGCGAATATTTAAGCCGTTTACGAAAATGTGTTGGCAATTCAATACATTCGATGTATGCGTGATTCTGTAGATTGACGCAACGAATGGTTTCATCGCTCACGCCAAAACCTGCTTCGTCAATAACACGACATCAGCACAACATCGAGAGAATGTTAAACGAAAAGGCCTTAAAAATGTACATCGTGTTTAAGACCCCTGTCAGAAAATACATCAACATTATTGGCTGTGCTTTCGTCTTGCGAATTACTTGTTCATTCATATAGGACTGAAATTAGCGAAAAATATAATTTGATTTAATGCATTCCGTGTCTATTGGTTTCAATGTTTTAAGAAATGCTGTTATGCCTTGACATGCAATCACTCAGTTTACATTTACATAATTCACAGACCTGATGCGTAACTCCATATGACGAGAAACAGCAGGAAGAAACGGCATTGAATGTCCATTCTTGCCACGAGAGTGAATGGACGTCGCTTTTATACAGAATGCACACAACCTTCACATTACTGCTGCTAAAATCAGCTAGTTCTTTTGTCAGCGTACATTATGACATATGGTTTACTTACCAGGGACATGACCTATGGAACAATAGCTGTCTGATACATCGGGGCCGTCAAATGTCTAATTAGCAACTAAGTGACAGCTTGGCGACTGAACATTGGTACGGAATTAAGTTGCTGCGTTTTTCAGGATAGAAATACCTGGATGATGAATGTTTCATCATTACAAGTATTTATTATCGCCGAGGCAGCGGAAAGAAGTAGTGCATGTGTAAGCAGCGTTATAAGGCACAATTAAACAAATATCAAGCAAAAGAGCAGCCAAACCACCCCGGGTGCAAATAATAACTGACGGGGTAATACCGCATAATAATCCAATGTTGTCACTAAATATATATATATATATATATATATATATATATATATATATATATATATATATATATATATAGAGATATATATATATATATATATATATATATATATATATATATAGATATATATATATATATATATATATATATATATATATATATATATAGATATATATATCTATATATATATATATATATATATATATATATATATATATATATATATATATATATATATATATATATATATATATAAGTTTATACATAAGTACAATGGCACAATGACACATGCGATATCTGTATTGCTGGCAAACAGTTGCCTTAAGGCTCAACATAAACAGCAACACCTAGTTCTATTGCTTTACGATATGTTCTTGTCCGCGAAATTTGTATTAATTTCCCATTCAGATACCATTTGTCATTCTTACAGAGATGATATCTATACTTCCTTTGAGATTGTCCAAAGTACATCACCTACCACTATGGCAGTCATATACACTCATTTGGAAAAGTGCCAAACTGACGCATGCCTGAGAAAAGATATTCAATTATTTATGGAATTTAGCTAAATAGCGGTCTTTGAAAAATAACCACTTCATAAATGTAAGATAAGGCAACTTATTTTTAAAAATAACACTTTTCTGCCAGGATGTTACCATTTTCCCTTACAGATGCCATTTTGGCATGAACAACATTGTAGCAATGATTAAGCTGTTTAAATGAACAAAGTGTTTATTGCTGGTAAAACCAGTTAAGACCTATCCATGAACATGCGTGGTAAAGAGCCTGTAATACATCCATCATATATTTACTGCATTGCATATGTCTTTAAAAATGCAGATACACTTTTAGGCAGCAATAGACAGTTGATTTAATTTTCGTTTGGGCAAAGTGAAATGCTGTCTGAAACTGGCTCAATTGGCACATGCTCACAGCCTAGGGAATACACGTTATGACTGCAATGCATACAGTGCCGCATACCGTAGGTTTGAGCATACATTTAATGACTGCCATATATTGCTAGGCAAGAGTCATGACGGAAGTTAGTATAAAATAACAGTGGGGATCAGGGCTAGGGTTGGTAAACGCGGCGCTGGTTACGATTGGTTCATGGTGGTATTTATTGCCATGCAAAGGCACCTCAGGGAGCTCAGTAGATTTTCAAATGATTTTCCAGTGCCCTGAGCAACTGCGACTAAGACATTGCGTATTCAAACAAGCCTTTGTTTTAGGAAAGCATCAATGCTCCCTTGTCGCGGCTGAATTAGGGGTCGTGTTTATGGTGGCAGGGTTGCAGTTTGAGTGATGCGTCGTCACATATATTATATTTATGTTAGCGCCAACACATATATTATGTTTAATCCATCTCAATCTATTTCACCAAACATTTGCATCTAGGCAAAAAACACCGCTCAGTTATCAAACAAGTTTCGAAGAAATCTAGGATGTTTGTTTAGCCACGATCAACTTGAAAACCACGACATTATATGTCATATTTGAACTCTTGTACAATTCCAGTTTATATATTATGAATTAAATATTATGAGCTATAGTCTATTGTCTTCTTCAAGAATTCACATATAAAAGGTCTGCAAAGCATACAATAATATTCATCACAGTCACATACAATACGACGAGCGCAGTAGACTATGTGCTTGATAAAGGTTATAAATCTATGGATCTATCACGGGTAGGGGGACGTCTTAACAGCGTAAATGGAACATGTTGCAGTTAATTGAAATAAGGCACAATATGTGCACAACACATGCTATATGTCTAATGTTTCTGACAATCAATGTATCGGTCTGATACCAATGCATTAATGGCTCGAGATATGCCAAAACTTGGTACGAAGATTTATTATTGAACTTGGAAACTGACATACAATCTGCCATGGTAAGGGAAGTGAACGCTCTACATAAGTCTAGCAATTCACTTGAGGCAGACTAAATTAACAGTCCATAATTTATATATCATATTCATAAATGCCACAGTGATCACTTCATGCCCCGCTGCCCTTCTAAATGACATACCCATGTCTTATCATATACGGGGAAATGCGAGGATAAGCAGGGTGGTGCAGCTGCACATGAAAGACACAATGCCGCATACTCTATCGACATAGTTACCAATACAGTCAGGTTTCATTGCTTTACAAAATACCACGGTTTGTCTAACCACCAACCTTTGATCCGATTTAAGCATTGCCATAACATTAACGCTTTACATCAACATCCAGACCAGATTGCAGAGGATTGCGCTCCACGAAAGGATTTGGCAATAGCTTAACACGTGCCACATAACAAGAAAACCCAGTAACCCATAGCTGTATATGCAATGCTGCATGTTTTTAAAGTGGTTTTGCGTACAAAATGGACATTCTACTAGCTAAACGATAATAGCATAATGCTGATCAATGGCCATTAAGTTATTCAAGGAAAGCATTTGAGTGCATCACGTGAATTGTGGGGCTTCAGTGGAGCCTGAATATTCGGTTATGATGCTGGGTTGTTTCAAGTATTAAAAGCATAAAGGCCATGAATTAGTAAATCGCCATAGATAATTTTGTTTCGACAAAAGTTTCAAATACGTTAAGCACACCACAGATGTATGCATGCGTTCAAGCAATACATTGTAAACTGGAAGTGAAGCACATATTGATATACCAATATGAATTTTATCAAGCATCTCACCGTAGTTTCATATTCAGGGTACCAGGACTAATTTGAAAGTTGTCACTGTATATGTGAACCTGGCAATTTAAGTATCGGCCTGACGCTAGCCAGTTAGGCGTTGGGATCACTTCGACGGTCACTGGTAAGACGATTGGTAATAAGTAGCAGTTATAGCATAGGTGTACATATGTACAAATAAATCTTTTGAATGAGATGCTGGATTTAAGGCGTTTAGTTTATAATATATCTACCATTTCTGCCTTGTTCTAGTGGCAGCTGACGGCCTATGGCGCTTCAGCAGCATTCATAAACTGTCGCCTGCATGGCTACGTCCAGTAACGAATATGCATTAGCACGCATATATGCATTTTCTACATACCGCTCCTATTCCAAAAGGTAACAAACATCAACTGTGCCAGAAAATTGTAAGCAAAACCTCATTTGTTTGCACAGGCTATAATATCGGTTGCATTAGCAAAAGTACATAAATACATTCATAAATTTATGAAAATATAAGCGTATAAATGTATGTCAGTATTAACTGAACTGCTGTCTACCAATTAGCTGCTGACTTGGGCATCATATGCTTTTGAGTCAATGTGTGAAGTTAAAGAATATACATGCATACTTTTCCTGGTCGTTGCGGACATCATCAGCTGGGTTTTGTACATGTCAACGAACAAAAGCATGTTGTTGGAAATATTTATAACAGATCTATATTGTCCCATTATTTATGAAATATTTTAACTGTGGTTGGTTCCGTGAGATATGCCAATTTATACAGAGGGTTGTGATACATTGTGCAACTTAACCAAGTTGCTTGCACATTTAGGGGTCTATGTTTTAAGCTTGAGTGTAAATGTGACAACCATATTTGGCTAAAATGTATATTTTGCTGATGAATGGTTGCTGCACATAGATTTCCGACAGCTCATAAGACCAACTGTAAATAATTGAAAAACGGATAGACACAGACGAGGAAAAGCGAGAGCATACACCTAATGTGTGGGTGGAATGCGCTTACGCAGGTGTACAAATTATAAGCCAATATCTGAATACAGCATACCGCGCTGGTATGGATCATAGAAAAATGCTACCTATGATAATGGTTACTAGAAATGACTCTATGGTGCCAGTGACCAATCGCATGGCCCATTTCGTTTACCCGACACCATTTAACCATTAGCATTCGCTAACAGATCTGTCTTTTGAAACAATATAGTTGAACACTTTGCAAAGTTATTTAACTATATGTCTTTTACTATTTTACATGATCCATGACGATTCTAAAAGATGCTAGGTTCATGTGGTTGATTGGATAGACTCCAAACGCGTTGCTCTATACACTTGATATTAACGATATAAACATTGTGACATACCATACAGAGCAGAGTTTAATTTGCAAGGACAATATTTTGATATATCATCAAATTTACTTTCTATAAGTGTAACCGAACACTTCATAGTACCCACCTGACAATAACTCGCTTCCGATACCAATTGACAAACCATGGATGATGCGGCAATAGCTAACCTCTATACGATTCAGGCTACCCAGAAGGAAACGGTGCAACATATAAGTTGCTTTTTAATTGCAGAGTAAATGTTACCAATGGCACTGATCACCGAACTATGAGACAGTAATATTATAATGACAACCAATGCAGACGAGTTGAATGGAAATACTAGATACGGTTTTGAAACCCTCATTGCAAAGACTTAACAAGCGCTGCCGGCAGTAGTTCACAGTAAATTCGTGCAGCCCTAGTCCAAACTAGATAACCAGCTGAAGAAAGGTTCATACCACATGTCTATTGAATTAACTTTATGTGCCTTAAAACAAGAGCTTTGAAACTATTCACGTGTCATCATTTCTGAAGGCTTTACCACATATTAGTATAATTTTGCTTGTTGTGTGTTTGTGCCATCAAGCGATAATTATTCTGACCGTTTGCAAGCCAAAATGCAAACATTCACAATCGTTATTTTCCGGTCTTTAGCAACCGCCGACTTCCTGCCAACTACTGCTCATACACAATTCCAGGAATTCAGATATTTACTCTTAACATACTCAAAGAACCTTTGATCCCGCTCCATTTAAAGAATAACGTATAATTGGGATATGCCGTGATGATACCTTGCAGAGTCTTCCTGTTTATCTCCATCGTGCAATATTTTGTTATGAATGACACAACGGTTCATTGGCATGTTACATTTGAAGATGTACTGCATGTTACCGTACATAGACAATCCGTAGCATTATGTCGTCTTTAATGTACATCATTGTATTTCCACTTCGTATTTTCGTGAACAGTCAGCATCTGTGAAAGCCTCAACAACAAAACTGATTATTTTATTGTCCACCTGCTTTATTCTGCGTTATCCGCGTATAGAGACAAATAAGATAGGATTATCCGGGCCAGTTGAAGTTACTACTAAATATCAAGACAACCACAGGAATCCGTAAACATTGTTCTAGTTTCTCCCAAACGGTTTGCGAATTGTACTATTGTGACAGTGAAAAGGGATCATGATCATGACAATTATATAATCGTGATCATTGTTTTATCCTCATCATAACATCATCTTTATCATATTTTCTCATCAATACTTACAAAATTAGCATAGTTATCATGATCATCAGCATAACCATCATGACTAACATAATTTACATATACTTGCCACCAATGGGAATATATCCGGCTTTGTATATTTCAAATCTGAACCACTTATTATTAGTCAATAGGGACTTTACCATACATAACTTGTTGTTAGAACACAACCATAATCCACTCAAAGTTGTTGTGCTTTATTCATTTTCTTGCAATACGTATCATCATATTGTTCCCTTGTTAATGAATTAACCATTGATATATTTCAGTATAAAATAATTCATATGCGCGGCTCTTTGGGAATTATCATATGACATAAACATGTGGTAATCCCACATAATGCCCCATTACATTAACTGCGGCATATTGCAGTGGCCAGAACCTTGGGCATAGAAGAGGTACAAGGACATTTGATGCATACGTATTCAAAGAGGCGGCACTGGTAATAAATGCTTAGCTTCTAATAATAACGTGATTATTATTTAGCACCCTTAATCCCAACAATCGAAGCCAAAAGCTTATGCCCCATTTAAAGCTGTCAAAAAAAGAAATTTAGCATAGAGTTCCGTCCAAGGCGCAGCGTAACCGCTTGCAACCAATTCATTAGCACTGCTGTATGATAAAGTGATGTAAAGAGAGGATGAAAGATTCCGAAAGGCGGCTACGTGCCTTGTGTGTATCGACATATCGACGTTCAGCTATATTTAAGTATATCTTTTCCGAACAGATGTAAAAAAATAGCTACCTAAAAGGATGGCGCTACGATGTGCAATTGATAAGTCATTGTGTTAAGATTTTGCGGAAAACACTCCAGACAGCTTGTGTGCATTTGCACATGTCATACGACAACTCCACAGCATCATCAGACTCATTAAACCTTGTCACGACCCATCCTAACCGTTGAAAGCGTCATTTCACATTAGTATTTCATTCAACACAGTTTGTTCAACAAGCAGATAATATCCAAGAAAATTATATTACAGTATGATGCAAACATTGTGATAAACCCTCAGATGGCAAGGCTGTGTGCTTTTTCAAGCAATGTAAGGCTACATCAACAAAAGCAGCTTATAGTTTGATGTCTGCAACAATTTCATAATGCTCATACATATTGTAATATTTTATATAGGACGAATCACACCAAACAAAGTTTTAAAAGGCTAGTGCTCAAGCAGGCCAGATGCTATGAAACGCTTATTAAAACTAAGTTTACAATTACACAACGCCGAATTAGAATGTGCATATTACTCCACTGCTATCTCGTATGAGGAACAAAGAGTCACAAAATTTTGCTATCGATCCGATGATCTTTGAAGGCCTGAAATAGCTGTCAAAATAACTACATGTAACATTTGATAACTGAAAGGCGATATCAAAACATGTAAAAATCATGTGGCATACTTACTGGCAATAACAATAATTTCCGTTCGATACTCGAGTAAGAATATCTGGTGTTTGACCCGCATTGTGAACACCAGTCTACATAAATGATTCGAATACTACATCAACAGACACCCTTTACGGCTACGCAGACATGTATTACTCGCTACGTAGGATTCTACTGCGGTCTGTGAGCGTCATACAAACCTTGTACAAGCACAAGCGCGAAAGTAACTTTGAGTGCTCGGACTGGTGAATAACACTTCACATCTTTGCATGTGACTGTGATACGCTACATATGACTTTGAAATTCACTTTTAAATATCTACCCTTGTTCAACTATTATGCATCAACTGGTGTATGTTCAGATTGCAAATGGTTTTCGGTTTATTTATCCCATGAAGGTTTATCATGGCAAACGCGCGAGTCGATTTAAAAGTATAAGTACTGGAGTAGCCCGCACTTAGTCGGTCTAAAATGCCCACTTGTCGGTGATGTATACCATCGCATTAGCAATTCAATGAATACGTTGGCCTCCAAACAAGTTGATTTGTAAGTAAACTCTTTGTCGGAGCAAAATGTTCGGATGGTTGCTTGAATATTGCAAAACGACATCTGCATAATTATGCTAGCGGCAGGAAATGAGGAGGAAGGCTGCTGAATCTGGCCTATAGACACAAACGAACGTGGTTCCGCTTCGGATTCCATGAGCTGGACATATCATGATACTTGAAACATGGCAACAAGATACCGAGATAAGTATCTGCCATTCTTACAAAAGTTGGCTTAGTAAAGCTGTACTTGTTTAATTAAACTGGATGGTGCTCCACTTGGAAACGCAGAAATGAACATACACAGCTTTTATTCATATTTTGGTTAAGGCGTGCCTTTTGTCGATGTAAACAGAAGCATGTAAGGGAGGGAAATATATCGTGACTTGCATTCCTTTTGAAATCGCCAAGCGTTCCGATGGAAAGTCACCCATAGTAGCTTGTGAATAGGATATATACAGGTGCTCAGTTGGAAATGCCTTCCCGTGAATTCCAATCCAATAAGAGAATTCGGCAACGACAGTGATATGCTTTCTAGATCGTCGAAGGTGAGGTAATGAAGGTCACCCTATACTCAGACATGAATAAAAAATAGTTGTGATGGCAACAAGTTTAATATATATACTATTAACACGAGCGATTTGTCGATCGAAGTCCATCATTTTTGACGTTTTTTTCAATGTTATTGGGTGATTGATACAATTGGGTTCGCTGGGCATAACACATCATATAAAAAGGGAGATCTACTACAGTCGTCTATAACCCAATAAATTAAACCCTCCCATCGAGAGCCGCAGGTGCCGTTTCGGGGAGAAAATCAACCACAGCAGAGGTTAATTTGTCAATAAATCACTTTAATAAATGGTATGGTCTCGCTAAGAGATTTTGTGCAACTAATCCCTTTTTTCAATTAGAACTAGGCATTTCTCAAAATCATTACAAAATCTAAGAGTAGAATATATTCATCTCATTACTGGCCTAATTCAAGTTAATGTAACTTGATGTTTAAGGATTGACATTTTAACTATAACGAAACAATTAGTTATCTATTAACTTAATAATATATGCATTTACTACAATTTACGCATATTGTAGTATCAGCGGTCCATCATTAGCAAACAAATCCTCTCTTTCATTAATGGCTACTAATCCAAGCTATTTCAATGAATTCATAAATAATCTGGAACCCAACATCGTACCTATGCAACGCATGTTGTTTCTGTGACTATAGCAATGTCTATAAAAGGCGACAGTTAGGTTTGTGTATGGTGGTAATAACCACGAAAAACCATTTAGTTGGCTAAATTACAATTTCGGCTTTTGACGTCATATATGAATACAAAGCCTAATAAGATGTTATGGAGTTTTAAAGCAATAATGGTATTCACATAAAATCGTGAGCATAATTAAAGGCTTTGTGCCCTTTCTTGGTGATGAATGGCACGGGATATCTATATTTGAAGATAAGAACTCGCTGTAGATGTTAGGCGATGACTAATGATTGGATATAATAGAGTTAATGGAGCCCCCATTCATGTAAGAACCAGTTAGTACATTCTGGCACATGGGTACATAAAATAAACAAATACGAAAGAACTGTTGCGAAAACTAACGCCCGATTCGGAATACTAATAATATAATTATGTATTTCAATCCAGATTTGAGTCCATCTCTTGTATTGGTAGTCCCATGTCTGAGCAGAGTTACATGGTTAAAGGCCGCAGATTAAGCTAAAAGTTACTTGGCTCTCGTTGGTCATTCATACCTGTTAGTAATTCATACCTGTTAATCCAACAGGTGGTGCGATAACGCGTCAACATTTCGGAACAGTGTACAAAACGTCACATTTATGTATTTATTTCATGATTTAACAACTGTATTCAAAACATCACTCCTCATTTGCTAGATACAAACATCGGCAATTCTTCAACCGAGTTAGCATGAGACCCCTCACCCCTTCTCTGTATTGAAATACGAACAGAGCCATTTTCTATTGATTGAAGACCAAACTGATCGCCGGGGCCATGTCATGTCCTGCTCAGGCTAACTGCTCTAAGACGGCATTTTTCCATGACAGACTAGACAAACTGATTGAATTATTCACGTGTCCTCTTAGCGAGTAGAACAAGAAAAAGTTCATGCTTGCCATGATAAGATAGTACAGTAAACGATGCAAGCCATCCATTGCTAGGCTTACGCGGCTTAATGAGTTGTCTATGGGGCTCTTCTTCTACACTATAGAGGCTCAAATGCACCACAGCGTGTGCCACTACTGCCCTCATTTGTGATCCCACGATGCCATTGTGCATGTGGCATTGTATTTTATGGCATTATACCAAAGAGTTTATAGCTACGCTAAGAGGGCCCACTTCGAGTGGCTCTGCGGTGAACGCTTCTCTAATCATAATACATTGCAATCGTAAGGTGGCACTATCGTGACACAAACAAAAGCGCATCGGAGTACCGGGCTGACGTCATTGCAATTGTTGAGAGCGGGAAAAATGTCTTTTTACAGAGCCTTGCCTTGGACAAAACACGTCGTACAATAGGCTTATGGACTGCGAAAATAGCAAGTACTCGACTAAATAAATGTCATCTTGATAAATTATGGAAAACAATTCGCCTCTTACAGCGTCCGTGCAGTTTACGACCCTCGATCTTTCATGTCCGCACTGTGGATGGTAGTTTTAAATTGTCCATAAATATTTGAAGCGAGGGAACTGGCCTACATAAACATTTGTGGCATATCTGGGGGATGTGAAGGTATCGAGCGAAGAGTTTATAGGTACGTTGAGCTGCATGACGATTATGAAATTACTCAAAAGACATCCCCGATATCAGGCGACGATGCCATGAAATCAACAAAAGCACATAGAATTGTTGATCTAACGTCTCGGGGCTTGGTGGCTGTTAAAGATATGGAGTCATCTGATTAGTCGAGGCGACTACAGCTCCAACGTAAGCAGAGCATTCAACGTGGTTTTAATAGACGCTATGACTAGACGCTATGACAAAAACACTTCGGCTAACAGGTGGCGTCTTCACATATTTCCTCGGGCGGAAGCCTCGAGTGAGCTCTCTTAGCGAAGCTATAAACTCTTTGATTATACTCACAGCAATATTAAGTAAAGGTCGCAGTAGGCAACTCCTTAATCACGCACGGCAGTAAATGTTTCGTAATAAAGCACTTCAACTTTGAGGTAGTCTCCATAGTCGATGCTTAAATTATAGCCTCCACAACAGGCCGATGGGTTGCAATATTCTTGGAACGGCGGTTACATTGATTTTACTGGATTTGGTGGAGGATAAGAAAAACGGTCGTTTAATCCACAATCTACTTATACTGCATGCTGACTTATATCACATACAAGCCGCAATATGTATTCACTTATACAATTATCAATATGTAGGTAAATTAATAGCATGGCAAACTCAGTTCATGACCAGAATGTGAATTGTGCGCTCACAACATAATGACTTACCAATCTGGGGAAGTCTAAACCCTATACCCTGATATCTGGCAGCTTATAAAAGTGCATTTGCGTGGCAATATTGTGAGGGTGAAAGCTTTGGCGTTGTATTTGAGATAAAACCTTGTATACAGTAATGAAATCAAACGGCTTATTGCGTCAGTAATGGATGAAGGTGATTGTGACTGTACACAAGCATGTTGATCACATCAGCTAGCGAACTAACCACAATGAAAGCTGTAGGAGCAGATGACCTCAACCCTAGTGGTAAAGAAATACAATTTAAGCTGTAGCAAATGTACCATAGGTATCCCACGCATTTTCGATGTGTGGGTCGTATCGCGAATTGCATCCGATATAATTAGCAAACACGATATCATTCACTACCGTCTCGTTGGAATCTTTGGAATATAGCACGCTTCACTACATAGCAAATATATTTCATAATAAGCACAAGCTCTGCAACTGGAATAAATAATGCTCCGTCCATTGCATGTAATACCATTCGGACCAAGGCATATTGAACTATTTCAAACCATGCACGTTTTTATGTCATTCAGTGCTGTTCAGACAGTGCGAATGCGCGTGAAATTCTAGGGAACTTAAGCATTCGAAAGAAAAGTTAAATGGGCTGTATAGAGTGATTGCTTTGTCACATCACAAACACTTCAAGCTAAGGTGTGTATCCCTTCAGAGGAGAAGCAACGGAAAAATTATATATATATATATATATATATATATATATATATATATATATATATATATATATATATATATATATATATATATATATATATATATATATATATATATATATATATATATATATAGATATATATATATATATATATATATATATATATATATATATATATATATATATATATATATATATATATATATATATATCTATATATATATACATATTTTACACGAATGCAACCTTTTTGGAGACAATCGACCAATCTTTTTGGAACACAGTCACATCTTGGCACACGGCGTGAGTTTCCAAAAAAGTCAAGACCTTTTTGAGCGCTTGTACAATATATATATATATATATATATATATATATATATATATATATATATATATATATATATATATATATATATATATATATATATATATATGTATATATATATTTATATATATATATTTATATATATATGTTCGTGTTATTACAGGCCTTGAACAGGTCCTGATCCTGTGTTGAATGCGAACGTATGACGGATGGCTCCGTTTGATCATTCACAGTAAAACAACGCCGCTGGTGAATTGCATCTTATTATTATGCATTGATGTCGGGTCTAGCATACTGAGATATCTGAAATGTATGCGATTAATGCATCGATAGTTTGACCAACGATTTCTAGATAAGAAGCATTGAGATTTCATAATGTCATTAAATGCCCCCGCGTCTTTCCACTTGAATTTGATTAATCAAGGACCAAGGAGCTACTTTTATCTACGTGAAGGAGGCAGCTTAAACGGGTCATATAAGTGCACCATTAAAAAAATATTTACGGCCGTCATACCGCATACGCTGTTTTTGTAGAATATACAGTAGGCCGCGAGGGTACAGACACAGTATATTGTAGGACATTTAATGTAATATTACAGGCGGTGGGCTGACAGCCCGGATAGGGCGAAATACGATGAGATTTTGTTGCGGGTTCAGCCCGTTTATGAGTGCAAAACGGATCTCTTATATATAAATTGTGATGGGTTTATCTATTCGCCTGGTAGTATCGGATTGTACGTACTCGCTGCAATCACAGCAATAGTAAATGAGTCGACGTGTACATTTACGTAACGCTATAACAAAAAACACAAAAACGTTGTTCACGTATGGAAATGTTCTAAGTGAACATTTGGGCTTGTGCAGTCGTCATTGTCACACTCCCGGATCACTGGCGATATTAACCTGCTCTTGCACAGTTTGAACGCATTATCGGTAATGTCTTGGTCGTAGGTGTTCGCCATGAACGAATACAAATTGTTTGTTTGCGGGCCATATAGCGGTTGTGACATTGTGCATAATGCATCTTCTAGAGTCGATGTAAACCCAATCGATTATCGAAAGGTCGATGGTGCGAAACATGTGAGGTTATTTGTCACGCTGCTGGCGGTCTTGATAAAATGTTGGTCATTAATTTATACATGTCTACTAGTACCAGCTAGACGAGGAAGCTGATTTTTTAATAGTGGGTTGTGAGTTGAATATAGGATTTACCCAAGTTAGGTGTTTGCATACTACATCAAGAGCACATTTATGTAAACGTTAATGCCTGATTACATGCTTTTTTTATACCCTGAGGCAAGGTCGACTTTTAGATATAAGAGTGACATGTTGCTTGAACTATTAACACTGGATCACTCAATGGTTTTAGAGAATCTTGGGTCATCTCCTGTAAGCCATGAATGTAGATATAAAATGTCGGATGTATGAGAAAGTCCTAACCCTGAAAATAGATCGATTTTCTTCTTTCGCTTGCGACGAGAGAATGGATTGCCCACTACAGGAATGATAAAAGGTACTATGGTTAATGCTACTAACGAATACTGAACAAAATCGGTTAACCATGCACCAGCTAGACAAATTGTTGTCGACCGAATGCACCAGCAAGACAAATTGTTGCTGACCGAACGCACCAGCAAGATAAATTGTTGCCGACCTAAGGCACCAGCAAGACAAATTGTTGCTGACCGAATGCACCAGCAAGATAAATTGTTGCAAACGAATGCACCAACAAGACAAATTGATGCCGACCGAATGCAGCAACAGGACAAATTATTGCCAACGGAATGCACTAACAAGAAAAACATTTGCCGACCGAACTGCAGCTTCAAACGCAACCAAAAGAACCCGATTGGATGATATATGAGAAACATTTGTTTGCAGATATTATAGGTTGTATAATTCCGTTTTATATAATGTGACTGCAATCAACGATCTTTACAGATCTATATACACTGATGCAACATCATGTTGTATAACTGGTAAATGCATTTTAATCATGTTTCAAAGGCTCAGTGGGTCGAATCGGTTACGCAAAACATGTAATCGGACTAATCCGATGGCTATTCGGATATCACCTTTGATCATACTACAAACGTTTGTCCATATATTATTGTTTTTTAATGCGATGCACATTCATAAACCCAACCTGATATATTGCTTTCCCCGCTGATATCTGTACCTAAAAATAGAAGGAAATTGTTGCATTATAGAGATAACTACAGGTGAAAAGCAATCACTGGTATTGGAGATAAACTACTTGATAATATTATTTTATCATCTCATAGTGATCTACGTAAATAGGATATCTGCACTTTGGTTGTTAACAGTCGCACTTACCACTCCATTCACGTTTGCTTAGCAAAAGGAAATGGATCACTTTGCAACTCATGACTCATTTTGTTTTGTAATTTCTAAAAAGTTTTAAAAGTGCTTGATGTTTTGAAAACGTCAAGGACTTTTCCAACTGTTTTTAAAATACTTATCACAACGCACACTTATCACAACTTGAAGGTCTTGTAGAACGCGTCTTGCTCTAAGTGTGTAATTGCACAAATGGCGTTAAACACGGCACATAGCTTTCGCTATTATCATTTTATCTTCTAAGGCGCCTCCATGAGAATGTTACATGTGACATTACCATATGAGTGCATTAAGTAAGTCCGATGATGTGTCGCTCATTGCATCTTCCATCACTGCTGCTTAGAAAAAGCTTTGAATTTGCGACGAATTTCGACTTAGTACTGTTTGAAGTTAAATTCTACAGAATCCTGGCTGATAGTCTTTAATGATTATTTTACACTATAAAGTTAACTTATTGTGCACGGAAAACAATATGTTGCTTATGTGCTGGTGTGTTAAATACTCAGCGTGCATGCAGATATCTTATAGCAAAGACGAATATGATATTTTGCCTTTTACAATTCAACAAAACCCACTATTTCAAGCATTTTGTAGTAGTGTTCACCAATTTGAGGTTTAAGTTCCAACCAGCTGGCCAAATTATGTAGTGTTTGGAGATGACGTGTTCGAATTATACGGAAATAAGAGCGACGTCCATTACTTCTATTAATGCCTGTACAGCTCCAATATGTTATTATCCTTTATGAGTAAATGTTCTCCTCACAGCAGATCTATGGTCACAAATAATTTTCGATCAATAACGCATGCTCTGAATATCAATCATTGTTATGCATTGCAACATAGATAGTGTATTTAATATTTAAGTGTTCAGATTATGCCATCATGCAATTTCGAGCCTGAAATTAGGCCAAAAATATGTTTTGTGTGTTTCTATTTTCTATTAACTACTTAATCACCAATGTAGACCATAAAAGCCATCTGTCAGACACTGTTACATCAAAACCCACGAATCATGTGGCTAGACTTCATGCTAACAAAATCGTAATGAAACAAGAGCAAACAAATGGTCAAATGATCCATTTGTCAGATGCACCACCTACAAAAGGCAGCTTCGGTAGGTTGCATACTGATATGCATGCCATGCCTATAGAGGTCAGTCATTGCTCTACGTTTCAGGTATATTGCAAAGAAACAAAAGATCGAGCACCTTAAATGTTATTATGGAGCGACTTCAGTTAAGTGGTTGTCCAATTATGGACTAGTTCAATAATGACCAGTACACGGCAGTCTCATACATCAAACGAAGTACAAGCAATTGTGTAAATCAGCACTGTCAACCATAATGTAAAATAGGCTAGATTGTGGAAAAACCTCTATAATGCACAGTATTATATGCTTTTATAAGAAAAAACAATGAGTCGAGCATTTTATCATTAACCGGCTACATTGTCAATTATCTGAAATAGCGTCAGGCATAACCATATTCTATAAAAACGTCTTTTATTTGTTTGCAGTTTAGGAATTGTGGCGCCATAAGCCTTTATGTGAGCACAATGCCTGTGGTTGTGTCCGGCAATTAGAATCGGCGACAAGAGGCAGTTTTGTAAAAGAGCAATCACGGAGTTTTTACCTGTCCGTGGTGTATGGCGCTTGGCGTCTGATAATTGAATGTCTTTATTGTAAAACGACCGCTCATAATTATGCGAGCTAAGCATAGAGCTTATCCATAGGTGTTTTCTAAACAAACAGATGAAATAACCTGAAGATTTTGACTGAGAAACCTTAACATATCATAATTAAAGAAACCAAATATATATATGCATAATAGCCATGGTCGCATATTCGGATTACAAATAATCGTTCTTTACTCTAATTATTCAAGGAAGCATGTTTGCAATTTTGTTTATTACGCACCTTAGTTATTTTACAGGCGATTCTTATTTCATTTTTCAAATATTGTATTTCGAGGTCTACAAACCCTTTATCGTACAAAAGTCCATTAATATTAAACAAATATTACCATGCAACAATCATTGTACACGGGGTGCTTCTATACATCACTATATTTAAATACCTCCCGAGGACATGTCCCAATCGCTCCACGGAACCAATAGTTGATAAGATGGTTCATGTCAAAAGAGCCCTGTGCCAGTGCTTATCATAGTATGTTTACTTGAAATTGAATACCTTCCATTGAAAACTCTTGCTTGCTTTTACTGCATAAAGCACCTTTTGTATTGCTTCATCATGAATTGAATTCACTCACTTGGACCAGGACACTTGGGAAAGTCAAAAGTCTTAGTGGACCATGCTGTGCAATATCCTTGATAATGTCATCAGGCGACAGAGACGAACCCATTAAACGTAACAAACCTCGGTTAAGATGTGGTTCTCAACACTGACAGAGGTTTAACGTATGGATATGCTATCCCACCCTCATCTTTGGTCGAACATCCTGTTAATTAAATTCAGCCATAACCCATTCGTGACATTTGAGTTATCATCAGTTAACAATTAGTTTGACGGGCGTCTCAGCAAGGAGGTCTCGGCCTGGTAATGCAGAAAACCACCCACGTCGTCGATATTTGTCTGCGCGGTGCAGCTGTATCAATTGAGAAATAAAGGTAGCCTCAGCCGTGATATTCGCTAACAGCATTTCGTCTCTTTGCATCATGCTTTAGATACCAATCATATTGTAATGTCAGAAATGCCGGCTGCAGGACATGTACATCTCATGTTAATTATAAAATGCCTAATACCTCGGATGTTACTATGATGTAAATTTCTTTCGTATTCCATTAAAAAAGGAATGTTTATAAAAGGATCAGATAACTCGATTGATTACCTTGTGGCTGACATGATACTGTTTATGCAATGTGGCGTGTTCATCAGGAAAGAATGACTTACTCTTGCTGTTGTTTCTCTAATTTACCACATCAGTACAATGACTGTGGTTCATTAGATTATATGATGTTACGAGACGATTTTAGGTAATAATGTTTTACCAGCTTCACCACAGTGGCGATAACTTTTTTAACAAAAATATGGATGAAACATTTATTGAAATTGTTACTTTAAATATCCTATGTCCACTTTCTGCATACTGTCGCTTTAATTCATGAACCTTAATTGGCTAAGGCATACTGAGGATCAAATGAAGAACGGAACAGCTATCTATAACTGTTACGTAATTAGTCAGGTTGCAGTCGCTGGGGTAACTGTCGGTAAAACAACGATGATGCTGATGTAAACAAAGTAATAGATTTACTCAAATACACCGTCGTAACTAACATTATAGAGTGTACATATTGCATATCCACGCCGATACTCAACCATTGGCATTGGTGTAAAGAACGGTTTACTATCGATATAGAGAACGCGTGTTATGGAGGGAGATTTACTGCCGTCCCTCATAACCCAATAAATGAAACTCTTTCTTCCGCTAACGACATATATATATATATATATATATATATATATATATATATATATATATATATATATATATATATATATATATATATATATATATATATATATATATATATATATATATATATATATATATATATATATATATATATATATATATATATATATATATATATATATATATATATATATATATATATATATATATATATATATATATATATATATATATCCATTGGGTGTGCGTGCATGATGTTAGGGTAAGGATATCTAGCGCAGTGAAGGTGAAGCTTTTGCAATGCATCATGTGGATAACGGGAATGATTTCTATTGGAGCTTAGTTGCAACCAATCTAACAATCAATACTCCTGCGAGTTCCGTAGCATAAGCGTCCTTATAAATATAATTTCTAGATCCCCTCGCTTGCTTATTCAGGTATATGTATTCGATCTTCCATGGCATAAACGAATTAACATATTGTCAACGTTGTGCTATATCAAGGTAAAAAACATTCTTATACGTGAAAACTGATGCTAGGGTATTGCTACGTTGGGTCATTGATTCTTGCATCACACATGAAACATTGTCTAACTTTTGTTTTACCGGATGTAAATGCATAAATTAATAAGTGCTTTAGAATAAAGGCTGTTAAAGATAGCCAGTGCACCACTTAATATACAACTATGACTATATTAAGCTAGACGTCAGTCATTGGCATAATAGGTCTACTTAATATCATGATACTCACTATATCATTAGGTCGTCTCAAAAGTGATGCGGAACACATTCTGTGAGTAAATTATTTTGTCAATAGGGATTGTATGTCCTATGATACCTAGATTTTGAGCACCATTTACTATTCGATATACACATGCTATCTTCATTTTAAGATGGCTCCGATGTTGATTAGCATGCGTTCGTTGCACGCATATATTACAACAAGAAGCGCACATTTGCATCCAAATAATCATATTTTCGACCGCGTGATTGACAAAGTTAAAAATGTCATCCTGGCGCCAAATTACTGAAGATTCGGTATGCAAGAGTTTTCCTAAATTTAAGACAGATATTAGGCATCCTGCCGTTGAGATAAAGCAGAATATGGGAAAAGCACATGCTATATATCCAAAGGAGAAGTGGCTACTTAGGAAAGGGTACTGCTGAACGATTGATCTGGCATCCTGTGACATTACGTCAAGAACATTCATGCTACTGCTGTGGATCTTATACATATTATGGGTGCTAACTAGTGGTAGATTCGTTTTCCAGGAACAATGGTGACCGTCGAGAACCAACTGGTCTCAAACCAGTAATTGACCTACTTATTATGCGCAGATCACAATATGATTGGCAAGTTGATCATGTGCTGCCTGAAAGTGCCAAAGCCAATTAATGAGCACGAGTATACTGCTTTTAATTAGGTCATCAAGACGCGTATATCACTGAACGTATTGGATGGATAGATACAAACACAACCCTTTAGCGCTAATACAAATTACTTCGCTTGACATTTAAAAACTGTCGGTCGTTTTACATTCAATATTGAAACGTTAATTTATTTAAAAGCGTCAGTTGAGAACATCGTCTCACACTGTTGAGAACATCGACTCACACTATTTTCCTCATTCGTATCGCCTCATTAGCACGTAAAAACGATATAAAGAAATTCTTATCCTTCACTAACCCGTGATAGCGGTTTACAGATCTAGCCAACGTTAGTTTCGAAGTCTAATCCATCACAAGCGGGACATCACGGAATTAGCTATAAAAGAGATGTAATTAGCAACGCACAATGTGCGTGCCTGTAAGTAGAATAGAGTCAGTACTCGGCGCCTCTCTTGTCAAACTATGACAGCTCATCGACCACACCCCTCTGATATAGGTGTCTAGACGATGGCTTAGCGATGTCACATCTGTCTAGTCGGCTTAGTGGCAAGTTGACACGGCCTTTGTAATGATAGTGCACTTTTAACTGATCGATGCAACGACATGACATATTAGGCCTCATGGGTTTACAGGTAGTTATAGCTTGTAACATCGACCGCTTTGCTAAGCCAAGATAAATGTGCTATTTCGGAGTGTCATATTGATCCTACTGAAAAATGAGTGAAACATCCAACTTGCGTGTCTAATGAAACTACCATAATTTGTGTGAGACTAAAAAGGGTGATTCACCCCTTTGCGCCTTATCACGTTTTTACGGTTGTGTTGTCTAGACAAGGATTTGGCAGTGCAAGATGAATCATAGCTTCAGAGGAACATAAGTACTATTCTGCAATGCAGACATTTGTTCGAAAACATAGTTACGATGCAGAAATATGACATCATAAAGGCAGAGCGCCTCATTTGCCTGGTTGCCTCAGTGACCACACAATTATGCTTCACTGTATGTACTAATGACAGATCTAATCATACGCCTCCTAAAGTCATATTGTTATCATTTACCAATGGTTGACCAATCTTTGTTGTAAACTTAGAAACACAAAACAGTGGCAAAAACAAAACTTATTTGTTGGACATTTTCAAAAGATTTTTATATTGTACTTAATTAATTCAAACCTGACTGGTTATTGCTAGATATTCTTACGCCTATCTACTCTCAAGTCCCCTGTTTAGTATCATGGCATGATTTCTAACTATTTGCTTGCGCGCACACCTGGTCACATAAAAGATACGATTTGATTTATTGCTTACGGTCCTGCAGTAATTGGCGACGTATGCAATCCAATTTTCGAGAGAATGATGGCTTTGGACATGGCTTTAATATCCGAGGAGCTTTAAATTGATGTCTCCAAGGATAGTACACCTCTTATTTTTACTGTTGATAGCAGCCATAATATTCACCATTTGCTTTACCAAATATATGTCATCAGCTATTGGTGCACATTTTGTTTTGTTTGATGCACAATAGGTACGGAACCGAATACACGTGGAATAAATTATGTAACTCGTCTCAACTACGGAATGTTGTATTGTCACATACAATTACTTCTTCGTAACCAGAATTAGATTCTTAGTGATTGTAAACATAAAGAAGATTTCATGCTTAGCAGTATGTATATTATGTATGTATGTATGTATGTATGTATGTATGTATGTATGTATGTATGTATGTATGTATGTATGTATGTATGTATGTATGTATGTATGTATGTATGTATGTATGTATGTATGTATGTATGTATGTATGTATGTATGTATGTATGTATGTATGTATGTATGTATGTATGTATGTATGTATGTATGTATGTATGTATGTATGTATGTATGTATGTATGTATGTATGTATGTATGTCTGTATGTATGTATGTCTGTCTGTATGTATGTATGTATGTATGTATGTATGTATGTATGTATGTATGTATGTATGTATGTATGTATGTATGTCTGTATGTCTGTATGTATGTCTGTATGTATGTATGTCTGTCTGTATGTATGTATGTATGTCTGTATGTCTGTATGTATGTATGTATGTATGTATGTATGTATGTATGTATGTATGTCTGTATGTCTGTATGTATGTATGTATGTATGTATGTATGTATGTATGTATGTATGTATGTATGTATGTATGTATGTATGTATGTATGTATGTATAATCTAGATAGCAAAAGAACCAATAGTACCTTCCCTTATGTGAAAAGATAACGGGTTGGTTTGTTTACATTATAACGAACTGCCGCTTCATTGCTAGTTCGTGTTTCTTTTCATATCCTCGTCATTTACTCTTTATATCGGACATTATTCACAGTTATATATACATATTTATGTACGTATGCTTTCTCTATGTATCAACAGGCAGGAACATGCAAGAGCTAATCAATACAAGGAAGAACAATTCTCAATATGGAACCGCAGCTGGTGTATATATAACTTTTTGGTGTGGTATTGACCCACAAGTATTGAAAACTTTTGTGGAAATCGGTATTGTGCAGGCGCGCAAGCAACATAATTTAGGCATTATAGGTATCTGCACTATTAGAGACCGTGGCAGCGATGATTATCTAAGCTGTTAGTTTCTACGCGTGTCGCTACTACACACATTATTTGCTTAATTAAGACATTTATATACTTTCATTATAGAATATTTGCATAACTACATTGCAAAGGCCAAATCATAATGTGCTATATTTTACCCAATTCATTCTCTTTGATGGTAACTTTTCATCATTGTGGTCTATGTGTTTTGGCTTCAAGTTTGTATGATAGCCTAATTATCTCAGATATATTATTGATATTTATTATTGAATATTGCGTATGTAATGTACTGAGCAATCTAATGTACGTAATAGTTCACTTAGGTAAATATATCTCGAGCCAATAACCTGCCTCACCTACGTATGCGATAAATACATCAACAATATATTAATTGATTTTTGCAATCAAAGGAAATTATTATGATTAAACCAAAGCCTATCTGATGTAATCTATGATAAACCCCAGATGATCAAATCATGAACCAACACCGCCCCGACCGCAAGGTAATCATTGGTGAGGTTTATTGACTTTACTGTTTGGGGGCGCCTATTTTGTTTGATTCACAAGAATTGTTTTGTGCATAACTACATTATGCTTGTTGTGATGTCAGTGAACACTTGCATTTGATACCATTTTCCGTTTTGAAAAGGTATTTGCGGCATGAGCCGATTGTAAAGTCAGTGCATTGCTTTGTGTAATTTGATGTAATGTACTGTGACGCCAGTGTCAGAATGTGAGACTGAGTGTTTGTTGCATTGTAACGTTTAACATGGACATTTAAGTCATTAAAGCAGAGCCTTACAGGAGGCACGCGCTTCTAAGATAACTTTCATATTTGCATCCGGTTTGCCAATAATCAAATGCTTTTTTTCTAGTTTTATTGCGCTTTAGTTCTTGGCTACTGGGGCAAAAACCCATCAGTTATCGCAGGCTGTTTTCCAACAAGCAGCCTGCAGAAATATCCATAAATATATGCAAATGGACTTCGATGTGGACTACATGGAGACAAAATATCATTTTGATGGTCATATTTGGTATAACGAATACAAATTACGCTCTACATCCATGATTCTGATACCCAAAGTGGAAGGAGAAACACAATACAAATAATAGACCACGTCAGTTCACCAGAAACAGGCCATTCTTTCCACCATAGCTATGTTTCTGTTGGTCACTGTGCTCAACAATGACGATACAATTGTAATGCTTCATTTTGATATTCGCGGTAAAAGGCATATATTAAAGGTTGCATTAGGATTCAGTAGGTTACACTACCATGGAATCAACAACGGCGTCGGTTAAAGCTATGGAGTCTGTTGATTGGTTGTGGCAATGAAGCCTCAAAATGAATAAGGACAAAGCACCACACTGCTTACAGGTGGCGTGTTAACATATTTTGTCTGTAAAAGGTAATATTGTGGTTACGTCCCTCTCAGCACCGAGGTGATATCGTGACGGCAGTGGATGAGGGTAATTGTGATGCTTGGGTAGCTGTTTTTAAGTGCCTGCGCTCACTTGGCACAAACCCGTTGGCCAAACTGCACCACGAAACGGCGCTGGAACGAAGGCACAGGGCACCACTATTGACCCTTCAAAACGAACGGCGCTGGAACGAAGATTCAGGGCGATACTAATGAGCTACCCGGTCGGATGCTTACACTTTCAGAAATAGGACTGCCATGTGATTATCTGAGTTATTAATTAGTGGTGTGAATGCCATGAGGATTATAATGGATATACATTCACTATTCACGAATGCACAGATTATAAAATGCAGTACATTTGTTAGTGCATTCAGTCCAATATATTATTGCTATACCTTGGCATAGCTGTTAGCGCCAGTTCAAGCGTCACGTGCGTACCCCATAAATATATTCACTCGGGTTAATTAACCCATCCTGAATGCAAACATGTCTCTAGCCCTCTCTATGGATCGCGCTGGCGCCAAAGAACCTGATCAAATCACGTTATGTAATCTTGGGCTACATTTTGCATGGCGTTCGGCAAATATAATTCATTCATTTAATCGACACCCAAAAGTGCAACATTAATACACAGCACCGAGAATGATTATTAGTGGGAACGCTTAATGCTACAGCTATATAGAAGAACAATTGAATAATATCGTTTGAAATACACGCACTGCACAATTATCAATTTTCATACGATGACCGAAAGATGCATTGAAACACATGATAAATCAAACCCCTTGGGGCGGCATCAAAATCATTTGTCGCATCCAATAATGCAACAGAAATGATAGGCCGTTAAGTTTGGTAGCAGATTTATATGGGATCTTTGACAAGTGTTACATTGTCAATACAATTACAAGAGTAACATTCGCAACTAATTAATAATTTCTATTTACGGTAGAAGTGCACCCTATAATCCACGACAATTTTGTCACAATGTATGCTTAATCTCTTGTTTTGCCAGACAAATAGATTGCCGCATCGTAAATAGATGGCACCAAAAATTGGCAATGCCAACACATTGTAATCATACCGGAAATATTCATACCAGTCGCCGTGTCATCCAGGTACAACAGCCGTTAATGGCGCCGTCGGCTATTACTTTTAAAATGAGTCATGTAATGTGACAAGCATTACGCGTGAAGCTCCCCTTTTTGCAAATTCGTTGACAAACGTTAGAGTACAAACATCAGTTGAGATATTAAATAAACCCGTCCAGCAGGATGATGCATTATGCATTATCTCGTAAACCACCTAGCGTGGTGAAGCATCGATTGTGATATCAAGTGCTATCATTATATGCGCATGTATCTCCTTCCGTCTGACATTTTAGTAGCAAAGATCATCTCGAACAATCGGCGTTATTTCACGTTGTGGACAAGAGCCCAACACTTCATGTTTTCGGTCGTTGCCCCTGCTTTCCGACATTTCTCTACTCCGGGGCCCGGGATATCGTCGCCACAACCACATTCCGATTTTGCTTCAACTGTTAGTTTTTGTCTTTGGCTCAAATTGGTATTGCAAAAGTCTTTCATTTTCAAATCGCAAAGTGGGGAAATAGGAGAGAGCTGAGCAAACAAACATAGCGCCGACCCAAAAACGATTTATCGATTGAAAGCGCACTGCCAGAAAACAGCGCCTTGCACCTATTACGCCATTCCAATCAAATAGCGGCCACTGTGAGACCACGTCCGGACGAATCGCAAGAACGAGAGAAGAATTCTAACATAACTACAGGTTTTTCTCTCTTTAAACCCTGAAAAATTAGATAAAAGAGTTAATTTTATGTTATCATAATATTGTACAGTTGTGTGGAGTACGGCTTTAGTGCAGCAGTACACCAAGCCATCTGCTTGTTGCTATCGATATACAAGAGTTATAAGCGAAATGTATTGCTTCGTATCTTGACAATGTTAGAGTGATTGCAGTCTTTTGTGGATTTTTAACACGATAGAAAGCTTAGCTTAGTAGTGGGGAGTAGCCTCTTAGTGCATGACATTTACTGCACGATTACCCTGTTTTACCATAATGGAATCAATACGATCTATCTTATGACTAATACGATCATTGGCTCACCAAAGTGAATTACGGACCTATTAAAACATCTGTTCCCTTTCGGAGGTTGGCAAAAACCATTGTTGCTTTTATTTGTTTTTGACGGCCGTTAAGTTTGGTAGCAGATTTATATGGGATCTTTTGACTAAAAAGATATGTAATAGATTCTCATTGCAGTACAGGACAAAAGCAGTATGACGCACATTCCATGATTTACTCATCTGTTCTGCTATTACCGATAATGAAGTGGGCCAGTGGTTTACGGATCTAGTAGTATCGGTGTTGTGCTACATTGATCATTGGTGCAGTTTTTGTTGGCTTGACCCAGGGTCTTTTTCGGTTTGTCTTTATATTTATTGTCTCATTGCGCAGAATGGGATCCACCATAGCGATTCCTGACATTTATAACTTAACAGAATAAAGTCGCGCAATTAATCAGGGGTTGCAGGAATGAACAGCCCATAATATGTATAGCACATGTGCATATGTCAGGATGATCACTGCATGCCCGACTGCCCTACAATACTTCTTATCAACTTATCATTTGCGGAGGACTTTGATGGCAAGCAGGGATGGGGCGCAGCTCTATTGAAGACTGGATACATCCTCCTCCGTTAGCATAGTTATCAATGCAGTAATGATTAACCCTAGCTAATGCCATGTTCAGACATAAAGCTGTGATTTAGGCCTAATGGAACACGCATGCACGGTGGCAATATTCGAGACCGCATCTCATATAATATATGCTTTAAAACGAATATTGACTTACACATGTCATATGCGAAGCAACTAAAGCATCACAAAAAAGCTTAATATTTTAAATAATGAATGTTTATATTGTGGCTCTCGCATAATTGTACCAAACGGAGGACATTGAAGGGACCGAAATTTAATTCACATTCGAGGCCAAATGGAAACTAGAAAGTTGCCCACAATGGCAACCAGGGCGTGCAATTGTATGCAGCAACGAGGGTAGAGCCTTAAGACTACCCCAGTCTCCCCCGGGCTGGGATAGAGATGGGGCAGAGCATATGTGTCAGATATTTATCTTACAAAAGTAACCCTGACAAAGAGCGATGACGCACACTCATCGTTGTTGAAGTATGGTAGGATTACGACATCGGCAAGACATGCATATTGGAGTACTGAGCCCAACGTTGTGGCAACTTGAGGAAGGATGACCTAGCAACCGAGAAATGCCGCACGTGTAGGTATAGTAGACACCACATAGCTTAGAAGCATACTGACATCAAGCAGCGTCCTTGCCAAACTGATGCATTTTATTTATCGACCTATCCGACCATGGTTTATGGCGCAGACAAAATCATTTGCCGAGGAGCCATACAAGGCACGGAATACATAGAGACACATGTCTTCAACGACATCGTCGAGGACAGCATCGAGTTTGCAGGATGGGCAATACAAAGAGCCAACTTGCGTCCCGGGTATGCCCTGGCAGAACACAGCTCTCAAGGCCTCACCACAATAATCTGTGTGGGCACCGACAAACGGGATGGTGTGTATTTTAAAGATAAACCCGGCCATAGTGTTATGCAAAGGGAACATAAATATGATAACTCTACGCTATAAAAGTGAGAAAATGTCCCTGTAACGAGATATTGGTGTTTCTGTGCCAACCGATTTCCCCGGCAATGCAGCAACAACAGTTAACAATCATAACTGTTGGTGCACTAATACTCCCAAACCGCACCTGCGACATGCGTAGGCGCCTGTGTTGCCGTAGTAGCCATCTTGGGTGTTAGGTGGTCAAATTGCACTCGCTTGTTTCGGTTTCGGTTTTAATGGATATTCAGCTTCGGTCGCAATTAGTAATGAAGAAACAGTTACCTATAAATAGCGACAGTTTTACCTCATAGACGGGTAAATCATTATTATTATTATTAATATTTAACTGTTATTGGCATTATCATTGTTTTGTAGCATTTATATAGATCATTCACTGACATAACATACAACAGCACGTGTTCTTTTGGAACATTGCAAAACACATTCAACCATGACACTATAAATTGGTCTTATCATATTTGATGAATGTTAAACGTTTCCAATGATGCTATTGACATTAAGTTATCAGTAAGTACAATTTTGCAGCAAACATTTTAAATGAGCTACTTCTATAGGCTTAATGTAAAATGTTTGGTTCGGAAGGGAGATTTTTCATCTGTGAATGGTAGGGGTAGGGGTATGTATTTAATGAGGATGGATTCCTTACGTAGTGCGACTGCCCATTACTTTGAATGTTATGAGAAAAATCGTACATTCAATCCGCTGTTCGATGGGGAGTCAGTGCGACTTTTTTTAGGATCACCGCGATGAGGTCGAATCTGCTACTAGTATTTATCATAACTTGGGCCGCGCAGCTTCATGCCCGTAACATATGCTGTATGAGGTGTAGCGGTAGAACGACCAACAAGGTTTTACAGAGGATTTGAAGTGTCATAACATTTGCCTTGACCAGGGTATGCGCTGCCGTCACTGCGAGACAATTTCGTTGTCGATTTACCAGATTACGCACTCTGTTATACATAACCTTAGAATGCTCAGCTCTTGTCGGTTGTATACATGTTAACTCAAAAGCTGCGGCGAATTTGACAAAATGATGTCCCTTTTTCTACGTTCGTAGATCCGAAATAACTCCCATCATTACCATTGAAGCTATAACGTGTCTCATAACCATTGGAATGACGACGACCCAGATATATGCTGTTCATGGTGTTCTCCCATTTCACTTGCATGATAAGTATGTGCCGTACGTGAGAGCATAAACGAATGTACGTCGGCATGTGTAAAAGATACTATCCGCTGTTGTAGCCATGCTAATTGCATAAAATAACCGTGCCATGAGCAAAATACCTCTTTCTATTTAGCACTCACCCGCGTAGCCGGAAATATGACTATAAAGTTGGTGTTCACCACTTCATAATAAACCAAAACTTTTCCCCTCAATGCAATTTATTCTGATTTAACTGCATCAGGTTCCGGTCGCACAAACATTCACATGTCTGCTTGCTTGCCTCCTACTGAGCTGTTTCCAATATGCATTACGTCATGAATATATAGCTAATAAAATGCAGTACACATGTTTATCTTCCAATTATGTTTTACGTTGATGCTTCATCATTGTAACATATTATGTGACCGTGGTACAAAAGCAGTTAAATCGTCACGCGTCGGCGCCTTGAATGTATTCATACCGTTATATGATCGACTCCGCCTGTTGGCATGAATGTCTATAGTCCACTTAATGGATCGCGTCGGCGTGATTAAATCACCATCTGTATGCGTGAGGTACATTCGGCTTTGCGAGGGGCAAATGTAACTAATTGAATTGTCTTTCAACAGTGCAACATTAATGTTCAGCATCAGGTATGAGTAATAGTCAAAACGCTTGACGCCAAATCGAAACCGAAACTTCATTATATTGTTACTTATACACGAGCTTTGCGAATAAAATGGTGACGTAAGTTAGTCCATTCACGTGTAAAGATCATGGTAGCAAATAAACATGTTGCTCATCCTTATAAATCCATCGTCTGTAGTGAGTGCGTGGAAATATTTCTCCGACTATGTTTCTGAACCAATCGATGACTAAAATGTATGAATAGTTGGATGACAGAAACTACATCTCTACATCTTCTTGCTGCTATATAAAACGAATGTAAGATGTCGAAAAGAACGAAAAAATAACTGATGAAAATGTGAAATGATTGATTGAGGGAATGCCTCCAAAACAGCTAAGCGGATTAATACAACATGATACAAACGTAACGCTAATTGAGAGGACCTATGACACGGATCTCGTCCGATAGGTTAATTCAATGGCTCGATGTTGAAAACAAGTAGTTGCATCAGTATACATACATAACGTATATCATAACGCTTGTCAAATGGGACCAAATTAAATAAATTCCAAACGCTTGCAGGGTTAATATGTATCTATGTTAGTGACACAGTCAGCACATGCTGGATTAACTAAGAATAAATATGCCACTTTCATTTAATTCCGTGCACACTTTGTGAGTATTGTAATTATTCTTCCGATACAACCAGTGCACCTTTCTGCATTTAGAGATACATGACCGAAGGTTCAGTCAATAACAAAGCCAAAAGTACACCTTGTAGAGACAGCATGTCGCCGAGAACAAACTTATATTTAATAAAAAAACCTTGAAATAACCGAAAACCAAGTAACCCATAGCAGTTTTATAAAATGCTGCATGTTTTAAAGTGGTTTTGCATATACAATGTCTAAACGATGGACATTCTTCTAGCTTGAAGATAATGGCATAATGCTGTTCAGTGGCCTTTACGTTGTCAGGTTGCATAGACTATTATATACAAATCCCGTATCGGTGCTGTATGGGACGAGAAGTAAAATGAAACTAGAGCAGGATATTTATCGGACGCTGTTCACTAGCATGACTGATGTAGGTATCATGCATTTGTAAGCTACATATGTAGGGAATAACCGTTCGAGGTTTTCACAATTCAATATAGTCATGTTAAATCAGATACTGCACAAAGAAAATAGCAACTGCTAGACATTTAAATATGACTTTGTGCCTAGTGTAGCTTTGTGTTTCGCCAACATGTGGCATCCCAATGCAACTATACTCATAGACTATGCTGTATGGTGCCATTAATAGTAAGCATACTGCTGGAAAACTGTCCAGATTTATCAAGACAATCTGGATTTGTTCTGTGATAAAATAAATGAATGCTGCTGTTTATTTATTGTAATCATAATTATCATGTTTATTCAAGTGCAGGGACACTACGGTCTTATCCCGCTATAGGCCTGTCCAAGTATGCGTCACGATAGACTAGATCTTGGGATTATTTCTTGTAACATTATGTGGTGGGTGGAATAACTAAGGGTATATTGTCATCCAGATTTAACAATGTATATGCGTCCCCATGAGCTCGGTGTGGGCAACAAAATGCTTATGGTACTCACACAGTAGCTGAAATATATTGGCCGTGAAGTAAGCCGGTCAAATTTGTCCAATACGCAACTTCGGGCTACTACTATATGGAAAGTTGAATCGTGTCAATCTTATCTTCAACCTTGTGCATGAAATATTTCGTTATTGATGGTGCAAAACTGACCTAATGCGAACAAATATAAAACAGTTAAATAACCAAATGTATGTATGTATGTATGTATGTATGTATGTATGTATGTATGTATGTATGTATGTATGTATGTATGTATGTATGTATGTATGTATGTATGTATGTATGTATGTATGTATGTATGTATGTATGTATGTATGTATGTATGTATGTATGTATGTATGTATGTATGTATGTATGTATGTATGTATGTATATGTATGTATGTATGTATGTATGTATGTATGTGTATGTATGTATGTATGTATGTATGTATGTATGTATGTATGTATGTATGTATGTATGTGTATGTATGTATGTATGTATGTATGTGTCTGTATGTATGTATGTATGTATGTATGTATGTATGTATGTCTGTATGTATGTATGTGTATGTATGTATGTATGTATGTATGTATGTATGTATGTATGTATATGTGTCTGTTCTGTATGTATGTATGTATGTATGTCTGTATGTATGTATGTATGTATGTATGTATGTATGTATGTATGTATGTATGTATGTATGTATGTATGTATGTATGTATGTATGTATGTATGTATGTATGTATGTTATTCTTTGGTAAACTTTGCTCTGTTGTGGTTCGGTGACTGCGTCTCAGAGAAAAATATTGAAAGTTGGTAACAGGCATATGTGCTATTCGGGCGATAATCAATCCGCTGTTTTTATTCCATTATTACGCCATTATATGAGTCATCGATTGTTGCCGTCTGTGTCATGTGTTCACATCCCATTACATATTGCGATGTGTCGTGCCTTGTCTGTAAGAAGCAGATAGTACCGGTCCAATTGCGTAGAGATTAGCTGATTGGCTAAAGTGGGCATATGTTTTAAATGCTTATAGATATCGGAAAAACGACAAGGTGTTTTTATAATGTTCATCTCCGGAATAACAAATACCCATAGAATCATTGATTCAGCGGCTAAATAAATGAGATACACATCACAAATATACTGGTTCCCGTTTTCGAATCCGTGCTCCTGATACGAGGCCATCCCTCAAACTTCAAGCTGGCGGATATCATTCAGTGCGTATGTAATTGCCTTCTTTTGGTTATTCGGTCGACCACGATGATTCACTTTGAGCGAGTTCAGTATAGGATTAGATAACAGAGCGAAGGTGCAGTTAGCTTGATGAAATGATGTAGAAATAACGATTCTCGTGTCTAAGGGACCATCCATTTTGGCCCAATCGCATTTGTCAAGACGTGTGGGCGGGAGGGGCGTATGCATAGTAACTGAGTAATAAGGCGCAAACATTAATATGTATTGAATGCCTAAGCAACAATATAGCTTTATCATTACAATGTATCTCATCCTATGCGTGACAGAGCCCAATCTGTCATATGTTTGCTGCGCCTGCTTTATCTTTACCGCGTCTATTGCGTGAAATCATTCATTCTGTTGAATTATGAACATCACTTGAATGCAAACATGTCTATTGTTCCGTGATAGCATCGCACTGGCGCCAGATAATTTTGAGGAAAACCTCATATGTTTGCAAAGGCTATACTATGGATTGCATTAGTAAAGGTACATAAATATATACATAAATGGATGCATACCTAAATGCATATATCTATATGTGTCTATATATATGAACATATATATATATATATATATATATATATATATATATATATATATATATATATATATATATATATATATATATATATATATATATATATATATATATATATATATATATATATATATGTATATATATTTATATTTACATGTATTTCTATATATATATGCTTGAATGTGTTGGTGTGTATGTAAGTGAATATTTATATATATATATGCATATAAACTTTAAATATTTATGTATGTATCTATAAATATAAATATATATGATATATATATATCTTGACTCACCGAGTATTATATATAGTATATCTCTGCGCATACATAATAGTATATATATTTTTTGCATTATATATATGTATATATAAGTATATAACACTCTCAGCAAAATATCGCCATCATAACTTGACATAATAGATATGTTTAACCGATCAGTTCATAATTAGTAAAACCAATTATTTATATTCTACAATTTGAACACCATATCTGCGCTTTCGTGTCAGTTTTCATTAGCGAAAAGTTTGGGTGATGGCCTGAGTACGAGTTACGTAATGAATTTAGCGAAACGGACAATTTTAGCGCGCTGAGCGAACTAACAGGTCATTGTCATTTCCTTACTGTTAATACATACCTGATAAAATTTTTATCAGAGCTGTGAATACGAGCGCTTTCTTTTCTTCATTTTGTCTTTCAAAATCTGACAATCTCAAATGAATTTGAATTTGTTCGATAAAAATCAAAGAACCAGAGTGCGCCAACATATTGCCATCATAACTTGACATAAAGTAAATGTTTAACTATTAATCATAATTAGTAAAAGCCAAATATGTATATTCTACAATCGAACACCATATCTGCAGCCTTTCGTTTGCAATTTTCATTCATTGAAAAGTTTGAAAATTATGGATTGAGTACGAGTTGGGATCAATTTAACGGACAACTGTTTTAGTTTAAACCTGGTTAACATGAATAGACAATTCATGACCAACTGCATCTTGAATTATAATAAGACTTCGTGATAAAATTTCCTTCAGTCGTTAGCGTAAGGCGCTTTCTTTTCTTCATTTTGCTTTCATGATGTGGACCAATTGCAAATGAATTCATAATGTTCGATAACATATATCAATGACACCCTGTAGTAAAAGTGAAACAACCAACGCATATAACTAAACGAGTAAATCTGATTTGAAGCGTATCGAAGAAGTGGCGGCGTGGGGGGGGGGGGGGGGGAGGGGTATGTGCAGTGATAAAGCGTAATCGAGATCAATTTGTGTTAATGCATCATTACATTAACAGAATATAGATAATGGCTTAAGATGCGGACGTCATACTGCAGTTCCGCAACTGTTACAGCATCTATCATTAGTTACTAGCGACTTTGCCATCGGTAAAAAACCGTTATAACATTACCTTCCGTCGTTAGCGTAGGGCGCTTTCTTTTCTTAATTGTGCTTTCATGATGTGGACCAATGCCAAATGGATTCATAACATTCGATAACATATATCAATGACACGCTGTAGTAAAAGTGAAACAACCAAAGGCATATAACTAAATGAGTAAATCTGATTTGAAGCGTAGCGAAGGAGGTGGGGGCGTGGGGGGGGGGGTGTTTATGTGGAGTGATTAGGTGTAAACGAGATCGATTTGTGTTAATGCATCATTACAATAACAGAATATAAATAACAGCTTAAGCTGCGGACGTCATACTGCAGTCCCGCAACTGTTTCAGCATTTATTATTAGTTACTAGCGACTTAACCATAGATAACTTGCCGTTTAAACACTACATCAATCCACTCAGAGTTGTTGTGCTATATTGAGTTCCTTGCAAGAGGTATCATCACACTATTCCCTAGTTAATAGATCAACCATTGATATATTTCAGTATTAAATACTTCATATGCGTGGTTCTTTGGGAATCATCATCTGTCAATAGAATGCTGCAGGCGCACATAATGTCCCATTATATTATTTGCGGCATATTGCAGTAGCCAGAACTTCGGTCATTGACGCGGTAGAAGGCATTTTGATGTATCCTTAGTTAATAAGGCGGCACTGGTAATAAATGCTTAGCTTCTAATAATAACGTGATCATAATTAAGCACCCTTAACCACAGCAGTCGAAGCAAAGAGCTTACGCCCCATTCAAAGCTGTCAATAAAGGCATTGAGCATAGTGTTCAATCCTAGGCGTGACGTAACCACTTTCAACCAACTCATTAGCACTGTGAACAAGTGATGTCTAGAGAGGATGAACGTCAGAAAAGCGGCTACGTGCCTTGTGTCTGATATTGGAATGGCATCTGTTTCCTATGTGAGCAATTTGACGGATACGTTAATATTTGACATTACAGTACGCATCAAACAATCCTGTGCAAACACAGCTAGATATCTTGAAGAACTAAGACCTTGGTAAAATGGGAATGTCTATGTAGCTGAGATACCGCTGTCTTTATGATGGGAATCGTAATGTTTTAAAAGTAGCATACTTAATGTTGATTACATAGCTCTTTCTAATTACAAAATACCGATGGATGATTTTCTTTTGATGCTTTGTTGCATGACATAATAAAATTGAACGGAAACTCATTTTTGCTTTTGCCAGACCACGGATGCTTCAGCGGTAAAGTACTTCTATTTTGGTACTGACTGACTATGTAAATTGAACTGCTTTGCTGGGGCAGCCCATGTTTAGATATTCTAGGCCAACTATTGCGCCTACAGTCAAATTCAAAACCCCTTCGTATGCTCACCTGGCGCTGACATAGCTGACAATCGCCAGTTGCCTTTTCTGTTTTTGGATTAGACTTTCACCTGGTCCCTTGTAGACGTTGTCAACCTAATGGATGTTGCCGACATTACTTTTACAGTGCCTTATTTTGTACAAAACGAAAATAAAAAAAGCGATACATATTCAAATAAACGAATGAGTATGCTCGATTATGTCAATGAATGCGGGCATAATAACGTTCAGCTATATTTCAGTATCTTGGAGTGCCCGGACTGGTGAATAGCACATCTTTGCGGTTATTACACCGGCCGTATAGCCCTAGAGCTGTTATAAATTGCAGATGGCTGTGATTCATTACAGGTGACTTTGAGATTCACGTTTTAATATCTCCTATTGTTCAACCATTATGCATCAGCTGGTGTATGTTCCGATTGCAAATGGTTTTCGGTTTATTTATCCAAATAAGGTTTATCAGGGCAAACGAGCGAGTCAATTCAAACGTATAAAAACTGTAGCCCGCCCTTAGTAGGTCTAAAATGCCTACTTCCCTGTGATGTATGCCTTCACATTAGCAATTCAATGAATACTTGGCGCCTCCAAACAAGTTGATTTGTAAGTAAACTCTCTGCCGGAGGCAGATGTTCGGATGGTTGCTTGAATATTGCAAAACGACATCTACATAATTATGCTAGCGGCAGGGAATGAGGAGGAGGGTCTAAGGCTCATAGACACAAACGAACGTGGTTCCGCTTGGGCTTCCATGAGCCGGAAATAATCTGATACACGGAACACGGCAACAACAGGTGTAACTTGTAAGGCAAGATAAGTATCTGCCTTCGAACTGTTTCCTTTTCGTACAAAAGGTTGCTGAGTTAAGCTGTACCTGTTAATGTTAAACTGGACGGTTTTCCCCTTCGAAACCCATTAATCAATATACTCACAGCTTTCATTAATATATTGGTTGATGT
>CM067350.1:43233495-43345995 GCA_034190875.2 Urechis unicinctus | reverse complement strand
CTTTTTCGACTGACTTCCCCACTCCTCATCTTGCTAAGGATCGTTAGAATGTCCCGTACGAAACGTCCGTGTCAAAACAAACGTTCAGCGCAATCTGTTGGAAAGTACCACGTTGTTCCAACACGTATCGTAAAGTGTGCGAATATTAACATGAATGTTACAGCTGATCCACCATCATCAACGTCTTATTGTCGGACAATTCGCAATGGTATAAACCATTTGTACTGCGGTTACAATTGCGCGCTGATCCTTGGCAACAAAATGCGACTCACTCTTCATCTGAGATTGACAAACATGTTCAACTGTACAAGCAAATCGCTAGGCAAAGTTGGGAACAAATAGCATCGAAGTATATGAGGTGATACATGTTATGCAAGAAAGGTGGAACGCATTATAGCAGGTGACTTATTGAAGCCCATTGGTAAATATCTGGGTTGATAAACTATATTTCACATTGTAGCTCTTAAGAAAATTGCTTTTTATTAATAAAAACGACTAGTTGTGATTAAAATAACAGCAATCGTTGATAATAATTGTGAGGATATTAATAAAGTAATACAAATATCACTGCAAACCAATTATCCACTCAGTATATTTATGACTAAGGCATAATTATCAAAGGCATAGTTGATTCGTTTCTACCATATACAGCTTTCGTCACTCAGTGTAACGCTGTCACCAGATATTGATTTTAAGCACGTGACTGGCTGTCCGCGTCACATTACTAAAGGCTTGGTACCCTTTCTTGGTGATGAATGGCATGGAATATCTATATGCAATGACGAGCAATATCTATGGATGCAAGACGATAACAAATGACTGGGCATAATAGACTTACTGGAGCTGCCATTCACGTAAGAACCAGTAAGTACATCCTGGCACATGGGTACATAAAATACACAAGTTGGAAAGAGCTGTTGCATAAAAAACAACACCCGATTCGGAATCGCAATAGCATCATTATGTATTTCATTCCATTTTGTGAGGCAGGTGCAGATTTAATTGGTAGACCCATGTCTGAACAGTGATACATAGTTAAAGGCCGCAGATTAGGCCAAAAAGATATGGCTGTAATTTATACCTATTGCGATAACGCGTCAACATTTCTGAATAGTGTACATAACTACATACGTCACATTTATGTATACATTTCATGATTTAACAGCTCTATTCAAAATAGCACTCCTCATTTGCTAGATATAAACATCGGCAATTCTTCTACAGAGTAAGCCTGGGACTCCTCCCCCCACCCCCCTTTCCTGTTTTTAAATACGAACAGAGCCATTTTCTAATGATTGAAGACCAAAGTGATCGCCGAGGCCATCGCATGTCCCGCTCAGGCTCACTGCTCAGAAAGGGCATTTTTCCACGACTGACTAGACAAACTGATTGCGTTATTCACGTGTCCTCTTAGCAAGTAGAACAAGCAGAAGTTCATGCTTGCAATGAAACGATAGTACCACAAAACGATGCAAGCCATCCATTGCTAGGCTTACGTGGCTTAATGAGTTGTCTATGGGGTTCTTCATCTACACTAAAGAGGCTCACAGTGTATGCCACTACTGCCCTCATTTGTGATCCCACACTGACAAATGTGTATAAGGCATTTAATTTTATGGCATTATACTCATAGGGATATTAAGTAAAGGTTGCAGTGGGCAACTCCTTAATCACGCACGGCAGTAAATGTTTCATAATAAAGCAACTCGCCTTTGAGGTGGTTTTCATAGTGACACTGTTTTGCCGTTCATTCGCTGATGATGATTCACCGAGAACATTGCAACCGTCGTGAAATGACCCGACCAAATATGCATCTGAGAATAGTGTGTTAGTTGAATGCAAATATGTGAGTGATAATTCTACGCAATCCTTTGATGCCAAACATTATATAGACATTGATAAACGCAGTGCGGGCCTTACAATCAGATTATTTCGCTAGACCACACAAAACGAAACAGATCCGCAATCAGTTTGTGTGTTATTTTTCCGTTATTGGTTGGGTTCTGTTTATAGTATCACAGCTTTCGCGCTAGTCACTCCATTGCTCACGTTAGATAAGTAAGTATACGAGGGTCCACGTCATTGATTCGACGCGCCGCCGCCTGGGTAGTTGTCCTTTTTTTATGGTTTTTTTTTCGGTTAACTGCACGTATTGATCACGCCGAAAGGAAACAGTATTTAATACCAAATGGTTTGCATTTTGTTACCATAGATAATTGTTATGATATAGATATTATGATCCTGGAGGCCGCTAGTTGCCGCTCCTGGAGCTTTACTGCACTCATCCTTACAAATACCTGGCTAAATCAACAGCAGGAGTAATAATTGATAGTTCGCTATAAGTGGTGATTACTACACTGGCTGGACATAATGTTGGTTAGTAGCGTATAACACGCTTCACTACATAGCAAATATAATTCATAATGAGCACAAGCTCTGCAACTGGAATAAATAATGCTCGACCCAGTGCGTGTATTACCATTCCGTCAAAGGCATATTGAGCTATTTTAAACCATGCACTTTTGTATGTCATCCAGTCTTGCGTTGTTACCTGATATTGATACGAAACATAAGATTGATTATCTACGCCAGTCAAATGTAGGCTTAGTTCCCTTTCCTGATGATGGATGGCATGGAGTATCTAAATGTGACGACACGAAATGTCTGCTGATCCATGTCGATGACAAATGACTGGGCGTCATCGGATTTAAGGTTATCTTAATAGAGCTGTCACTCATGTAAGAACCAGTTAGTATATACGAGCACACTTATAGACTTGTTTGAAAGACCTGCTGAGAAAACCAACATTCTTTTCGAGAACCTTAATAATAAAATTGTGTATTTCTCTCGTTTCTCTGGCGTTACATATTGGCGTCCATCTTTTAATGCATAGACCTACATCCTCTACAGAAATTTATCGATAAAGGCCGAAGGTTTGCAAATACCTAAATGACGAAAGTGGGGAATTAAAATATATTCCTGTTAATCCAGCACTAGACACTGTAAAGTGTCGACATTTCCCCCACCCCCAATACGAATAGAGCCTTTTGCCCCCCCCCCCCCCTATACAAATAGAGCCATTTGCTTGGGATTGACGAACCAAATGATCACAGAGGCTGTCTTATGAGCAGCCATTATGCCCAGTTGAACACGAATAGTGCTAATTAACGTACGCGTGTTGACCAGCAAAGAGCTCATGCTACCGAAAATACGAATTCACAAAAAAGTGTTCAAGTTATCTATTACTAAGCTTACGCCGTAGAGGCTCAGTTGAGTCATACTCCTGTGCGTCGCTCCTGCTTCAGTGATGATCTCATTATTCCAATGCGTATTATGCATCGCCTGGACTTTATGGCTATGTGGCAACTGCAGTAATACTGTGTGAAACTCAGGAGCGGTCATTTCATGGTATAACATATTTTGGTATCTATAACGATTCTAACATAAGTCGGTTCACTAACTGTAGCCTGTCATTATAGATTATAGCTTATCGTGATGCAAAAGATTTATGAAATATATGGATTTGATTTCATAGGTTCTATAAGAATGATTTGTAGCTATTTATTTTATTCTTGAACCATCTATATTATATGTGTATCGTACAAGAAAATTCCCTACAGCTACCGATAGCTAATGATGTACCATCGCAATGAAGCGTAACCTCAATTTTAACACGATAACAGCAGAACGGATTGACCAACAGCATTGAGCAAAACATCTGAATTAGGAATAACATCTGTCGCAATCAGTGATACAACAGATATGACATAGATAGCCCAATTTATTTGGCGATAAATGAACTCGACGCCGGATTGTACTCTTATCTTGGTGATTCTCTCGCTGCACTCCTTCCACTCTAATGGCAAAATGAAACTCAGATACATGCGTTTACATGTTCAACATTAAGTCCACACAGTTACATTTTATATCAGTTGGAAGCGGATAAGTAGTGGGTAAGCAGAATATTCACAAAGGCAATCGAATCGTCACGTTGTCTGTCATCGGCTGGTTTCTCTATCTTGCTGTTCCTAAAGACAATAGTTTGAATGGTTATAGCTACGAGGAACAGACGTTTCGGAGGCCTGTCGCAAGGGCAGACTCTACCGGTTTATCTGACCGATTGTTCGATAAAATCAAAGGGTTTTTATGATGTATTATTCTCATCCCCTTCTGCTGCATGGTCGGAACGATTTGGCATACCATTGCTACATGTATTATCCCTACAACCCTTCCAACCTCTTAATCTGATATCTAGGAATGCTCGTAAAATAATTCATTGATATGAGTATAAGTATAAAAACTTGTGCTCGTAGCACGATGTAGCACACAGCATTCTATACCACGCATATTCTCATGTTCGCATATTCGGTGTTCCCATGATGGTTCTTTTCATTTTTAAAACAATTCCGTGCTGTTCAGACAGTGCAAAAGCGCATGAAATTCCACGGAACATACGCATTCGACAGAAAAGTCAAATGGTCTGCATTGAGTAATGGCTTTATATTTGACGCTACATCACAAACACTTCAAGCTAAGGTGTATACGCCTTCGGAGGAGAAGCAACGGGAAATTGCGGCGCGTCATTTTTATTCTCGCCTATTTAGAAGATTGACCTTCGATTTATACGCAAAATACGCGGAGATTCCAAATATGATCTACAGGAAGATACCGATTAATTCTTGCATCAGAGGATATCGTGACATATTGTGTGTTTATCTTTGACATGTCTTATGAACCAATAGGGTCCGAGTCATCGGAGCGATAATCTGCAAGTAATTTAATTCACCACCTAAAGTATGATACATGTTCCATAATTGTGTCTCGACAAGTTCTACTATTATTACGCCAAAGTAATGTAAGCATTATAGCAAACGGTGGTTATCGCCACTTAAGGTTCAAACGTGAAGCAACTACAAAGCAAGGAAACTGACATTCTTGAACGCAAATCCATCCGACCATGCACTTACACATGCCAACACGCACACACATACACACGCACTTGAGCGTGCACGCGAGCAGGCTGGTATAAAGCCTCCAGTTTATAAGCGCCAGTTTATAAGGATTTCTGCCATATAAACGCTACAACAAAAACACATAAACGTTGTCCACATATGAACGTGTACAGTGTGAACACTCGGGCATGTGCAGTCGTCAAGGATCACTGGCGATATTAATCTGTGTTTGCACATTTTGAACGCATTATCGACAATGTGTTGGTCGTAGATGTATATGGCATTAACGTATACGAATTGTTTGCGGTTGTGATATTGTACATAATGCATCTACAAATTTGATGTTACCCCATAGGATTACGGAAAAAGTCGAAGGTACTTTATTCATGCCATGCGATAGGATAGCATGTCTACCAGTACCAACGAGTTTCAGGTTGAGAACGCTGATTTGGTAATAATGGGGTGTGATTTGAACATAGAATTTACTTAACTTAAGTGTATGCATACTTCATCGTTAGCTCATTTATGTAAACGATGATGTCTCATTACACGCCTTTTTTATACCCTGAGCCAATGTCGTTTTTTTTTGTCGAGAGAATCTTGGGTCATCGATTGTAAGCCATGAATGTGAATATAAAATGCCAGATGTGCGAGAAAGCCAAACTCTGCAAATATATCGATTTTCTTGTTCCGCTTGAAAATGGATTACCCACTACAGGAATGATAAAAAGTACTATGGTTAATGTTACTAACGACTACTGAACAAAATCTTAGTTTACCATGCACCAGCTAGACAAATTGTTGCCGACCGAATGCACCAGCAGGATAAATTGTTGCCGACCGAATGCACCAGCAAGACAAAGTGTTGCCAACCGAATGCACCAACAAAACAAATAGTTGCCGATCGAATGCACCAACAAGACAAATTTTTACCGATTGAATGCCCCTATAAGACAAATTGTTGCCGACCGAATGGCAGCTGCTCACGCGACCATAAGAACACTATTGGATAATTTATGCGAAGCATTTGATGGCAAATATTATAGGTTGCATAATTCCGTTTCATACAATGAGGCTGAAATCAATGATCTTTACATATCTATATACACGGATGCCACATCATACAGCACATCTGGTAAATGCATATTTAATCATGTTTTAACTGCTAAGCAGGTCGAATCGGTTACGCAAAACATGTTACCGGATTAATCCGATGGCTATTCGGATATCACCTTCGATTATACTACGAACGTCTCTCAAGGACCGTTTGTCCATATCTCATTGTTCTTTAATGCGATGAACATTCACAAGCCCCACCTAATATATTGCTTTCCCTGCTGATACCTGTACCAAAGACTAGAAGGAAATTGTTGAATAATTTTGATAATGACGGGTCAAATGCAATCAATGGTATTTGGGATAAACAACCTGATAATGTTGTATCATCTCATAGTGATCTACTAAAATAGACCGATCTGCAGTTCGGTTTAAAACAGTGCTCAATGCACGTTTGTTTAGCAAAAGAAAATAGATCACTTTACTATTCATGGCTAATCCTGTTTTGTAATTGTATTGGACGTTTTAAAGGTGCTTGACGTAAACGTAAAGGGCTCTTCCAAATATTCTTAAAATTCTTATTTGCACGTACACTTATCAAAACCTGAAGGTCTTGTGGAATGCGCCTTCCCAAAGGTTTTTAATTGCACAAATGGCGTTAAACAAGGCACAGTGTTTTCTCTTTTATCATTTTGTCTGTATGTTGACGAACGTTGGATGTACCATGTGACATCACTATGTGAGTGCATTAAGTAATACCGAGTATGTGTCACTCATTGCGTCTTCCACAACAGCTACTAAGAAAATACTTTGCATTTGCGAAGAATTTCGACTGAGTACTGTTTGCAGTTAAAATCTACAGAAAGATAGTCTTTAATGCTTATTATACACTATAAAATTGTCTCTGTCATAATTGATTGTTCTTCGCTCTAATTATTCAAGGAATCATGTTTTCAATTGTTTTTATTACGCAGCTTAGTCATCTAACAGGCGATGCCCAATTCATTTTTTATATATTGTATACCGAGGTCTAAAAACCCTTTATCGTGCCAAAGTCACTCAATATTGAACTAAAAAAACTACCCTCATGTCAAAAGAACCCGGTGCCAGTGCTTGTCATGGTATTTTTACTTGAAATGGAATACCTTCTATTGAAAACTATTGCTTGCCTATATTGCATAAAGCACCTTCCGTGTTGCTTCTTTATGACATGAATTCATTAACTTGGAGCAAGTCACTTGGGCAAGTCAAAAGTCTTATTGGACCATGCTGTGCAATATCATTGATAATGTCTTCAAGCGACGGAGACGAACCCGTTTGACGTAATTAAACTCGGCTCAGATGTAGTCCAAAACACTGGCAGTGGTATAACGTATGAATATGCTGTCTCACTGTCATCTTTGGTCGAATTAATTCAATCTAATCATAACCCATATTTCCATTGGGTGTACGTGGATGATGTTTGGGTAAGGAAATAAAGCGTCACGTTGATAACGGGAATGTTTTCTATTGGAGCCTATGTGCAACGTATCGAACAATCATTACTGCGAGTTCTACACATCATTCCGTTGCATAAGCGTCTATGAATATAATTCCTCGATCCCCTCGCTCGATTATTTAGGTGTGTGTATTTGATCTCATATGGCATTAACGTTGTGCTACATCCAGATAAAAAGATTCTTAGCCATGAAAACTGATGCTAGGTTAGTGCTACTTTAGGCCATTGATTCTTTCATCACCCATGAAACATTGTCTAACTTTTTTTTACCTGATGTAAATGCATATATCAATGAGTGCTTTAGAATTAGGGCCGTTACAGAACGCCAGTGCGCCACTAGATACATCTATGACAATACTAGGTTAGACGTCAATCATTGGAAGAAATGGTCCTCTTAATACCATGTTACTTATGGTGTAATAAGGTCGTTTCGAAAGTGATGCTAAACACATTCTGTGAGTAAATTGATTTGCCTCGTCATATCTGTCAATAAGGATTGTATGGCTTATGAAACCTAGATTTTGAGCACCACTGTTCGATATACACATGCTGTTCTCATTATAAGAGGGCTCCGCTATTGATTATAATGCGTTTGTAGCACTCTGATATTACAAAGAAGCACACATTTGCATCCAAAAAATCTTATTTTTTACCGCGCGGCTGACAAATTATAAAATGTCATCCTGGTGCCACATAACTTATTCTTCGAAGATTCAGTGTGTAAGATTTATACAAACTGTTAAAAACATTCGGTATGTCGTTTCGATAAATACCAGCGCCTTGATGTTAAGTGGGAAATAACATTACTGAATATAAAAATTCTATCCCAGTTTTTTAAATGAAATTAAAAACATCGGTAAGGTGCTATTCTGACAATCCATGTATGTCATTTAACCTCGGCTTCAAACTGCAGCACGATTATTATCGCCCATCGCATTAAAGAGTATGATGTAAAGTGATTGTTCCGTTTAGAAAAATGTTTAGCATTTTGAAGTCTGACTTAGATTGAATAACTAAACAATACTGAAGTGCTTTGCACGACCAGTACTTGCTTAATGTGCGACGTTGCATTCGCTGTTTTGCATAAAATATTCAAACTATCAACGCACGACCCGGTTTACACTCGCAAATGTTAAGGATAGGTGCAAAATTCAAGTAAAAGTATGCCACATTCCTAAATTTTAGACCGATATTAGGCATGCTGCAGTTGAGATTGATAATGCCAAATATGCACATGCTATATGTCCAACGAAGCAGTGGCTACCCATGAAAGAACAATTTATCTGGCATCCTTCGACATTTCGTCGAGAACATTCATGCTATTGAGTACAAATATAGAACTGTGCTTGGCATTTAAAAACGGTCGGTGATTTACAGTTAATATCAATGTGTAAATTTATTTATAAGCTTCAGTTGAGATTATTTGTTGATAAGCTTTAGTTAAGTTTCAGTTGAGAACATCGTCTCACACTATTTCTTATCCTGCACGAACCCGTGATAGCAGTTTCCAGATTTAGCCAACGTTAGTTTCGAAGTCTAGCCGATCGCAAGCGGGTCATCACGATATTAGTTATGAAAGAAATGTAATTAGCAACGCATAATGTGCGTGTCTGTGCGTAGAATAGAGTCAATACTCGGCGCATCTCTGGTCAAGACAATGGCTTAGCGTTGTCACTTCTGTCTAGTCGGCTTAGTCTCAAGTTGACACTGCCTTTGTAATGATGGCGCACTTTGTTAACTGATCGATGCAATGACATGAAATACTAGGCCCAGCTCGTTGCTTTACAGGTAGCTATAGCTAGTTGCATCGACAATGTGATATCCCGGAGTGGCAAATTGATCCTACTGAAAGATGAGTGGAGGCTATGATGTGAAACGTCCAACTAAAACTACCATAATTTGTGTGAGACAAAAAAGGGTCATGCGCTCCTTGCCCTTTATCACGTTTTTACGGTTGTGTTGTCTAGACAAGGACTTGGCAGTGCAAAATAAATCATGGTTTCAGAGGAAAATAATTACTATTCTGAAATACAAAACATTAGTTTGAAAACAACGCTGCATAGTTATGACACGCAAATATGACTCCATAAAGACAGAGATCTTTAGAAGCCTGGTTGCCTCAGTGAGGACACAATTATTCTTCACTGTATGTCCTATTAACAGATTTAATCCTACACCTTCTAAAGGCATTTACAAATGGTTGACCATACTTAGTTGTAAATATGGAAATATAAAATAAATATTAAAAAATAAAAGCAAGCTAATTTAAAAAGATTTTTCTTAAGCATTCCTATTACACACATTTACATAGTGTAGATCAGTTTATTAGTTTCTGATTAAAAATTGCTGAAGGCTATTTAATAACATATACAACAATCATACCAGAAAGGCGTTCATAAGCTCTGTCGAGAACCTTTTGCTTGGCACATTGATTACCTCATGATTCATCCTAGAAAGGCCTATAGAAAACGTTATAGACATGTGTTGAGCTGTTGCCAGGGGTTCAGGTTTGTGTTGGTTTCTCGTTAGCTGGTGTTCTTACCAATGAGAAACTGCGGGGATCAAATCGCTTTTTCGATAGCAGGACGATGTTAATAATTATTAATTCAATAAGCCCTAGAAATGGGAGGCGTTGATGCGTGTATGATGGATGTTTGGACTGAAGTTGAACCAGAATATTCGTTTCGTGTATACATTACTTTTGTTGTCATGAATAATTTAATTTCTCATTGACTTAATAGACAATAGTGCTGTAGTACTTTGGAATGAGGCGTTTAGCTACACGAAATAGTAATCGCACATTTGCAAGGTGATTGTTAAGCAGAATGTTCCATTCAATGTGTCACCATATTGATATACTACGGGCCCCGGGCCCGCTCTTAAACCTATATTTGCAACCGTCAAATGAGGCATCTCTTTTGCGATTCAAGCCATTGGATAGCCACATGTACTACGCTTGCAGTTGCAGCACGTTATGCACACCATGAGACAGCTTTCTTTACTGATATACATTAGATTGTCTGCCCATTAAAACTAAACACATCACCATGGCGTCATGATATGAATTATTAATTTCATCATGCCAGCAATAAGCTCCTCGTTCAGCCAATGACGATCAATGTGTTGAGGCATTCCGTGATTTTCCATTGGAACATTATTAAGTGTCTGTAGTGGATGGCAGCCTATGGCACCATACATGTCAACAGCATCTATGGACTGTCGCCTTCTTGGTTACACTTATATGAGTCTATGTCTTCGCACGCACCTAACTCTGATATACATATCAATAATGTAACTGAGCGGAAATCTAAATGTTCCAAAGGGTATTTCCTCTATCAAATAAGTAGAATAATAGATTCCTGTCTACACTGGGACCACAGTGACTGTTACTACCGGGCCATATAATTGCCATGCTCTACTGACCAATTGATTCAAAAGCTATCTAGGTCGTTGAAAATATTGAAGATTCATTTCCATCATAAGCACTGATATTCATAGTGAATAAGTAGTGCAATCGTATTGCGGAGGCAGTTGCGCCATGTCAATTGTTCTTTTAGTCTTCCCAAGTTATTGTGTCGATTACTTAAATTCAAGCCAAGCCATACTCTTAAGTATCCCCGTGCTTTCTATCATATTATTCGAGGTTATGGAAATGTACAGCTATTTGACATAGCTCGTGTAACAATGGATGCGCCAAATATGAACAAAATAGGTGAGATGTTATGTAATGCGTTAGTGTGAAGTGTTGAGAGATGTATCTTTATTTGCTTCCTCATAATGTGCATGCACAATAAAATCGATCAGTAAAGCACCATGCCTGATACGTGTCCATCACCCACTTACCCGAGCCCCCACCCACACATAATCCCTCCTGAGGGTTTATGCACCCTCAGCCTTGCCAAAGCTTCTCTGGTTCTGACCATACAACAGAAAGCGTTTATTTTGACACTTGCCCTGCAACGGTAACGGTAACATCCTTGGAAGATATCACATTATGTAAGGGATCGCGCTCCCTGTACTGACTAATAAAATTTTAGAACGTCTACATCGGGCTTCGAGAAAAAGGCTTCATATTCATTTCGATCGTCTGAGGAGCGTAGATAACAAAAGAACCAATAGTACATTCCTTAATGTGAAAAGATAACGGGTTGGTGTGTTTACACTATAGTGATCTGCCGCTTCATTGCTAATTCGTGTTTGAGAATTTTTTTCCTTTCATATCCACGTCATCTACCTTTCATATCAGACATTATTCACGGTTAAATATACACGTTTAAGTACGTATGCTTTCTCTATTCATCAACAGGCTGTAACATGCAAGAGCTAATCAATTCCAAGACGAACAATTCGCAACATGTACCGCAGCTGGTGTATATATAACCTTTTGTGTATTGCACCAAACAGGTATTAAAAATTCGTATTGTAGAAATCAGTGTTGTGCAGGCGCGCACACAACATAATGATGCAAATAGGTATCTGCATTTTATTAGATACAGTGACAGCAATGATTATCTATGCTTGTCGCTACTGCACACCTTATCTAATAAATTAAGACAGTTATTACGAAAATATACTTTCATTACAGAATATTTGCTCAACTACATGGCAAAGACCAAATCATACTTTGCTATCTTTTACACAAAGCATTCTCTTTGATGGTAACTTTTCAATTATTGTTGTCAATTTTGTTTGGCTTGTTTTGTATGATAGCCAAATAATCTCAGATATATAATTGATATTTGATATTGAATAGTGTAATGTACTGAGCAATTTAATGTGCGTAACAGTTCATTTAGGTAAATGTATCTAGAGCCAACAGGCTGCCTCAGCATATGCGATTATAATATCACCTATATATTGATTGCTTTGTTCAGTCAAAGGATTCATTTTGACTGAACACAAGCGTACATAATATAGTCAATGATAAACCCACGATGATCAAATCACGGACGAATACCGCCCCGAAAGGTAATTATGGAACACTTTTATTGGCTTCAGGAATTCTCACGCATTCACGTGATGTTTAAGGACGCCTATTTCGTTCGATTCTCATTAATATACAATATTGGCGCACACCTATACAGCCTTTATTACGAAGCAAGAAGGTGTGTTGTGCCTGATTACATTATGCCTGTCCTGATGTCAGAGAAAACGTGCATTTAATACCATTCTCCGTACTGAAAAGGTATTTGCGAGACACATTTCGGCATACACCGATCGTAATATCAGTGTATCGCGTTGTGTAATGTAATGTAATGTAATGTACTGCAACGCCAGTGTTAGAATGTGCTACTGACATTTAACATGCACATTTAAGTCATCAAAGCAGAGCCTTAAACGAAGCACGTTCACTGGAAGATAACCTTCATATTTGTTTCCTGTTTACCAAAAATGAAATGCTTTGTTTGCTGGTTTTATTGCTGCTCTGTTTCTTGGCTACTGGCCCAAGAATTTTTCAGGTTATTGTAGGCGGTTATCTAAAAAGCGTCCTGCAGAAATATCCAAAATAAACGAAAGAGAATTAATGATGTTGACGCAATATTACAAAATACATGTTTTGCCACTGAGAACGAGCGTACCTGTATTACCCACAAATCATCCATGAGCGTTATTGCATACGTAAAGAGGAGCTTCATTCATTTGAAGCAAAGAACAATCCATATTATCTAGCGAACTGAATTATCATACGACTTTGCCGGAGTGATTACAAAGCGGCAACTCTTTAGGACTGCCTGTCTATGCGGTAAGATGGCAAATCCACCTGAGATGCAGACGACAGCTTTGAATGTATGCCGGTGTTGATAGAGTATTCACGCCGATATAAAGGCATTGTTGGCTCGTGATACGGATTTATGTTGGGCAATTGTGATCCGCGGTTGGGACATAAGGTCACAATACTTTACTCATAGCACTGGATCATGGGCAATAAATTTGTTTTCACTTGATTTCGTCCTATTCTATCAGAACATTTTGCTATCAAATCGAAATTTGTGGGTAGTTGAATTTATTAGAGGATGGCATACCTTAAGACGCTTTGATGGCTTTTAGACGGATGCATTATATAGCAATATAATAATTACCGGTCGTGTTAATGAAATTTCAAGGGAGATCACTTATCGCCGAGATTGCGATGGTTCCATTTTGGTGCACTAAATAGCCATATCAAGTAATGTAATTTTGACAGCTATGATTTTACCACTTCGCATTTGTCGCTAAAAACACTTAACCAGAGAACAGTCATCATTCTCAATTTGCATTGCGCTGCTGAATATGCGATATTTTATAAATGGAGACGCATTTTATTACGGATTGGCGTTTTGGATGGAAGAATCACTACGCTAGCGACGTAAATCATAATCCGTGCCTACACTATGTAAAAGTCATGGTCATATACTTCTCGATGATCTGATGGATAATTGATGCCCCTCCTGTTGCAGATATCCACAATATCCTATGCAGTATCAATCGCTCAATATATGCATCGACATCGGTTGAATCGTTACTTGAATTATCATAAGAAACATGGAAGCAGGGTTTTCCTAACTGGTACATTTTTATGTCTAAACTCGATAATAATGTTTATGGAGTAGTATTTTTCGGCAAACAGGAACCATTTTTACCAGTTGATTCCAACCGACATTTGGGTGCCATGTGTCGTCGTCTAGTCATTATATTATACCAAACATATGCCTATCTATTTGGATGATATCGCTTTGTTGGCTCTTTTTGATGTCAGTGAGTGATTAAACACCATCGCTGTGGTTTCCGCAGCGTAACTACATTCATATCATATTTATAATCGCTACATGTAGTTTATAAAGATATGCAATTATCGTTTGATAATGCTAACTGATGTGGACAACATGGCGACAAAATATCATTATGATGGTCATATTTGGTGTAACGAATACAAATTACGCACTACATCCATGATTTTGATACCCATAGTGGAAGTAGAAACACAATACAAATAATAGACCACGCCAGTTCACCAGAAACAGGCCTTTCTTTCCACCATAGCTATCTTTCTGTTGGTCACTGTGCTCAACAATGACGATACAATTGTAATGCTTCATTTTGATATTCGCGGTAAAAGGCATATATTAAAGGTTGCATTAGGATTCAGCAGGTGACACTACCATGGAATCAACAACGGCGTCGGTTAAAGCTATGGAGTCTGTTGATTGGTCGAGGCAGCCAAGCCCCGGAAAGAATCATGATAAATCACTACACATGTGGCGTGTTAACATATTTAATCAGTAAATGGCAATTATGTGGTTATTACGTCCCTTTCAACAACGTGGTGATATCGCGATGACGATGGATGAGGGTAATTGTGATGCTTGGGCAGCTGTTGTTAAGTGCCTGCGCCCACATGGCACAAACCTGTTGGCCAGACTGCACTACAAAACGAACTGCGCTGGATCGAAGGCCTAGGGCAATACTAATGAGCTTCCCAGTCGGATGCTACCCCTTTCCGAAATGGGACCGCCATTCGATCATCCAAGTTATGAATTCACTATTCACGAATGCATAAATTATAAAATGCAGTACATTTGTTTGTGCATTCAGCTAAATATATCAACGCTTTACCATGGCATAGCTGTTTGCGACAGTTCAATCGTCACGCGCGTGCCCCATAAATATATTCACTCGGGTTAATTAACCCATCCTTAATGCAAACATGTCTATAGTCCTTTCTATGGATTGCGCTGGCGCCAAACAACCTGATTGAATCACTATCAGTATTTTGGGCTACATTTTGCTATGCGTCAGGAAAATATAATTTATTCATTTAATCGACATTTATGAGTCATAGTGAAAACGTGTAATGCTACAACGATACAGAAGCACAATTAAATAATATCGTCTGAAATACACGCACTGCACAACTAATATTTCCATACGATGAACACAAGATGCATTGAAATACATCATAAATCAACCACCTTGGGACGGTCTCAAAATCCTTTGTAGTATCCAATGATACAACAGAAATGATAGGAAACAAACAAGCGACTGTACTTCACTTGATGATTTAGCTAGACATGGGTACTCCTTACTTTGTAATCGCATTGGTCCAAACAGCAAAACACATGTAACAATGACGTGTGTAAGCACCATATACTGCGTTACAAGACTTACAGTTCGTATAACAGTACAATGACCGGTTATATTTCAAAGTGAAGAGTATTGTACCAAACAAATCCGCATAGATGAGGTTATTTGCTTTTTTCATGTTTCATTAATATGGTCAATGGAATTTAATTTTTATTACTGTAACACATCCTAAATCTAGCAGGTATAGATGCTCACGTAGGCGTCAGTCGGATTGTGGCAGAAATTAGGTGTTGCGAATCATGTTGTGGGTGGACAACAAAGTGAAATGAACTACTCTTGTGAGACTCGCATTGAATTCAACATAGGGTACATTAGATAGATTCGATTAATTCCAAACCGTTGCTGATATTGTCGACTGTAATAAACAGGCGGTAACCAATGAACAGGTGATTTCGGGGCTGTGCAATACCGCTGGCACCCGGTATTGGAGACTCTTGAAAATGCTCAGTCTATCTGTGGTTTAGGATAGAGACCTGTTGGGTTACAATATTCTAGAGAAGGCTGTTACGTCTTGTGATTGACATTCAATCTGGTTTCACTACATTGACCATATTGTTCAAACATGTGTAGAACATATATTCCTGCTCTTAAACAAAAGCTCCAGAAATGAATGTAAGGCGTATCATGGTGGGCTGTGGTTAAAAATAAACCCTCACTGCAGGTTAGTGTGAGTTTTACGCCGTATATAGTTTGCCAAGACTTCTGAGCGAACAAAAGACAAATGAAAATATTCACCATAGCAAAGCAAAGGGTGTTAAGCTGCATGCAACTTCATTTAAGTAAACCATTATATCCCCGTGTTTAATGCCTATCCATGAACATGTTCGGCGAAGGGCCTGTAATACTTACATAATATATTCACTGAATCGTGTATGTATATAACAGTGCGGATACACTATCAGGCAGAAATAGGCAGTTCATTTTCTTTTCTTTTAGGCAAAGCGAAATGTTGTCTGAAACTAGCTCAATCGGATATCGCACCAGCGGATTAGCCCAAATCATTTTGCAAATGTCATTGGCGTATTTGATTTGACGTATGGGGTAATCACATGTCGCAGCACAATAAGGCGAGCTCATAATTGACGTTATGGCAATCATTGCATGCATTAGCTTCACTGTTACGAAACAATGTAACAGCCGCACTTAGAGCACAGCCTAGTACATACACGTTATGACTGCCATGCATACAGTGGCGCATACTGTATGTTAGAGCCTACACTTGATGACTGCCATACATTGCAAGGCGAGGGTCATGACAGAAGTTAGGGTTAAGTAATAGCGGGGATTGGGTCTAGGGTTGGTACACCCTGCGCCGGTTACGTTTGGTTCATGGTGGCATTTATTGCCATGCCAAGGCACCACAGGGAACTCCGAAAGTTTCAAATGATTTTGCAGTGCCCTGAACAACTGCGACACCGGCTTAGTTAAACTTATGTAGTGGCTGACTTGGGGATCGTGAATATGTTGGATGTGTTGCAGTTTAAGTTATATGAAATGAAAGAAATATGTACCTGATCATAACGCCAGCAAGATGCTGATATGTAACTCAATTATCAAAATAAATTCCACACTCGCTCTTTATTTTTTGGCTCTAAACAGCATTAATTTATGGACATTTAACTAGCTTAAAGATAATGGCATAATGCTGTTTAATGGCCTATAAGATATCAGGTTGCATAGACTTTTACATGCAAATCCAATATTGATGCTGTATATGACGAGAAAATAAACGAAACAAGAGCAGCATATTGGACCCAGTTCGTTAACATGACTGATAAAGGTTTATCGCATACATATGTAGGGAGATATAGGTGGAGATTTTCATAATTCCATTCAGCCATATTTTGCAGACATTGCCGTCAAATCAGATACTGCACTGAGTAAATAGCAACTACTAGCTATTTAAATGATAACAGCTATTTATAATGATAACAGCAATATGGAAGAGAGAACGAAGGTTTATATATAATTATATATATTTATAGAGAGATATACCTATATATATATATATATATATATATATATATATATATATATATATATATAGAGATATATATATAGATATATATATATATATATATAGAGATATATATGTATAGAGAGAGATATAGATATATATATCCCTCTATATACTATCCCTATTTCTAGAGAGAGGGATATATAGACATGTATATATATATCTCTATATCTTTCTCTCTCTCTCCATCTCTCTCTGAATCTAGATATAGACATATAGTAGATATATCTATATATATCTCTCTCTCTCTCTCTATATATATATCTCTCTAAAAATAAAGATCTCTCTGTATCTATCCATCTATATATACCTATATATATATATATGTAGATATATATTTATATATATATACATATATTTATATATATAAATATATATATATATACATATATATCGATATTTATATACATATATATTTATATATATATAAACATATATATATATATATGCATATATTTGCGTTGACACAATATTGGAATTATAAACATATATATGCGTATATTTTGTCAACGCAACCGTAAATAATAGGTTGGCCAGCAGTAAGATATGTATCCGTTGATGCATTTTTAAATAGGGGCGGTATGTAGAAAAGGGCTTGAATGCGCTAAAAGAAATAAATACGTTATACAGATTGTCATAATATTGATATAATAATTTGAACGAATGTCAATTTTGATAGCATATATGGGATTTTCTATCGTTTTTTGTTCCGGCCTGTCACAGCCTGTGCCAAGAAGAAAAAGCGTCGTTTTCGGATTCGAAAGGCGTTTCCCGCCTAATAATCCTTGCAAATACAGGCCTATCGATGCTGAAGACATCTAAATGGTTGCCATGTAGTTACTCTTAACAACTGTGAACTAAACCAAAGGAATTGTGGCGTGCATGTAGACTTCAGGAATAACTGTTTTGAAAATACAGCCCTGTTCTTTGGTTAAGTTGGCTCGGTTAATGCATTCTGGCTATAAAGGCTAAACGATGTACAAAAGGTTAATTGCTATTCAGGCGCAAATAAATCCGCTATTGTCAATCCATAATTACGCCATTATATGAGCCATCTATCCGTCTGTGACATGTCGGCAAAACGCATGCAATGTGCATTTATGACGTTCACCTTCAGAATCACAATTGCACATCGAATAATTGATTCCAAATCAGGGAGGCAAACAACACAAATATACTGGCCTCCTATGTCCATTCCGTGTTCTGGAAACGAGCCCATCCCTCGAACCATAGCAAGAACTGGCGTATATCATTCAGTGCACATTTCGCATCATTAACGATAATGACCTTCTTCTCGTTTATTCGGGCGACCAAGATGGTTCAATTTGATCGGGTTCTGAACACAGTTAGATAACAGAGTGCAGGCGCAGTTAGCTTGATTAAATACACTAGAAGAACGATTTTCGTGTTTTAGGGACCATCCACGTGGTCCCATTGCATTTTCCATGATTTGCAACTGTCACTCTTCATCTGAGATTGACAAACATGTTCAACTGTACAAGCAAATCGCTAGGCAAAGTTGGGAACAAATAGAATCGAAGTATATGAAGTGATAAATGTTATGCAAGTAAGGTGGGACGCATTCTAGCTGGTGGCCTATTGAAGCCCATTGGTAAATATCTATGTTGATAAACTATATTTCACATTGTAGCTCTTAAGAAAATTGCTTTTTATTAATACAAACGACTAGTTGTGATTTAAATAACAACAATCGTTGATAATGATTGTGAGGATACTAATAAAGTAATACAAATATCACTGCAAACCTATTATTCATTCAGTATATTTATGACTAAGGCATAATTATCAAAGGCATAGTTGATTCGTTTCTACCATACACAGCTTTCGTCATTCAGTGTAACGCTGTCACCAGATATTGATTTTAAGCACACGACTGGCTGTCCGCGACACATAACTAAAGGCTTGGTACCCTTTCTTGGTGATGAATGGCATGGAATATCTATATGCAATGACAGGCAATATCTATGGATGCAAGACGATAACAAATGACTGGGCATAATAGACTTACTGGAGCTGCCATTCACGTAAGAACCAGTAAGTACATCCTGGCACATGGGTACATAAAATACACAAGTTGGAAAGAGCTGTTGCATAAAAAACAACACATTTTGTGAGGCAGGTGCAGATTTAATTGGTAGACCCATGTCTGAACAGTGATACATGGTTAAAGGCCGCAGATTAGGCCAAAAAGACATGGCTGTAATTTATACCTGTTGATCCAACAAGTGTTTTGATAACACGTCAACATTTCGGAATAGTGTACATAACTTCATACGTTAGATATAAACATCGGCAAATCTTCTACAGAGTAAGCCTGGGACTCCTCACCCCAACCCCCTTTCCTGTATTTAAATACGAATAGAACCATTTTCTAATGATTGAAGACCAAAGTGATCGCCGAGGCCATCGCATGTCCCGCTCATGCTCACCGCTCAGAAACGGCATTTTTCCACGACAGACTAGACAAACTAATTGCGTTATTCACGTGTCTTAGCAAGTAGAACAAGAAAAAGTTCATGATTGCCATGAAACGATAGTACCAAAAAACGATGCAAGCCATCCATTGCTAGGCTTACGCGGCTTGATGAGCTACCTTTGGGGCGCTTAATCTACACTATAGAGGCTCACAGTGTATACCACTACTGCCCCCATTTGTAATCCCGCGCTGCCAATGTGTACGAGGCATTGAATTGTATGGCATTATACTCATGGGGATATAAAGTAAAGGTCGCAGTGGGCAACTCCTTAATCACGCACGGCAGTAAATGTTTCGTAATAAAGCATCTCGCCTTTGAGGTGGTCTTCATATTCGATCCTGTTTTGCCGTTCATTCGCTGATGATGATTCATTTGGTGGGAAGTTGGTAACTCAATCTATGGCGAAACACACCAATAAGTTTGTGCATATCCTACAATTGGTATGTCAAGCCATGGCGACCCGACCAAACATGCATCTGAGAATATTGTGTTAGTTGAATGCAAATATTTGAGCGAGAATTCTACGCAATTCTTTGATACCAAACATTTTATAGACATTGATAAACGCAGTGCAGGCCTTACAATCAGATTATTTCGCTAGAAATTGTGTAGACCTCACTAAACGAAGCAGATCCGCGATCAGTTTGGGTGTTATTTTTCCGTTATTGGTTGTGTTCTGTGTTATAGTATCACAGCTTTCGCGCTAGTCACACCATTACTCACGTTAGATAAGTAAGTATACGAGAGTCTACGTCATTGATTCGACGCGCCGCCGCCTGGATAGTTGTCTTGTTGTTATGAGGTATTAACAACATAGGATGAGCAGGTCTTGTGAAGGCGTATTGTTGTTAATAAAGCTGCTATTCTGTCGTGCCGCACCGGTGAAAACGGTCACAGGGGACGCTAAGAGTGTGACGACTATTGACGTGCAATATAGCCTCCACATCAGACCGATGGGTTGCAATACTCTTGGAACGGCTGTTTCGCCTTGTGGATGGCATTCAATCTTTTTATTGGTTTCACTAGATTCGGTTAAAGATGAGAAAATTCCGCTCTTTATATCCACAATCTACTAATATTGCATGCTGACTGATATCACACACAAACCGCAATATGTGTTCACGTATACAATTATTAATATGAAGGTAAATTAATAGCATGGAAAACTCAATTCATGACCAGAATCTGAATGAAAACATTGGCGTTTTATTTAAGATAACACCTTGTATACACTCATGAAATCAAACGGCTAATTGCGGCAGTAATGGATGGGTGCATTTGACTGTACTTAAGAATGTTGGTCAAATCGGTTGCGAACAAACCCGAACCAAAGCTGCCTGCGAAGATGGCTTCAAACCTGGTGATGAAGAAATACAATTTAAGCTGTAGCAAATGTGCCAGAGGTATCCCATGCATTGATGATGTGCGGGTCGTATCGCGAATTACTTCGATATAATTAGCAAATACGATATTATTCACCCCGTCTTTTTGGAATCTTTTTAACTTTACGTTTGTATTCAAAATGATAGGGCTTGTAAAAAATGGAATTACCATTTTGGTGCACCTTAATATTACTGTGGTCGACATATTTCACATTTTGTTACCATAAATAAAATTTTAGTCACCAAACAGCAAGTCTAGGAGACGATATGATGATCCTGGAGGCCGCTAGTTGTCGCTCCAGGAGCTTTACTGCACTTACCCTTACAAATACCTGGCTAAATAAACAGCAGGAGTAATAATTGATTGTTCGTTGTAAGTGGTGATTACTACACTGGCTGGACATAATGGTGGTTAGTACCGTATAATACGCTTCACTACATAGCAAATATAATTCATAAGGAGCCCAAACTCTGCTACTGGAATAAATAATGCTCGACCAAATGCGTGTATTACCATTCAGTCAAAGGCATATTGAACTCTTTTAAACCATGCACTCTTTTATGTCTTGCGTTGTTACCTGATATTGATACGAAACATAAGACTGATTATCTACGCCAGTCAAATGTAGGCTTAGTTCCCTTTCCTGATGATGGATGGCATGGGGTATCTAAATGTGACGACACGAAATGTCTGCTGATCCATGTCGATGACAAATGACTGGGCGTCACCGGATTTAAGGTAATCTTAATAGAGCTGTCACTCATGTAAGAACCAGTTAGTATATACGAGCACACTTATAGACTTGTTTGAAGGACCTGCTGAGAAAACCAACATTCTTTTCGAGAACCTTAATAATAAAATTGTGTATTTCTCTCGTTCTCTGGCGTTACATATTGGCGTCCATCTTTTAATGCATAGACCTACATCCTCTAGAGACATATATCGATAAAGGCCGAATGTTTGCAAATACCTAAATGACGAAAGTGGGGCAATAAAATATATACCTGTTAATCCAGCACAAGACACTGTAAAGTGTCAACATTTCCCCCACCCCCAATACGAAAAGACCCTTTTGCCGCCCCCCGGCCCCCATACGAATAGAACCATTTGCTTGGGATTGACGAACCAAATGATCACAGACTCTTATGAGCAGCCATTATGCCCAGTTGAACACGAATAGTTCTAATAACCGACGCGTGTTGAACAGCAAAGAGCTCATGCTACCGAAAATACGAATTCACAAAAAACGTGTTAACTATTACTAAGCTTACGCCATAGAGGCTCAGTTGAGTCATACTCCTTTGCGTCGCTCCTGCTTCGGTGATGATCTTATTATTCCAATGCGTATTAGGCATCGCCTGGACATCGGCTATGTGACAAATGCAGTAATACTGTGTGATACTCAAGAGCGGTCATTTCATGGTATAACATATTTTGGTATCTATAACGATTCAAACATAAGTCGGTTCACTAACTGTAGCCTGTCATTATAAATCATAGTTTATCGTGATGCATAAGATTTATGAAATATATGGATTTGATTTGAAAGGTTCTATAAGAATGATTTGTAGCTAGTTATTTTATTCTTGAATCATGTATATTATATGCGTATCGTACAACAAAATTCCCTACAGCTACCGATATCTTATGATGTACCATCGCAATAAAGCGCAACCTCAATTTTAACATGATAACAGCGGAACGGATTGACCAACAGCATTGAGCAAAACATCTGGATAAGGAACAATATCTGTCGCAATCAGTGATACAACAGATATGACATAGATAACCCAATTTATTTGGCGATAAATGAACTCGACGCCGGATTGAACTCTTATCTTGGTGATTCTCTCGCTGCACTCCTTCCACTCCAATTGCAAAATGAAACTCAAATACACGCGTTTACATTTTTAACATTTAGTCCCTACAGTTACATTTTCATTAGTTGGAAGAGGATAAGTAGTGGGTAAGCAGAATATACACAATCGAATCGTCACGTTGTCTGTCATCGGCTGTTCCTAAAGACAATAGTTTGAATGGTTATAGCTACGAGGAACAGACGTTTCGGAGGCCTGTCATTGAGAATGGAGCTGCCATTCAGTTGTGCATAACCGATGAAAACCGTTTAAGGAGACGCTGGGGATTGCTAAGTCTAATTTTATCTACGAAAAGCCTCGACATTGAACCAATGGGTTACAATATTTCTTGGAGCGGCTTTCACGCCTTGTGACTGACAATCAGTCATTCAGTTTACGCTTGGATTGACTGAATTAGGTGGAGGAATTGCAAAATGCCCACAATTTCTCCTTATTACATTACCTGCTGACTGATATCGCCCACAAGTCGCAAGGGCAGACTCTACCGGTTTATCTGACCGATGAACTTTGGTCAAAGTGTCGAATTGTTCGATAAAATCAAAGGGTTATTATAATGTATTATTCTTATCCCCTTCTGCTGCATGGTCGGAACGATTTGGCATACCGTTGCAACATGTATTATCCGTACAACCCTTCTAATCTCTTATTCTCATATCTAGGAATACTCGTAAAATAATTCATTGATATGAGTATAAGTAAAAAAAAACCTTATGCTCGTTGCACGATGTAGCACACAGCATTCTATATTACGCATATTCTCATGATCGCATATTCGGTGTTCCCATGATGGTTCTTTTTTCCATTGTTTAAGCAATTCAGTGCTGTTCAGACAGTGCAAAAACGCATGAAATTCCACGGAACATACGCATTCGACAGAAAAGTTAAATGGTCTGCAAAGAGTAATGGCTTTATAAATGACGCCACATCACAGACACTTCAAGCTAAGGTGTGTACCCATTCAGAGGAGAAGCAACGGGAAATTGCGGCGCGTCATTTTTATTCTCGCCCAAATTGTTGCCGACCGAATACACCAAAAAAAACAAATTGTTGCCGACGGAATACACCAGCAAGACAAATTGTTGCCGACCGAAAACACCAGCAAGATAAATTTTTGCCGACCGAATGCACCAACAAGACAAAGTGTTGCCGACCGAATGCACCAGCAAGACAAATTGTTGCCAATCGAATGCACCAGCAAGACAAGACAAATTGTTGCCGACCGAATGCACCAACAAGACAAATCATTGCCGACCGAATGCACCAACAAGACAAATTGTTGCCGACCGAATGCACCAACAAGACAAATTGTTGCCGACCGAATGCCCCTATAAGACAAGTTGTTGCCGATTGAATGGCAGCTGCTCACGCGACCAAAAGAACCCGATTGGATAATTTATGCGAAGCATTTGCTGGCAAATATTATAGGTTGCATAATTCCGTTTCATACAATGAGGCTGAAATCAATGATCTTTACATATCTATATACACGGATGCCACATCATGCAGCACATCTGGTAAATGCATATTTAATCATGTTTTAACGGCTAAGCAGGTCGAATCGGTTACGCAAAACATGTTACCGGATTAATCCGATGGCTATTCGGATATCACCTTCGATTATACCACGAACGTCTCTTAAGGACCGTTTGTCCATATCACATTGTTCTTTAATGCGATGAACATTCACAAGCCCCACCTAATATACCCAAGAATAGAAGGAAATTGTTGAATAATTTTGATAATGACGGGTCAAATGCAATCAATGGTATTTGAGATAAACAACTTGATAATGTTGTATCATCTCATAGTGATCTACTAAAATAGACCGATCTGCAGTTCGGTTTAAAACAGTCCATCTCAGTGCTCAATGCACGTTTGTTTAGCAAAAGAAAATGGATCACTTTGCTATTCATGGCTAATCCTGTTTTGTAATTGTATTGGACGTTTTAAAGGTGCTTGACGTAAACGTATAAGGCTCTTCCAAATATTCTTAAAATTCTTATTTGCACGTACACTTATCAAAACGTGAAGGTCTTGTGGAATGCGCCTTCCCAAAGGTTTTTAATTGCACAAATGGCGTTAAACAAGGCACAGTGTTTTCTCTTTTATCATTTTGTCTGTATGTTGACGAACGTTGGATGTACCATGTGACATCACTATGTGAGTGCATTGTAATACCGAGTATGTGTCACTCATTGCGTCTTCCACAACAGCTAATAAGAAAATACTTTGCATTTGCGAAGAATTTCGACTGAGTACTGTTTGCAGTTAAAATCTACAGAAAGGTAGTCTTTAATGCTTATTATACACTATAAAATTGTCTCTGTCACAATTGATTGTTCTTCGCTCTAATTATTCAAGGAATCATGTTTTCAATTGTTTTTATTACGCAGCTCAGTCATCTAAGAGGCGATGCCCAATTTTTTATATATTGTATACCGAGGTCTAAAAACCCTTTATCGTGCCAAAGTCACTCAATATTGAACTAAAAAAACTACCCTCATGTCAAAAGAACCCGGTGCCAGTGCTTGTCATGGTATTTTTACTTGAAATGGAATACCTTCTATTGAAAACTATTGCTTGCCTATATTGCATAAAGCACCTTCCGTGTTGCTTCTTTATGAGATGAATTCATTAACTTGGAGCAAGTCACTTGGGCAAGTCAAAAGTCTTATTGGACCATGCTCTGCAATATCATTGATAATGTCTTCAGGCGACAGAGACGAACCCGTTTGACGTAATTAAACTCGGTTCAGATGTAGTCCAAAACACTGGCAGTGGTATAACGTATGAATATGCTGTCTCACTGTCATCTTTGGTCGAATTAATTCAATCTAATCATAACCCATATTTCCATTGGGTGTACGTGGATGATGTTTGGGTAAGGAAATAAAGCGGCACGTGGATAACGGGAATGTTTTCTATTGGAGCATAGGTGCAACGTATCGAACAATCATTACTGCGAGTTCTACACATCATTCCGTTGCATAAGCGTCTATGAATATAATTCCTTGATCCCCTCGCTCGATTATTTAGGTGTGTGTATTTGATCTTATATGGCATTAACGTTGTGCTACATCCAGATAAAAAGATTCTTAGCCATGAAAACTGATGCTAGGTTAGTGCTACTTTAGGCCATTGATTCTTTCATCACCCATGAAACATTGTTCAACTTTTTTTTTACATGATGTAAATGCATATATCAATGAGTGCTTTAGAATTAGGGCCGTTACAGAACGCAAGTGCGCCACTAGATACATCTATGACAATACTAGGTTAGACGTCAATCATTGGAAGAAATGGTCCTCTTAATACCATGTTACTTATGGTGTAATAAGGTCGTCTCGAAATTGATGCAAAAAAACATTCTGTGAGTAAATTGATTTGCCTCGTCATATCTGTCAATAAGGATTGTATGGCTTACGAAACCTAGATTTTGAGCACCACTGTTCATTATAAGAGGGCTCCGCTATTGATTATAATGCGTTTGTAGCACTCTGATATTACAAAGAAGCACACATTTGCATCCAAAAAATCTTATTTTTGACCGCGCGGCCGACAAAGTAAAAAAATGTCATCCTGGTGCCGCATAACTTATTCTTCGAAGATTCAGTGTGAAAGATTTATACAAACTGTTAAAAATATTTGGTATATCGTTTCGATAAATACTAGCGCCTTGATGTTAAGTGGGAAATAACATTACTGAATATAAAAATTCTATCCCAGTTTTTTTAAATGAAATTAAAAACATCGGTAAGGTGCTATTCTGACAATCCATGTATGTCATTTAACCTCGGCTTCAAACTGCAGCACGATTATTATCGCCCATCGCATTAAAGAGTATGATGTAAAGTGATTGTTCCGTTTAGAAAAAATGTTAGCATTTTGAAGTCTGACTTAGATTGAATAACTAAACAATACAGAAGTGCTTTGCACGACCAGTACTTGCTTAATGTGTGACGTTGCATTCGCTGTTTTGCATAAAATATTCAAACTATCAACGCACGACCCGGTTTACACTCGCAAATGTTAAGGATAGGTGCAAAATTCAAGTAAAAGTATGCCACATTCCTAAATTTTAGACCGATATTAGGCATGCTGCAGTTGAGATTAATAATGCCAAATATGCACATGCTATATGTCCAACGAAGCAGTGGCTACCCATTAAAGAGTGCTGCTGAACAATTTATCTGGCATCCTTCGACATTTCGTCGAGAACATTCATGCTATTGAGTACAAATATAGAACTGTGCTTGGCATTTAAAAACGGTCGGTGATTTACAGTTAATATCAATGTGTAAATTTATTTATAAGCTTCAGTTGAGTATATTTGTTGATAAGCTTTAGTTAAGTTTCAGTTGAGAACATCGTCTCACACTATTTCTTATCCTGCACGAACCCGTGATAGCAGTTTCCAGATTTAGCCAACGTTAGTTTCGAAGTCTAGCCGATCACAAGCGGGTCATCACGATATTAGTTATGAAAGAAATTTAATCAGCAACGCATAATGTGCGTGTCTGTACGTAGAGTAGAGTCACTACTCGGCGCATCTCTTGTCAAGCTGCTACAGCTCATCGACCACACCCCTCTGATGTAGGCGTCTAGACGATGGCTTAGCGATGTCACATCTGTCTAGTCGGCTTAGTCTCAAGTTGACACGGCCTTTGTAATGATGGCGCACTTTGTTAACTGATCGATGCAATGACATGACATACTAGGCCCAGCTCGTTGCTTTACAGGTAGCTATAGCTGGTTGCATCGACCACTTGCTAAGCCAAGATTAATGTGATATCCCGGAGTGGCAAATTGATCCTACTGAAAGATGAGTGGAGGCTATGATGTGAAACGTCCAACTAAAACTACCATAATTTGTGTGAGACAAAAAAGGGTCATGCGCTCCTTGCCCTTTATCACGTTTTTACGGTTGTGTTGTCTAGACAAGGACTTGGCAGTGCAAAATAAATCATGGTTTCAGAGGAAAATAATTACTATTGCAAAACATTAGTTTGAAAACAACGCTGCATAGTTATGACACGCAAATATGACTCCATAAAGACAGAGATCTTTAGTAGCCTGTTTGCCTCAGCGAGCACACAATTATGCTTCACTGTATGTCCTATTAACAGATTTAATCCTACACCTTCTAAAGGCATTTACAAATGGTTGACCATACTTAGTTGTAAATATGGAAATATAAAATAAATATTAAAAAATAAAAGCAAGCTAATTTAAAAAGATTTTTTAAGCATTCCTATTACACACATTAACATAGTGTAGATCAGTTTATTAGTTTCTGACTAAAAATTGATGAAGGCTATTTAATTACATAAACAACATTCATACCAGAAAGGCGTTCATACGCTCTGTCGAGAACTTTTTGCTTGGCACATTGATTACCTCATGATTCATCCTAGAAAGGCCTATAGAAAACGTTATAGACATGCGTGTTGAGCTGTTGCCAGGGGTTCAGGTTTGTGTTGGTTTCTCGTTAGCTGGTGTCGTTACCAATGAAAACTGCGGGGATCAAATCGCTTTTTCGATAGCAGGGCGATGTTAATAATTATTAATTCAATAAGCCCTAGAAATGGGAGGCATTGATGCGTGTATGATGGATGTTTGGACTGAATTTGAACCAGAATATTCTGCGCGGTTTCGTGTAAACATTACTTTTGTTGTCATGAATAATTTAATTTTTCATTGACTTAATAGACAATAGTGCTGTAGTACTTTGGAATGAGGCGTTTAGCTACACGAAATAGTAATCGCACATTTGCAAGGTGATTGTTAAGCAGAATGTGTCACCATATTGATATACTGCGGGCCCCGGGCCCGCTCTTAAACCTATATTTGCAACCGTCAAATGAGGCATTGGCCACGCTAAGTCTCTTTTGCGATTCAAGCCATTGGATAGCCACATGTACTACGCTTGCAGATGCAGCACGTTATGCACACCATGAGACAGCTTTCTTTACTGATATACATTAGATTGTCTGCCCATTAAAACTAAACACATCACCATGGCGTCATGATATGAATTATTACTTTCATCGTGCCAGCAATAAGCACCGTGATTTTCCATTGGAACATTATTAAGTGTCTGTAGTGGATGGCAGCCTATGGCACCATACATGTCAACAGCATCTATGGACTGTCGCCTTCTTGGTTACACTTATATGAGTCTATGTCTTCGCACGCACCTAACTCAGATATACATATCAATAATGTAACTGGGCGGAAATCTAAATGTTCCAAAGGGTATTTCCTCTATCAAATAAGTAGAATAATAGATTCCTATCTACACTGGGACCACAGTGACTGTTACTACCGGGCCACATAATTGCCATGCTCTTCTGACCAATTGATTCAAAAGCTATGGAGGTCGTTGAAAATATTGAAGACTAGGCAGCACTATGTCAACCGATATGTAATACAAATAGCAGCTATATTTAACTGCAACCCACATTATATGATGAAGTTGTATTTCCACCCGCTGACGGTGTTGGTCTCATTTGATGCGAAGGAACATATGCATCGATTCGTGTAACGCGCTGTTACATTATGCAATTAGTGGAATGGTGCGCTAATGCTTATGAAATTAATATATAATCTCTTCGGCTACTTTTCCATGGAATTTGCGTTCATGCACAATAAAATCGATCAGTAACGCACCATGCTTGATACGCGTCCATCACCCACTTACCCGAGCCCCCACCCACACATAATCCCTCCACAGCCTTGCCAAAGCTTCTCTGGTTCTGAGCATACAACAGAAAGCGTTTATTTTGACACTTGCCCTGCAGCGGTAACGGTAACATCCTTGGAAGATATCACATTATGTTAGGGACTACGCTCCCTGTACTGACTAATAACATTTTAGAACGTCTACATCGGGATTCGGGAAAAAGGCTTCATATTCATTTCGATCATCTGAGGAGCGTAGATAACAAAAGAACCAATAGTACTTTCCCTAATGTGAAAAGATAACGGGTCGGTGTGTTTACACTATAATGATCTGCCGCTTCATTGCTAATTCGTGTTTGGGATTTTTTTTCCTTTCATATCCACGTCATCTACCTTTCATATCAGACATTATTCCCAGTTAAATATACACGTTTAAGTACGTATGCTTTCTTTAGTCATCAACAGGCTGTAACATGCAAGAGCTAATCAATTCCAAGACGAACAATTCGCAACATGTACCGCAGCTGGTGTATATATAACCTTTTGTGTATTGCAGCAAAGAGGTATTAAAAATTCGTATTGTAGAAATCGGTGTTGCGCAGGCGCGCACACAACATAATGATGCAAATAGTTATCTACATTTTATTAGATACAGTGACAGCAATGATTATCTATTCTTGTCGCTACTACACACCTTATCTAATAAATTAAGACAGTTATTATGAAAATATACTTTCATTACAGAATATTTGCTCAACTACATGGCAAAGACCAAATCATACTTTGCTATCATTTACACAAAGCATTCTCTTTGATGGTAACTTTTCAATTATTGTTGTCAATTTTGTTTGGCTTGTTTTGTATGATAGCCAAATAATCTCAGATATATAATTGATATTTGATATTGAATAGTGTAATGTACTGAGCTATTTAATGTGCGTAACAGTTCATTTAGGTAAATGTATCTAGAGCCAACAGGTTGCCTCAGCATATGCGATAATAATATCACCAATATATTGATTGCATTGTTCACTCAAGTTATTCATTATGACTGAACACAAGCGTATCTGATATAGTCTATGATAAGCCCACGATGATCAAATCGCAAACGAAAAACGCCCCGAAAGTAATTATGGAACACGTTTATTGGCTTCAGGAATGCTCACGCATTCACGTGATGTTTAAGGACGCCTGTTTCGTTCGATTCTCATTAATATACAACATTGGCGCACACCTATACAGCCTTTATGACGAAGCAAGAAGGTGTGTTGTGCCTGTCCTGATGGCTTCATGAATCCTCAGGTATTTACGTGAATGTTTGGGGCGCTTATTTTGCTTGGCTCACACCTATACAGCCTTTATGACGAAGCAAGAAAGAGTGTTGTGCCTAACTATCGTTGGCGGTTATCTAAAAAGCGTCCTGCAGAAATATCCAAAATAAATGAAGGAGAATTAATGATGTTTACGTAATATTACCTGTATTACCCATAAATCATCCATGAGCGTTATTGCATACGTGAAGGGGAGCATCATTCATTTGAAGCAAAGGACAATTCATATTATCTAGCGAACTGAATTATCATACGACTTTGCCGGAGTGATTACAAAGCGGCAACTCTTTAGGACTGCCTGTCTATGCGGTAAGGTGTCAAATCCACCTGAGATGCAGACGACAGCTTTGAATGTATGCGGTGTTGATAGAGTATTCACGCCGATATAAAGGCATTGTTGGCTCGTAATACGGATTTATGTTTACTCATAGCACTGGATCATGGGCAATAAATTTGTTTTCACTTGATTTCGTCCTATTCTATCAGAACATTTTGCTATCATATCGAAATTTGTGGTAAGAAGTAGTTGAATTTATTAGAGGATGGCATACCTTAAGACGCTTTGATGGATTTTAGACGGATGCATTATATAGCAATATAATAATAACCGGTCGTGTGAATGAAATTTCAAGGGAGATCACTTATCGCCAAGATTGCGATGGTTCCATTTGGTTGCACTAAATAGCCATATCAAGTGCTATAACTTTGACAGCTATGATTTTACCACTTCGCATTTGTCGCTAAAAACGCTTAACCAGAGAACAGTCATCATTCTCAATTTGCATTGCGCTGCTGAATATGCGATATTTTATAAATGGAGACGCATTTTATTACGGATTGGCGTTTTGGATGGAAGAACCACTACGCTAACGACGTAAATCATAATCCGTGTCTCCACTATGTAAAAGTCATGGTCTTATACTTCTCGATGATCTGATGGATAATTGATGCCCCTCCTGTTGCAGATATCCACAATATCCTATGCAGTATCAGTCGTTCAAAATATGCATCGACATCGGATGAATCGTTACTTGAATTATCATAAGGAACATGGTAGCAGAGTTTTCCTAATGGTACTTTTTTATGTTCTAAACTCGATAATAATGTTTATGGAGTATTTTTCGGCAAACTGGAACCATTTTTACCAGTTGATTCCAACCGACTTTAGGGTGCTATGTGTCGTCGTCTAGTCATTATATTATACCAAACATATGCCTATTTATTTTGATGATATCGTTTTGCTGGCTCTTTTGCTCTTTTCAGTGAGTTATTAAACACCATCGCTGTGGTTTCCGCAGCGTAACTACATTCATATCATATTTATAATCGCTACATGTTGTTTATAAAGATATGCAATTATCGTTTGATAATGCTAACCGATGTGGACAACATGGCGACAAAATATCATTATGATGGTCATATTTGGTATAACGAATACAAATTACGCACTACATCCATGATTCTGATACCCATAGTGGAAGTAGAAACACAATACAAATAATAGACCACGCCAGTTCACCAGGAACAGGCCTTTCTTTCTTTCCACCATAGCTATCTTTCTGTGGTCACTGTGCTCAACAATGACGATACAATTGTAATGCTTCATTTTGATATTCGCGTTAAAAGGCATATATTAAAGGTTGCATTAGGATTCAGCAGGTGACACGACCATGGAATCAACAGCGGCGTCGGTTAAAGCTATGGAGTCTGTTGATTGGTCGAGGCAGCCAAGCCCCGGAAGGAATCATGATAAATCACTACACAGGTGGCGTGTTAACATATTTTGTCAGTAAATGGTAATTATGTGGTTATTACGTCCCTTTCAACAACGTGGTGATATTGCGAAGACGATGGATGAGGGTAATTGTGATGCTTGGGCAGCTGTTGTTAAGTGCCTGCGCCTACATGGCACAAACCCGTTAGCCAGACTGCACTACAAAACGACCTGCGCTGGAAGGAAGTCCAAGAGCGATACTATTTAGCTTCCCAGTCGGATGCTACCCCTTTCAGAAATGGGACCGCCATTCGATCATCCAAATTATTAATTCACTATTCATGAATGCATAAATTATAAAAGTTTGTACATTTGTTTGTGCATTCAGTTAAATATATTAATATTTTTCCATGGCAGAGCTATTTGCGCCAGTTCAATCGTCACGCGCGGGCCCCATAAATATACTCACTCGGGTTATTTACCCATCCTGAATGCAAACATGTCTATAGTCCTTTCTATGGATTGCGCTGGCGCCAAACAACCTGATTGAATCACCATCAGTATTTTGGGCTACATTTTGCTATGCGTCATGAAAATATAATTTATTCATTTAATCGACATCTATGAGTCATAGTGAAAACGCGTAATGCTACAACGATACAGAAGCACAACTAAATAATATCTTCTGAAACACATGCACTGCACAACTAATATTCCCATACGATGACCGCAAGATACATTGAAATACATCATAAATCAACCACCTTGGGGCGGTCACAAAATCATTTGTAGTATCCAATGATACAACAGAAATGATAGGGAACAAACAAGCGACTGTACTTAACTTGATGATTTAGCTAGACACGGGTACTCCTTACTTGGTAATCGCATTGGTCCGAACAGCAAACACATGTAACAATGACGTGGGTAAGCACCATATACTGCGTTACAAGACTTACAGTTCGTATAACAGTACAATGACCGGTTATATTTCAAAGTGAAGAGTATTGTACCAAACAAATCCGCCTAGATGAGGTAATTAGCTTTTTTCATGTTTCATTAATATGGTCAATGGAATTTAATTTTTATTACTGTAACACATCATAAATCTAGCAGGTATAGATGCTCACGTAGGCGTCAGTCGGATTGTGGCAGAAATTAGGTGTTGCGAATCATGTTGTGGGTGGACAACAAAGAGAAATGAACTACTCTTGTGAGACTCGCATAGGGTACATTAGATAGATTCGATTAATTCCAAACCGTTGCTGATATTGTCGACTGTAATTAACAGGCGGTAACCAATGAACAGGTGATTTCGGGGCTGTGCAATACCGCTTGCACCCGGTATTGCAGACTCTTGTAAATGCTCAGTCTATCTGTGGGCTAGGATAGAGACCTGTTGGGTTACAATATTCTAGAGAAGGCTGTTACGCCTTGTGATTGACATTCAATATGGTTTCACTACATTGAACATATTGTTCAAACACATGTAGAACATATATTCCTGCTCTTATACAAAAACTCCAAAAATGAGTGTAAGGCGTATCATGATGGGCTGTGGTTAAAAATAAACCCTCACTGCAGGTTAGTGCGAGTTTTACGCCGTATATTGTTTGACAAGACTTCTGAGAAAACAAAAGACAAATGAAAATATTCACCATAGCAAAGCAAAGGGTGTTAAGCTGCATGCAACTTCATTTAAGTAAACCATTATATCCCCGTGTTTAATGCCTATCCATGAACATGTTCGGCGAAGGGCCTGTAATACTTACGTAATATATTCACTGAATCGTGTATGTATATAACAGTGCGGATACACTATCAGGCAAAAATAGGCAGATCATTTTCTTTTCTTTTAGGCAAAGCGAAATGTTGTCTGAAACTGGCTCAATCGGATATCGCACCAGCGGATTAGCCCAAATCATTTTGCAAATGTCATTGGCATATTTGATTTGACGTATGGAGTAATCACATGTCGCAGCACGATAAGGCGAGCTCATAATTGACGTTATGGCAATCATTGCATGCATTAGCTTCACTGTTACGAAACCATGTAACAGCCGCACTTAGAGCACAGCCTAGGACATACACGTTATGACTGCCATGCATACAGTGGCGCATACTGTATGTTAGAGCCTACGCTTGATGATTGCCATACATTGCAAGGCGAGGGTCATGACAGAAGTTAGGGTTAAGTAATAGCGGGGATTGGGGCTAGGGTTGGTACACCCTGCGCCGGTTTAGCTTGGTTCATGGTGGTATTTATTGCCATGCCAAGGCACCACAGGGAACTCCGAAAGTTTCAAATGATTTTGCAGTGCCCTAAACAACTGCGACACAGGCTTAGTAAAACTTATGTAGTTGCTGACTTGGGGATCGTGAATATGTTGGATGTGTTGCAGCTTAAGTTATATGAAATGAATGAAATATGTACCTGTTTATAACGCCAGCAAGATGCTGATATGAAACTCAATTATCAAAATAAATTCCATACTCGCTCATTATTTTTGGGCTCTAAACAGCATTAATTTATGGAGATTTAACTAGCTTAAAGATAATGGCATAATGCTGTTTAATGGCCTATAAGATATCAGGTTGCATAGACTTCTATATGCAAATCCAATATTGAAGCTGTATATGACGAGAAAATAAACGAAACAAGAGCAGCGTATTGGACCCAGATCGTTAACATGACTGATAAAGGTTTATCGCATACATATGCAGGGAAATATAGGTGGAGATTTTCATAATTCCATTCAGCCCTATTTTGCAGACATTGCCGTCAAATCAGATACTGCACTGAGAAAATAGAAACTACTAGCTATTTAAATGATAACAGCAATATGGTCATGCTAACGAAGGTTTATATATAATTTATATATTTATATTTATATACCTATATATATATATATATATATATATATATATATATATATATGTATATAAATATTTATATATATATATATGTATATATATATATTTATATATTTATATAAAAATATATATATATATAAATATATTATATATATATTTTCTCTAAAGGCAAAGCTATATATATGTATCTGAAACTGGCTATATATATATATATAGCGGATATATATCCAAATCATTTATATAAATGTCATAGGCATATATATAATATATATATATATACATATATATATATGATATATATATATATATATATGTAAATAAATATATATATATGTATATATTATATATATATATATATACAATATATATATGTCGATATATATATATATATATATATACATATATATTATATATATATATATAAATATATTTATATATATATAAACATATATAAATATATATTTATATACATATATATTTATATATATATATACAAATATTTATATATATGCATATATTTGCGTTGACACAATATTGGAATTATAAACATATATATGCGTATATTTTGTCAACGCAACCGTAAATAATAGGTTGGCCAGCAGTATGGTATGGATCGGTTGATGCATTTTTAAATAGGAGCGGTATGTAGAAAAAGGCTTGAATGCGCTAAAAGAAATAAATACGTTATACAGATTGTCATAATAGTAATATAATAATTTGAACGAATGGTGAAAAAGACTTGTCAATTTTGATAGCATATATGGGATTTTCTATCGTTTTTTGTTCCCGCCTGTCACAGCCTGTGCCAAGAAGAAAAAGCGTCATTCGAAAGGCGTTTCCCGCTTAATAATCCTTGCAAATGCAGGCCTATCGATGCTGAAGACATCTAAATGGTTGCCATGTAGTTACTCTTAACAACTGTGAACTAAACCAAAGGAATTGTGGCGTGCATGTTGACTTCAGGAATAACTGTTTTGAAAAAAACAGCCCTATTCTTTGGTTAAGTTGGCTCGGTTAATGCATTCTGGCTTTAAATGCTAAACGATGTACAATAGGTTAATTGCTATTCAGGCGCAAATAAATCCGCTATTGTTAATCCATAATTACGCCATTATATGAGCCATCTATCCGTCTGTGACATATCGGCAAAACGCATGCAATGTACATTTATGACGTTCACCTTCAGAATCACAATTGCACATCGAATAATTGATTCCAAAACAGGGAGACAAACAACACAAATATACTGGCCTCCTATGTCCATTCCGTGTTCTGGAAACGAGCCCATCCCTCAAACCATAGCAAGAACTGGCGTATATCATTCAGTGCGTATTTCGCATCATTAACGATAATGACCTTCTTCTCGTTTATTCGGTCGACCAAGATGGTTCAATTTGAGCGGGTTCTGAACACAGTTAGATAACAGAGTGAAGGCGCAGTTAGCTTGATTAAATACACTAGAAGAACGATTTTCGTGTCTTAGGGACCATCCACGTGGTCCCATCGCATTTGCCATGATTTGCGACCGTCACTCTTCATCTGAGATTGCCAAACATGTTCAACTGTACAAGCAAATCGCTAGGCAAAGTTGGGAACAAATAGCATCGAAGTATATGAGGTGATACATGTTATGCAAGAAAGGTGGGACGCACTATAGCAGGTGGCCTATTGAAGTCCATTGGTAAATATCTGGGTTGATAAACTATATTTCACATTGTAGCTCTTAAGAAAATTGCTTTTTATTAATACAAACGACTAGTTGTGATTTAAATAACAACAATCGTTGATAATGATTGTGAGGATATTAATAAAGTAATACAAATATCACTGCAAACCTATTATCCATTCAGTATATTTATGACTAAGGCATAATTAATAAAGGCATAGTTGATTCGTTTCTACCATACACAGCTTTCGTCATTCAGTGTAACGCTGTCACCAGATATTGATTTTAAGCACACGACTGGCTGTCCGCGACACATAACTAAAGGCTTGGTACCCTTTCTTGGTGATGAATGGCATGGAATATCTATATGCAATGACAAGCAATATCTATGGATGCAAGACGATAACAAATGACTGGGCATAATAGACTTACTGGAGCTGCCATTCACGTAAGAACCAGTTAGTACATTCTAGCACATGGGTACATAAAATACACAAGTTGGAAAGAGCTGTTGCATAAAAAACAACACCCGATTCGGAATCGCAATAGCATCATTATGTATTTCATTCCATTTTGTGAGGCAGGTGCAGATTTAATTGGTAGACCCATGTCTGGACAGTGATACATGGTTAAAGGCCGCAGATTAGGCCAAAAAGACATGGCTGTAATTTATACCTGTTGATCCAACAGGTGTTTTGATAACACGTCAACATTTCGGAATAGTGTACATAACTTCATACGTTACATTTATGTATACATTTCATGATGTAACAGCTCTATTCAAAATACACTCCTCATTTGCTAGATATAAACATCGGCAAATCTTTTACAGAGTAAGCCTGTGACTCCTCACCCCACCCCCCTTTCCTGTATTTAAATACGAATAGAACCATGTTCTAATGATTGAAGACCAAAGTGATCGCCGAGGCCATCGCATGTCCCGCTCATGCTCACCGCTCAGAAACGGCATTTTTCCATGACTGACTAGACAAACTGATTGCGTTATTCACGTGTCCTCTTAGCAAGTAGAACAAGAAAAAGTTCATGATTGCCATGAAACGATAGTACCAAAAAACGATGCAAGCCATCCATTGCTAGGCTTACGCGGCTTAATGAGCTGCCTTTGGGGCGCTTAACCTACACTATAGAGGCTCACAGTGTATACCACTACTGCCCCCATTTGTAATCCCGCGCTGCCAATGTGTATGAGGCATTGAATTGTATGGCATTATACTCATGGGGATATCAAGTAAAGGTCGCAGTGGGCAACTCCTTAATCACGCACGGCAGTAAATGTTTCGTAATAAAGCATCTCGCCTTTGAGGTGGTCTTCATATTCGATCCTGTTTTGCCGTTCATTCGCTGATGATGATTTATTTGGTGGGAAATTGGTAACTCAATCTATGGCGAAACACACCAATAAGTTTGTGCATATCCTACAACTGGTATGTCAAGCCATGGCGCACCGAGACCATTGCAACCGTCGTGAAATGACCCGACCAAACATGCATCTGAGAGTATTGTGTTAGTTGAATGCAAATATTTGAGCGAGAATTGTACGCAATCCTTTGATACCAAACATTTTATAGACATTGATAAACGCAGTGCAGGCCTTACAATCAGATTATTTCGCTAGAAATTGTGTAGACCACACTAAACGAAGCAGATCCGCGATCAGTTTGGGTGTTATTTTTCCGTTATTGGTTGTGTTCTGTGTTATAGTATCACAGCTTTCGCGCTAGTCACACCATTACTCACGTTAGATAAGTAAGTATACGAGAGTCCACGTCATTGATTCGACGCGCCGCCGCCTGGATAGTTGTCTTGTTGTTATGAGGTATTAACAACATAGGATGAGCAGGTCTTGTGAAGGCGTATTGTTGTTAATAAAGCTAAGAGTGTGACGACTATTGACGTGCAATATAGCCTCCACATCAGACCGATGGGTTGCAATATTCTTGGAACGGCTGTTTCGCCTTGTGGATGGCATTCAATCTTTTTATTGGTTTCACTGGATTCGGTTAAGGATGAGAAAACTCCGCTCTTTATATCCACAATCTACTAATATTGCGTGCTGACTGATATCACACACAAGCCGCAATATGTGTTCACATATACAATTATTAATATGAAGGTAAATTAATAGCATGGAAAACTCAATTCATGACCAGAATCTGAATGAAAACATTGTATACACTCATGAAATCAAACGGCTAATTGCGGCAGTAATGGATGGGTGCATTTGACTGTACTTAAGCATGTTGGTCAAATCGGTTGCGAACAAACCCAAACCAAAGTTGCCGGCGAAGATGCCTTCAACCCTAGTGATGAAGAAATACAATTTAAGCTGTAGCAAATATGCCAGAGGTATCCCATGCATTGTTGATGTGCGGGTCGTATCGCGAATTACTTCGATATAATTAGCAAATACGATATTATTCACCCCAGTCTTTTTGGAATCTTTTTAACTTTACGTTTGTATTCAAAATGTTAGCGCTTGTAAAAAATGGAATTACCATTTTGGTGCACCTTAATATTACTGTGGTCGACATATTTCACATTTTGTTACCATAAATAAAATTTTAGTCACCAAAGAGCAAGTCTAGGAGACGATATTATGATCCTGGAGGCCGCTAGTTGCCGCTCCTGGAGCTTTACTGCACTCATCCTTGCAAATACCTGGCTAAATCAACAGCAGGAGTAATAATTGATAGTTCGCTATAAGTGGTGATTACTACACTGGCTGGACATAATGTTGGTTAGTACCGTATAATACGCTTCACTACATAGCAAATATAATTCATAAGGAGCCCAAACTCTGCTACTGGAATAAATAATGCTCGACCAAATGCGTGAATTACCATTCAGTCAAAGGCATATTGAACTCTTTTAAACCATGCACTCTTATGTCTTGCGTTGTTACCTGATATTGATACGAAACATAAGACTGATTATCTACGCCAGTCAAATGTAGGCTTAGTTCCCTTTCCTGATGATGGATGGCATGGGGTATCTAAATGTGACGACAAGAAATGTCTGCTGATCCATGTCGATGACAAATGACTGGGCGTAACCGGATTTAAGGTAATCTTAATAGAGCTGTCACTCATGTAAGAACCAGTTAGTATATACGAGCACACTTATAGACTTGTTTGAACGACCTGCTGAGAAAACCAACATTCTTTTCGAGAACCTTAATAATAAAATTGTGTATTTCTCTCGTTCTCTGGCGTTACATATTGGCGTACATCTTTTAATGCATAGACCTACATCCTCTACAGATATATATATCGATAAAGGCCGAAGGTTTGCAAATACCTAAATGACGAAAGTGGGGCAATAAAATATATACCTGTTAATCTAGCACAAGACACCGTAAAGTGTCAACATTTCCCCCACCCCCAATACGAATAGACCCTTTTGCCGCCCCCCTATACGAATAGAACCATTTGCTTGGGATTGACGAACCAAATGATCACAGACTCTTATGAGCAGCCATTATGCCCAGTTGAACACGAATAGTTCTAATAACCGACGCGTGTTGAACAGCAAAGAGCTCATGCTACCGAAAATACGAATTCACAAAAAACGTGTTAACTATCACTAAGCTTACGCCATAGAGGCTCAGTTGAGTCATACTCCTGTGATTAGCTCCTGCTTCAGTGATGATCTTATTATTCCAATGCGTATTGGGCATCGCCTGGACATCGGCTACGTGGCAACTGCATTAATACTGTGTGAAACTCAGGAGCGGTCATTTCATGGTATAACATATTTTGGTATCTATAACGATTCAAACATAAGTCGGTTCACTAACTGTAGCCTGTCATTATAAATCATAGTTTATCGTGATGCATAAGATTTATGAAATATATGGATTTGATTTGAAAGGTTCTATAAGAATGATTTGTAGATAGTTATTTTATTCCTGAATCATGTATATTATATGCGTATCGTACAATTTTAACACGATAACAGCAGAACGGATTGACCAACAGCATTGAGCAAAACATCTGAATAAGGAACAATATCTGTCGCAATCAGTGATACAACAGATATGACATAGATAACCCAATTTATTTGGTGATAAATGAACTCGACGCCGGATTGAACTCTTATCTTGGTGATTCTCTCAATGCACTCCTTCCACTCCAATGGCAAAATGAAACTTAAATACACGCGTTTACATTTTTAACATTTAGTCCCTACAGTTACATTTTCATTAGTTGGAAGAGGATAAGTAGTGGGTAAGCAGAATATACACAATCGAATCGTCACGTTGTCTGTCATCGGCTGGTTTCTCTATCTTGCTGTTCCTAAAGACAATAGTTTGAATGGTTATAGCTACGAGGAACAGACGTTTCGGAGGCCTGTCATTGAGAATGGAGCTGCCATTCAGTTGTGCATAACCGATGAAAACCGTTTAAGGAGACGCTGGGGATTGCTAAGTCTAATTTTATCTACGAAAAGCCTCGACATTGGACCAATGAGTTACAATATTTCTTGGAGCGGCCTTCACGCCTTGTGACTGACAATCAGTCATTCAGTTTACGCTTGGATTGACTGAATTAGGTGGAGGAATTGCAAAATGCCCACCATTTCTCCTTATTACATTACCTGCTGACTAATATCGCCCACAAGTCGCAAGGGCAGACTCTACCGGTTTATCTGACCGATGAACTTTGGTCAAAGTGTCGAATTGTTCGATAAAATCAAAGGGTTATTATAATGTATTATTCTCATCTCCTTCTGCTGCATGGTCGGAACGAATTGGCATACCGTTGCAACATGTATTATCCGTACAACCCTTCTAACCTCTTATTCTCATATCTAGGAATACTCGTAAAATAATTCATTGATATGAGTATAAATATAAAAAACCTTATGCTCGTTGCACGATGTAGCACACAGCATTCTATATTACGCATATTCTCATGTTCGCATATTTGGTGTTCCCATGATGGTTTTTTTTCCAATTTTTAAACAATTCAGTGCTGTTCAGACAGTGCAAAAACGCATGAAATTCCACAGAACATACGCATTCGACAGAAAAGTTAAATGGTCTGCAAAGAGTAATGGCTTTATAAATGACGCCACATCACAAACACTTCAAGCTAAGGTGTGTACCCATTCAGAGGAGAAGCAACGGGAAATTGCGGCGCGCCATTTTTATTCTCGCCCAAATTGTTGCCGACCGAATGCACCAAAAAAACAAATTGTTGCCGACGGAATACACCAGCAAGACAAATTGTTGCCGACCGAAAACACCAGCAGGATAAATTTTTGCCGACCGAATGCACCAACAAGACACAGTGTTGCCGACCGAATGCACCAGCAAGACAAATTGTTGCCGACCGAATGCACCAACAAGACAAATCATTGCCGACCGAATGCACCAACAAGACAAATTGTTGCCGACCGAATGCCCCTATAAGACAAGTTGTTGCCGATTGATTGGCAGCTGCTCACGCGACCAAAAGAACACGATTGGATAATTTATGCGAAGCATTTGATGGCAAATATTATAGGTTGCATAATTCCGTTTCATACAACGAGGCTGAAATCAATGATCTTTACATATCTATATACACTGATGCCACATCAAGCAGCATAACTGGTAAATGCATATTTAATCATGTTTTAACGGCTAAGCAGGTCGAATCGGTTACGCAAAACATGTTACCGGATTAATCCGATGGCTATTCGAATATCACCTTCGATCATACCACGAACGTCTCTCAAGGACCGTTTGTCCATATCTCATTGTTCTTTAATGCGATGAACATTCACAAGCCCAACCTTATATATTGCTTTCCCTGCTGATACCTGTACCAAAGAATAGAAGGAAATTGTTGAATAATTTTGATAATGACGGGTCAAATGCAATCAATGGTAATGATGTATCATCTCATAGTGATCCCACTAAAATGGACCGATCTGCAGTTCTGTTTAAAACAGTCCAACTCAGTGCTAAATGCACGTTTGTTTAGCAAAAGAAAATGGATCACTTTACTATTCATGGCTAATCCTGTTTTGTAATTGTATTGGACGTTTTAAAGGTGCTTGACGTAAACGTATAAGGCTCTTCCAAATATTCTTAAAATTCTTATTCGTACGTACACTTATCAAAACCTGAAGGTCTTGTGGAATTCGCCTTCCCAAAGGTTTTTAATTGCACAAATGGCGTTAAACAAGGCACAGTGTTTTCTCTTTAATCATTTTGTCTCTATGTTGACGAACGTTGGATGTACCATGTGACATCACTATGTGAGTGCATTAAGTAATACCGAGTATGTGTCACTCATTGCGTCTTCCACAACAGCTACTAAGAAAATACTTTGCATTTGCGAAGAATTTCGACTGAGTACTGTTTGCAGTTAAAATCTACAGAAAGATAGTCTTTAATGCTTATTATACACTATAAAATTGTCTCTGTCACAATTGATTGTTCTTCGCTCTAATTATTCAAGGAATCATGTTTTCAATTGTTTTTATTACGCAGCTCAGTCATCTAACAGGCGAAGCCCAATTCTTTTTTTATATATTGTATACCGAGGTCTAAAAACCCTTTATCGTGCCAAAGTCACTCAATATTGAACTAAAAAAACTACGCTCATGTCAAAAGAACCCGGTGCCAGTGCTTGTCATGGTATTTTTACTTGAAATGGAATACCTTCTATTGAAAACTATTGCTTGCCTATATTGCATAAAGCACCTTCCGTGTTGCTTCTTTATGACATGAATTCATTAACTTGGAGCAAATCACTTGGGCAAGTCAAAAGTCTTATTGGACCATGCTGTGCAATATCATTGATAATGTCTTCAGGCGACAGAGACGAACCCGTTTGACGTAATTAACCTCGGTTCAGATGTAGTCCAAAACACTGGCAGTGGTATAACGTATGAATATGCTGTCTCACTGTCATCTTTGGTCGAATTAATTCAATCTAATCATAACCCATATTTCCATTGGGTGTACCTGGATGATGTTTGGGTAAGGAAATAAAGCGTCACGTGGATAACGGGAATGTTTTCTATTGGAGCCTAGGTGCAACGTATCGAACAATCATTACTCTTGCGAGTTCTTCACATCATTCCGTTGCATAAGCGTCTATGAATATAATTCCTCGATCCCCTCGCTCGATTATTTAGGTGTGTGTATTTGATCTTAAATGGCATTAACGTTGTGCTACATCCAGATAAAAAGATTCTTAGCCATGAAAACTGATGCTAGGTTAGTGCTACTTTAGGCCATTGATTCTTTCATCACCCATGAAACATTGTCCAACTTTTGTTTTACCTGATGTAAATGCATATATCAATGAGTGCTTTAGAATTAGGGCCGTTACAGAAAGCCAGTGCGCCACTATATACATTTATGACAATACTAAGTAAGACGTCAATCATTGGAAGAAATGGTCCTCTTAATACCATGTTACTTATGGTGTAATAAGGTCGTCTCGAAAGTGATGCTAAACACATTCTGTGAGTAAATTGATTTGCCTCGTCATATCTGTCAATAAGGATTGTATGGCTTATGAAACCTAGATTTTGAGCACCACCGTTCGATATACACATGCTATTCTCACTATAAGAGGGCTCCGCTATTGATTATGATGCGTTTGTAGCACTCTGATATTACAAAGAAGCACACATTTGCATCCAAAAAATGTCATCCTGGTGCCACATCACTTATTCTTCGAAGATTCAGTGTGTAAGATTTATACAAACTGTTAAAAATATTTGGTATGTTGTTTCGATTAATACCAGCGCCTTGATGTTAAGTGGGAAATAACATTACTGAATATAAAAATTCTATCCCAATTTGAAGTTTTTTAAAATGAAATTAAAAGCATCGGTAAGGTGCTATCCTGACAATCCATGTATGTCATTTAACCTCATTTAACATTCATGCTATTTAGTACAAATATAGAACTGTGCATTTAAAAACGGTCGGTGATTTACAGTTAATATCAATGTGTATATTTATTTATAAGCTTCAGTTGAGTATATTTGTTGATAAGCTTTAGTTAAGTTTTAGTTGAGAACATCGTCTCACACTATTTCTTATCCTGCACGAACCCGTGATAGCAGTTTCCATATTTAGCCAACGTTAGTTTCGAAGTCTAGCCGTTCGCAAGCGGGTCATCACGATAGTAGTTATGAAAGAAATGTAATTAGCAACGCATAATGTGCGTGTCTTTACGTAGAGTAGAGTCAATATTCGGCGCATCTCTTGTCAAGCTGCTACAGCTCATCGACCACACCCCTTTGATGTAGGCGTCTAGACGATGGCTTAGCGATGTCACATCTGTCTAGTCGGCTTAGTCTCAAGTTGACACGGCCTTTGTAATGATGGCGCACTTTGTTAACTGATCGATGCAATGACATGACATACTAGGCCCAGCTCGTTGCTTTACAGGTAGCTATAGCTGGTTGCATCGACCACTTGCTAAGCCAAGATTAATGTGATATCCTGGAGTGGCAAATTGATCCTACTGAAAGATGAGTGGAGGCTATGATGTGAAACGTCCAACTAAAACTACCATAATTTGTGTGAGACAAAAAAGGGTCATGCGCTCCTTGCCCTTTATCACGTTTTTACGGTTGTGTTGTCTAGACAAGGACTTGGCAGTGCGAAATAAATCATGGTTTCAGAGGAAAATAATTACTATTGCAAAACATTAGTTTGAAAGCAACGCTGCATAGTTATGACACGCAACTATGACTCCATCAAGACAGAGAGCCTTAGAAGCTTGGTTGCCTCAGTGAGCACACAATTATGCTTCACTGTATGTCCTATTAACAGATTTAATCCTACACCTTCTAAAGGCATTTACAAATGGTTGACCACACTTAGTTGTAAATATGGAAACATGAAATAAATATTAAAAAATAAAAGCAAGCTAATTTAAAAAGATCTTTCTTAAGCATTCCTATTACACACATTTACATAGTGTAGATCAGTTTATTAGTTTCTGACTAAAAATTGATGAAGGCTATTTAATAACATATACAACATTCATACCAGAAAAGCGTTCATACGCTCTGTCGAGAACTTTTTGCTTGGCACATTGATTACCTCATGATTCATCCTAGAAAGGCCTATAGAAAACGTTATAGACATGAGTGTTGAGCTGTTGCCAGGGGTTCAGGTTTGTGTTGGTTTCTCGTTAGCTGGTGTTCTTACCAATGAGAAACTGCGGGGATCAAATCGCTTTTTCGATAGCAGGGCGATGTTAATAATTATTAATTCAATAAGCCCTAGAAATGGGAGGCGTTGATGCGTGTATGATGGATGTTTGGACTGATGTTGAACCAGAATATTCTGCGCGGTTTCGTGTATACATTACTTTTGTTATCATGAATAATTTAATTTCTCATTGACTTAATAGACAATAGTGCTGTAGTACTTTGGAATGAGGTGTTTAGCTACACGAAATAGTAATCGCACATTTGCAAGGTGATTGTTAAGCAGAATGTGTCACCATATTGATATACTACGGGCCCCGGGCCCGCTCTTAAACCTATATTTGCAACCGTCAAATGAGGCATTGGCCACGCTAAGTCTCTTTTGCGATTCTAGCCTTTGGATAGCCACATGTACTACGCTTGCAGTTGCAGCACGTTATGTACACCATGATATACATTAGATTGTCTGCCCATTAAAACTAAACACATCACCATGGCGTCATGATATGAATTATTACTTTCATCGTGCCAGCAATAAGCACCTCGTTCAGCCAATGACGATCCATGTGTTGAAGCATTCCGTGATTTTCCATTGGAACATTATTAAGTGTCTGTAGTGGATGGCAGCCTATGGCACCATACATGTCAACAGCATCTATGGACTGTCGCCTTCTTGGTTACACTTATATCAGTCTATGTCTTCGCACGCACCTAACTCAGATATACATATCAATAATGTAACTGAGTGGAAATCTAAATGTTCCAAAGGGTATTTCCTCTATCAAATAAGCAGAATAATAGATTCCTGTATACACTGGGACCACAGTGACTGTCACTACCGGGCCACATAATTGCCATGCTCTACTGACCAATTGATTCAAAAGCTATCGAGGTCGTTGAAAATATTGAAGATTCATTTACATCATAACTGATATTCAAAGTGAATAAGTAGTGCAATCGTATTGCGGAGGCAGGTGCGCCATGTCTATTGTTCTATTAGTCTTCCCAAGTTATTGTGTCGATTACTTAAATTCAAGCCAAGCCATACACTTAAGTATCCCCCGTGCTTTCAATCATATTATTCGAGGTTTTGGAAATGTTCAGCTATTTGACATAGCTCGTGTAACAATGGATGCGCCAAATATGAGCAAAATAGGTGAGATGTTATGTAAGGCGTTAGTGTGAAGTGTTGAGAGATGTATCTTTATTTGCTTCGTCATAATTTGCATCTCTAGTCTCGTTTGCGTGGAAAATCGTGATCGTCTTCGGCTAAAAGCAAACCCGTAGTGTCAGCATAATCAATTTATATACCAAAACAATGGTTTGATAAAGGAATTGTGGTTTTGGTGGTTCATCGTTCGCCTTAGTTCTTTGTACATTTTGCTACTGAAAAAATTGGTAATGTAACGATTTGGTTGATAACCGTCAGTAAAGCAAGGCAAAGTAAAAACACAAGTAATAAAGGTTCAGATCAGAATTAGTCAGATTTACCCAGTTTGGACTTACTTACATTGCCGTGGCTAAACACTGCCCAGGATATTCGTTAGTATTTTGGATGTTTGTTTATTGCACAGGCTTTCCAAAAGGTAATTTACTGCCTCCATGAAAACGGTTTAAAAGTCACATGATTGAGATTTAATGTTGAAGTTCAAGACTTTCATACGTAAGCATATTGACGAGCGTCTACCATGGAATTTTGTGAATACCGACTATCAATTCGATATTGCTCAACTCCAATTGATTTATTGAGATATGTACGTGTAAATTATGTATCAAAGAGCACTCTTGGCTTTAACTAGGCAGCACTATGTCAACCGATATGTAATACAAATAGCAGATATATTTAACTGCAGCCCACATTATATGATGAAGTTGTATTTCCACCCGCTGACGGTGTTGGTCTCATTTGATGCGAAGGAACATATGCATCGATTCGTGTAACGCGCTGTTACTTACACATTATGCAATTAGTGGAATGGTGCGCTAATGCTTATGAAATTGATATATAATCTCTTCTTCATGCACAATAAAATCGATCAGTAAAGCACCATGCCTGATACGTGTCCATCACCCACTTACCCGAGCCCCCATCCACACATAATCCCTCCTGAGGGTTTATGCACCCTCAGCCTTGCCAAAGCTTCTCTGGTTCTGAGCATACAACAGAAAGCGTTCATTTTGACACTTGCCTTGCAACGGTAACGGTAACATCCTTAGAAGATATCACGTTATGTTAAGGACTACGCTCCCTGTACTGACTAATAACATTATAGAACGTCTACATCGGGATTCGGGAAAAAAGGCTTCATATTCATTTCGATCGTCTGAGGAGCGTAGATAACAAAAGAACCAATAGTACCTTCCCTAATGTGAAAAGATAACGGGTTGGTGTGTTTACACTATAGTGATCTGCCGCTTCATTGCTAATTCGTGTTTGAGAATTTTTTTCCTTTCATATCCACGTCATCTACCTTTCATATCAGACATTATTCACAGTTAAATATACACGTTTAAATACGTATGCTTTCTTTATTCATCAACAGGCTGTAACATGCAAGAGCTAATCAATTCCAAGACGAACAACCCCGCAACATGTACCGCGGTTGGTGTATATATAACCTTTTGTGTATTGCACCAAACAGGTATTAAAAATTCGTATTGTAGAAATCAGTGTTGTGCAGGCGCGCACACAACATAATGAGGCAAATAGTTATCTACATTTTATTAGATACAGTGACAGCAATGATTATCTATGCTTGTCGCTACTATACACCTTATCTAATAAATTAAGACAGTTATTACGAAAATATACTTTCATTACAGAATATTTGCTCAACTACATGGCAAAGACCAAATCATACTTTGCTATCTTTTACACAAAGCATTCTCTTTGATGGTAACTTTTCAATAATTGTTGTCAATTTTGTTTGGCTTGTTTGGTATGATAGCCCAATAATCTCAGATATATAATTGATATTTGATATTGAATAGTGTAATGTACTGAGCTATTTAATGTGCGTAACAGTTCATTTAGGTAAATGTATCTAGAGCCAACAGGTTGCCTCAGCATATGCGATAATAATATCACCAATATATTGATTGCTTTGTTCAGTCAAAGAATTCATTGTGACTTAACACAAGCGTACATGATATAGTCAATGATAAACCCACGATGATCAAATCACGAACGAATACCGCCCCGAAAGGTAATTATGGAACACGTTTATTGGCTTCAGGAATGCTCACGCATTCACGTGATGTTTAAGGACGCCTGTTTTGTTCGATTCTCATTAATACACAACATTGGCGCACACCTATACAGCCTTTATGACGAAGCAAGAAGGGTGTGTTGTGACTAATTACATTATGCCTGTCCTGATGTCAGAGAAAACGTGCATTTAATACTATGCTCCGTACTGAAAAGGTATTTGCGAGACACATTTTGGCATTCACCGATCGTAATATCAGTGTATCGCGTTGTGTAATGTAATGTAATGTAATGTACTGCAACGCCAGTGTTAGAATGTGCTACTGACATTTAACATGCACATTTAAGTCATCAAAGCAGAGCCTTAAACGAAGCACGTTCACTGGAAGATAACCTTCATATTTGTTTCCTGTTTACCAAAAATGAAATGCATTGTTTGCTGGTTTTAATGCTGCTCTGTTTCTTGGCTACTGGCCCAAGAATTTTTTCAGGTTATTGTAGGCGGTTATCTAAAAAGCGTCCTGCAGAAATATCCAAAATAAATGAAAGAGAATTAATGATGTTGACGCAATATTACAAAATACATCTTTTGCCACTGAGAACAAGCGTGCCTGTATTACCCACAAATCATCCATGAGCGTTATTGCATACGTAAAGAGGAGCTTCATTCATTTGAAGCAAAGGACAATTCATATTATCTAGCGAACTGAATTATCATACGACTTTGCCGGAGTGATTACAAAGTGGCAACTCTTTAGTACTGCCTGTCTATGCGGTAAGATGGCAAATCCACCTGAGATGCAGACGACAGCTTTGAATGTATGTCGGTGTTGATAGAGTATTCACACCGATATAAAGGCATTGTTGGCTCGTAATACGGATTTATGTTGGGCAATTGTGATCCACGGTTGGGACATAAGGTCACAATACTTTACTCATAGCACTGGATCATGGGCAATAAATTTGTTTTCTCTTGATTTCGTCCTATTCTATCAGAACATTTTGCTATCAAATCGAAATTTGTGGTAAGAAGTAGTTGAATTTATTAGAGGATGGCATACCTTAAGACGCTTTTAGACGGATGTATTATATAGCAATATAATAATAACCGGTCGTGTGAATGAAATTTCAAGGGAGATCACTTATCGCCGAGATTGCGATGGTTTCATTTTGGTGCACTAAATAGCCACATCAAGTACTGTAATTTTGACAGCTATGATTTTACCACTTCGCATTTGTCGCTAAAAACACTTAACCAGAGAACAGTCATCATTCTCAATTTGCATTGCGCTGCTGAATATGCGATATTTTATAAGTGGAGACGCATTTTATTACGGATTGGCGTTTTGGATGATGGAAAGAATCACTACGCTAATCACTACGCTACACTATGTAAAAGTCATGGTCATATACTTCTCGAATCTGATGGATATTGATCCTGTTGCCTCCACTATCGTAATAAAGACATCATGAATCGTCTTGAATTATCATAGGAAACATGGTAGCAGAGTTTTCCTAATTGGTACATTTTTATGTCTAAACTCGATAATAATGTTTGTGGAGTAGTATTTTTCGGCAAACAGGAACCATTTTTACCAGTTGATTCCAACCGACATTTGGGTGCCATGTGTCGTCGTCTAGTCATTATATTATACCAAACATATGCCTATCTATTTGGATGATATCGTTTTGCTGGCTCTTTTGCTGTTTTCAGTGAGTGATTAAACACCATCGCTGTGGTTTCCGCAGCGTAACCTCATTCATATCATATTAAATCGCTACATGTAGTTTATAAAGATATGCAATTATCGTTTCATAATGCTAACCGATGTGGACAACATGGCGACAAAATATCATTATGATGGTCATATTTGGTATAACGAATACAAATTACGCACTACATCCATGATTCTGATACCCATAGTGGAAGTAGAAACACAATACAAATAATAGACCACGCCAGTTCACCAGGAACAGGCCTTTCTTTCCACCATAGCTATCTTTCTGTTGGTCACTGTGCTCAACAATGACGATACAATTGTAATGCTTCATTTTGATATTCGCGGTAAAAGGCATATATTAAAGGTTGCATTAGGATTCAGCAGGTGACACTACCATGGAATCAACAACGGCGTCGGTTAAAGCTATGGAGTCTGTTGATTGGTCGAGGCAGCCAAGCCCCGGAAGGAATCATGACAAATCACTACACAGGTGGCGTGTTAACATATTTAATCAGTAAATGGTAATTATGTGGTTATTACGTCCCATTCAACAACGTGATATCGCAATGACGATGGATGAGGGTGATTGTGATGCTTGGGCCGCTGTTGTTAAGTGCCTGCGCCCACATGGCACAAACCTGTTGGCCAGACTGCACTACAAAACGAACTGCGCTGGAACGAAGGCCAAGGGCGATACTAATGAGCTTCCCGGTCGGATGCTACCCCTTTCAGAAATGGGACCGCCATTCGATCATCCAAGTTATGAATTCACTATTCACGAATGCATAAATTATAAAATGCAGTACATTTGTTAGTGCATTCAGCTAAATATATCAACGCTTTACCATGGCATAGCTGTTTGCGCCAGTTCAATCGTCACGCGCGTGCCCCATAACTATATTCACTCGGGTTAATTAACCCATCCTTAATGCAAACATGTCTATAGTCCTTTCTATGGATTGCGCTGGCGCCAAAGAACCTGATTGAATCACCATCAGTATTTTGGGCAACATTTTGCTATGCGTCAGGAAAATATAATTTATTCATTTAATCGACATCTATGAGTCACAGTGAAAACGTGTAATGCTACAACGATACAGAAGCACAATTAAATAATATCGTCTGAAATACATGCACTACACAACGAATATTTTCATACGAGGATCGCAAGATGCATTGAAATACGTCATAAATCAACCACCTCGGGGCGGTCTCAAAATCATTTGTAGTATCCAATGATACAACAGAAATGATAGGAAACAAACAAGCTACTGTACTTAACTTGATGATTTAGCTAGACACGGGTACTCCTTACTTTGTAATCGCATTGGTCCAAACAGCAAAACACATGTAACGATGACGTGTGTAAGCACCATATACTGCGTTACAAGACTTACAGTAAGAATTCGTATAACAGTACAATGACCGGTTATATTTCAAAGTATTGTACCAAACAAATCCGCCTAGATGAGGTAATTAGCTTTTTTCATGTTTCATGAATATGGTCAATGGAAGGTAATTCATCTTACTGCAACATATCCTAAATCTAGCAGGCATAGATGCTCACGTAGGCGTCAGTCGGATTGTGGCAGAAATTAGGTGTTTAGTCATGTTGTGGGTGGACAACAAAGAGAAATGAACTACTCTTGTGAGACTCGCATTGAATTCAACATAGGGTACATTAGTAGATTCGATTATTCCAAACCGTTGCTGATATTGTCGACTGTAATTAACAGGCGGTAACCAATGAACAGGTGATTTCGGGGCTGTGCAATACCGCTGGCACCCGGTATTGGAGACTCTTGAAAATGCTCATTCTATCTGTGGTTTAGGATAGAGACCTGTTGGGTTACAATATTCTAGAAAAGGCTGTTACGCCTTGTGATTGACATTCAATCTGGTTTCACTACATTGAACATATTGTTCAAACACATGTAGAACATATATTCCTGCTCTTATACAAAAACTCCAAAAATGAGTGTAAGGCGTATCATGATGGGCTGTGGTTAAAAATAAACCCTCACTACAGGTTAGTGCGAGTTTTACGCCGTATATAGTTTGACAAGACTTCTGAGCAAACAAAAGTCAAATGAAAATAGTCACCATAGCAAAGCAAAGGGGGTTAAGCTGCATGCAACTTCATTTAAGTTAACCGTTATATATTGAATGCGAGTCACATTCGATGATGTATAATATTCTTTTTGCACGTTTACCGTCTGTGTACCCGTAATTCTCATCCATATCATTTACTCAGTGATTGATGGAGCTTAAATTGCAAGTAGAAATGATAGTCAAAGTGTGAAACTAGTTATTCGGGTGATATGCTTGTTTCTTATTCAGTTGAAATAAACACAAAATGCTTCATTTTGACCACATCATAGCGTTTTATAATATTCAAATGAACATTCTTTCCACAAAAGTCCTCGATTGGGCAGCGACAATTGTTTAATAAACCTTTGTAGCATTCCAACGATGTTAAGAGATAGATAAATCACATTTTTTACTTATTGCGTCACAAGGGGTCGATTAAAGTGAGTAGAAGCACGTAACTGCGACAGAGCAGCGTTGAGCTTCAATTAAAGAATTTCCCGCCAACATATATTTGCATAGATGTATTACATCCGGCATTCGATATTAAATCATGAGACACGACGTATGGCAACGTGGCAATTTTACAGCATGTTCTCCTTTGCCATCACGTGACTAATTCTTTGATTATTACACTTCTATCGGGTGATAACTGTCCCATATATTGGCATGAACGGTGGCAGCTTTACGTTTTTGGTCATATCTGAGCAGCTCTATGAACAGTTCCTTTTGAATGAGATTATCGGCAAATCGGCCTATCGGATCGAAAGTAATCCCCTTTCCAAGCGTAATCGAAACTAGCAGGTGCGATTGGACTTCCTGACGACACCCACAATGGCAAAAAGGGCGTTCAATTGTATACAGCAATAGGGGTAGAGCCTTGTGATCACCCCAGTCTCCCCCGGGACGTGATCGGGAGGGGGCAGAGCGTATGTATTAGATATTTATCTAACAAAAATATCCCTGGCAAAGATCGAAGACGCGTACTCATCGTTGCTGAAGTATGGTAGGATTACGACATCAGCAAAACATGCATATTGGAGTACCGAGCCGAACACTGTGGCAACTTAGGAAGGGTGCCCTAGTGACCAATCAATGCCAAATATGTAGGTATAGTGTCCTACCGCTAGCGATGTAGACACCACATAGCCCAGAAGCACACCATGCAGCGGGCATAAAAAAATTTTGTCGCCGTCCTTAACAAACTGATGTACCTCAGTTAGCGATGTATCTGACCATGGTTTATGACGCAGGCCGAAGCATTGGCTGAGGAGCCATCCCAGGCACTAAATACACAGAGACCGATGTCTTCAACGACATCGACGAAGTCAGCATCGATTTGGCATGTTGGGCTATACAAGGAGCCAACCTGCGTCCAGGGTATGCACTGGCAGACACAGCTCTCAAGGCCTCGCCACAAAATGGTGGGAAGGTAGTGATACTGTGTGAGCACCAAAAATAGGGGTGTGTAGATGTGTATTGTAAAGATAAACCCTGCAATAGTGTTATGCAAAAGGAAAATATAAATAGGACAGCTCTACGTACGCTATACAAGTGAGAAACTGTCCCTGCAACAAGATATTGGTGCTACTCTGCAAACAGATTTCCCAAGTAATGCTGCACCAACCGTAAACAATCTTAACGGTTGGTGCACAAACCGCACCTGCGTCATGCGTGAGCGCCTGCGTTGCCGTGGTATCCATATTGAGGAGGTCATATTGCCTCGCTTGCTTCGGTTTTGGTTTAAATGGATATTCAGTTCGGTCAAATCGCCCTATCCGCGGTTACAACTCAATTGCTGTTTCATAATACATAACATCATATCACCCTTATCTAGTTATTTGTTCATGACAATCTAAGCATTTGCCCGATTGGAAATGTGTTTGCTCAAGAAACAGGCTCTTGACACGAGGAATAATTTTGAGAATCCATCTATTGCATGATTTAGTTTAATTTGACATACTGGTGTACGGATTGAATAATCATCCACGTTACCATATCAGGAGGGCGTTTATCTGGCATACAATAACACATTAGGCAATCGAAAAAGTTGCTCAGGTTTCTTACGCTTCAAGGATGGAGCGTTTTGCCAACATCAGATTTATGTGCGCCCTCCATCTGTAGCCCACTATTTCTCAAAATGTGGTCACAATGAGTACTAAAGTAACACTTACCTATAACTAGCGTGAGTTTTACCTCACAGATGAGTTGTGTCACAACGAAATGGTTACATTATTATTATTAGTATTATTGTACGGTTATTTGTAGGATTATTGTTAAGTAGCATTTATATCAAGCATTCACTGTCAATGCATACAAAAGCGCTTTTTCGTTTGTAACAGTGCAAAATATTTAACCTTTACATTGTAATGGAGCCAATTCTATAGCCTTACTCTATAAAGTTTGGAAGGGCGATTTTACTTCTTTGATAAATTCTTTGCATAGTGCGACTGCCCATTACTTTGAATGTTATGAGAATAATCGTACATTCAATCCGCTTTTTGATGGGGAGCCAATGCAATTTTTTTCAGGATATGCGCTATGAGTTCGAACTTCGTGCCCATAACAGACGCTGTATGAGGCGCACAGCAAAAAGATCAACAGAGTATTACAGAAGACTTGAAGTGTCATAACATTTGCCGTGACCAGGGTATGCGCTGATGTCACTACGAGACAATTCAGTTTTCTATTTACCAGATAATACGCCTTCTTATACATAACCTTAGAATGCGCAGATGTTGTCTGCTGCATACGTGTGTAATCTAGAGTTGAGGCGAATTAGTCAAACTGATGTCCCTTTTGCTACGTTCGCTAAGACGAAATGACTTACATCATTACCAATGAAGCTGTTTTAAACAGAGTATATAACTTGTCTCATAACTATAGGAAGGACGACCCAGACACATGCTGTTCAGGTTCCTCTCCAATTTTACTTGCTTAATACGTATCTGCCGTGCGTGAGAGCATAAACGGATATACACGTGCTTGCGGCAGATCGAAAAGAATAATACCTAACGAATACTCTTGGGTGATAATTTAGAATAAAGCACGCATTGATATACGTTAACTTTGCATTTGATATGTTCAGTGAGATTCCGCCGATATCCAAAGATGGTGGCAAGATATTCTCCTTCAGTGCTCTTTGGAAATCCAAGCAATTCTAGTGTCGTCATATCGTTAATGTGCATTGCTGGTCGGCGATAGCATATTTCAGCCATTGGAAGAAGGAATAGCAAATATAAATCACGCACTGTCGCCTATGCCGCTAAATCATTCGTCATGACCTGTTGTGATAACCATATTATTATTATTACCAGCTATCATTGGCATGCGTAGTAGGTACAATCCGCGGTTAAAGTTTTATTAATTGCATAAAATAAACTTACCATGAGCGAAATATCTCTTCCCTATCCAGCACTGACCCGCCTAACAGGAAATATGACTATAAAGTTGTTGTTCACCACTTTCAAAATAAGCTAAAACCTTACCTTCAATGCAATGTAACTGCAGCGGTTTCTGGCCGCATGAACAGGCCCATATCTGTCTGCTTACCTCCGACTGAGCCATTTCCACGATGCATTTCGTATTGAATATGTCGATGATAAAATACAGTACACACGTTTACCTTCCAATAATGTTTTACGTTGAAGCGTCATCATTATAACGTAATATGTGACCGTGGTACAAAAGCAGTTAAATTGCCACGCGTCTGCACCATGATTGTATTAATATCATTAAATGATCGACCCCCCGCCTGTTGGAAAAAAATTCTATAGTCCTCTTAATGGATCAAGTCGGCGCCAGGGAACCTGATTAAATCACCATCTGTATGCATGGGCTATATTCGGCTTTGCGTAGGGCAAATTTAACTAGTTGAATCGTCTTCCAACAGTGTAACATTAATGTTCTGCACCAGGTTTTAGTCTTAGTCAGAACGAGAAAAACGGCGACGTAAGTTAGTCTATTTACGTGTAAACATCATGGTGCCTAATCACGAAGGTATTACATGCTAGCTCGTACTAATAAATCCATCGTCTGGAACGAGTGTGTGGAATAACTGCCCTGACTATGTTCCCTAACTAATTGATGACTGAAGCGTATGAATAGTTGGATGACCTAAACAACAGCTCTTTAGTACTATAAGATGTCGAATAGAACCGAAAATCCAGAGTTATATATAATGGCTCGGTGTAGAAAACAAGTAGCTGCACCAGTATATATATACGTAACTTATATCATAACGCTTATCAAATAAGACCGAATTAAGAAAAAATTACAAAAGGTTGCAGGGTTGATATGTATCAATGTCAGTGACACAGTCAGCACATGCTGGATATATCACAAATAACTTTCATTTCATTCCATGCATACGTTGTGATTCTTGTAATAACCAGTGCTGTCGTTCTACCTCCCTGCATTTAGAGATGCTTGACGGAAAGCTCGGTCAATACCAAAGCCAGAAGAACATCTTGTAGAGGCAGCACATTGCAGAGAACAAACTGATATCACATCAAACAAACATTTTGTAATAAACCAGTTTGTGGCAAAAGGTGTGTTTTACAACTTAAAAAGCGTTTTTATCTGTTGTTATATTATTTAACATTATTGCAAGACAACTGATTTATCTACGTAGCATGAACCACATGTATACTAGCAACTATGGATAGATATAGCAGAAAGGAAATGAAGAGTCGAGGAAAATGCCACCGATTCTATCTGACAACGTTTCGACATTGTTGCCGCACTTCGGTATATTTTAACAACGATAATCTGAATTAAGTAGCAAACTTACAAGTTTTACAAAGAATTACTAAGGCAAAGACTGATCTTTCATTAAGCACCCCAATTCTACCGACCACTTGTTAACTGATATGTCGGTATTGAGTGATCATAATGAATTATGTTCTCTGTAAGGCAGCGCACAAAAGTGTCCCAGTAGTTTTGTCCATATCGGCACTGTCTGTAGGGTCTATCATGTAATCAGAAGGATCTGTTCGTATAGAAAACGCTCATAACGCATATATGAATATGTTACTTTTGATTGCCTGATTCAAAGCGATACTGCACACATAAATCGATACTGTACACATCCAATGCATAATAAACATCAATTATGGTTAATCTGTAAACTTGGTATTCCTTTCCGTGCCCAGTGAGACGAATAGAGTCATTTTTAGAATGGTGGACAAATGATTATTCAGGCTACGTTATGAGCCGCCATTAAGCCCAGTTGAACATGGATAAACTCACTTAACCGCACCATGCTCTGAAATGTGTATGTGCCACTACGGCCACGACTACATAATTGCCTTATTTACGTGCCTGTCTACGTAAGGTGAACAGGGAAGAGATCCCCATTATTTGATAAATAATACCAAGTCATATACTACTAGGATTGTCTGAAGAGACAACGTTAGAATCTTTTTCATTAAGGATTTTCAGTTACAGACGCAATAGACCAGAAATTAATTGTTTTATTAAAACCACCCACCTCATTCTTACGCTCGAACAGTGTTTAAAAATATGTTGTGCCACCGGTAAATGATGACTAAAACTTGTCAGAAATTTGGGGATACTGGCTCCTCATTCGATAACAAAACGTGACAACTGACAATAGTCGTGAATGACTATATATTCCACTGTGGTAAATATGCTAGAACATTTTTAATTTGATGGCGAATATTTCCGCGGTTAACGAAAATATTCTGACCATTAAAAAGTATCAAATCGAGATTAATATTCATTCAGGTGCACGCTTCTGTATATTGATGCAACTAAGAATGACTTAAATAATGAAGAAATACCTTTTGATTTAATGCATTACGTGCCTATGAGATTTAATGTTTTAAGAACCGCTATTATGCCTTGACATGCAATCATTTAGTTTACATTTACATAATTCAAAGACCAGATGCGCAACTCCATATGACGAGAAACAGCAGGTAAAAACGGCATTGAATATCCATTCTTGCCAAGAGGGTGAATGGACGTCGCATTTATGCAGATTGCATAAAACCTTCCCATTACCGGTGCTATAATCAACTAGTTCTTTTGTCTGCGTACATTATGACATATGGTTTGTTTACCAGGGACATGACCTATGTAAAAATAGCTGTCTGAGTCATCAGGACCATCAACTGTCAAATTAGCAACGAAGCGACAGCTTGGCGCCTGAATGTTAGTACTGAATTATGTGGCTGCGTTTTCCAGAATAGAAAATACCTGGATGGTGGATGTTGCATCATTACAAATAATGATTAACGCCAATGCAGCGAAAAGAAGTAGTGCATTTCAGATTTGCAGAATAAGTCGCGATTGATAAAATCATTAAGTAAAAGAACAGCCCAACCGTGACGAGTGCAAAAACACAACTGACGGGCCAATATCGCTAGACAATGTAATGTTGTCACTATAAACACACACACACATTTATATATATAAATATATATATATATATATATATATATATATATATATATATATATATATATACAGATATATATACTATATATATATATATATATATATATATATATATATATATATTTATAATATCAATCAGTTGTATATATATATATATATATATATATATATATATATATATATATATATATATATATATCTATATATATATATATATATATATATATATATATATATATATATATATATATATATATATATATATATTATATATTATATATATGATTCAATTATAATAACGAATTGCATTTTGAGATTCGCAGAAGAGTCGCGATTGAATATGATATGGCCAATATATCTAGATAATTTGTCCATATATATATATATATATATATATATATTATATATATATATATATATATATATATATATATATATATATATATAATATATATATATAGATAGATATATATTTAATATAGTTATATGATATATATATACATCATATATATATATATATATATATATATATATATATATATATATATATATAGTTTTAACACGGTATATTTTATTTCTGGTTAGACAGTCTGAGTTATTTGAAGTTGATTGATGATTCCCAGATACGGAGCATTCATGACTCTAGCGCCATCAATGTTTTTTTTATTTATCCACGTGGTTAATGCCTATCCATGAACATGTGCGGCGAAGGGCCTGTAATACTTACATAATATATTCACTGCATCGTGTATGTATATAACAATGCGGATACACTATCAGGCAGAAATAGGGCCTGTAATACTTACATAATATATTCACTGCATCGTGTATGTATATAACAATGCGGATACACTATCAGGCAGAAATATGCAGATCATTTTCTTTTCTTTTAGGCAAAGCGAAATGTTGTCTGTAACTGGCTCAATCGCAAATCGCCCAAGCGGACTAGCCCAAATCATTTTGCAAATGTCATAGGCATATTTGATTTGATGTATGGGGTAATCTCATGTCGCAGCACGAAAAAGCGAGCTCATAATTGACGTTATGGCAATCATTGCATGCATTAGCTTCACTGTTACGAAACCATGTAGCAGCCGCACTTAGAGCACAGCCTAGTACATACACGTTGTGACTGCCATGCAAACAGGGGCGCATACTGTATGTTAGAGCATACGCTTGATGATTGCCATACATTGCAAGGCGAGGGTCATGACAGAAGTTAGGGTCAAGTAATAGCGGGGATCAGGGCTAGGGCTGGTAAACCCGGCGCTGGTTACGCTTGGTTCATGGTGATATTTATTACCATGCAAAGGCACCACAGGGAGCTCAGTACGTTTCAAATGATTTTCCAGTGCCCTGAACAACTGCGACAGAGGCGTGGACTTATGCGTATTCAAACAACCTTTTCATGCGGAAAACATCAATGCTCCATTGGCTACGACCTTATTTAAACTTATGTAGTGGCTGACTTGGGGATCGTGAATATGTTGGCAGTGTTGCAGTTAAAGTTATATGGAATGTAAGAAATATGCACCTGATTATAATGCCAGCGAGATGCTGATATGAAACTCAATCATCAAAATAAATTCCATACTCGCTCTCTATTTATTGGCTCTAAACAGCATTGATTTATGGACATTTAACTAGCTTAAAGATAAAGGCACAATGCTGTTTAATGGCCTATAAGATATCAGGTTGCATAGGCTATTATATGCAAATCCCATATTGGTGCTGTATATGACGAGAACATAAACGAAACAAGAGCAGGATATTTCTTGGACCCCGTTCGTTAACATGAATGATAAAGGTATATCGCATACATATGTAGGGAGATATAGGTCGAGATTTTCATAATTCCATTCAGCCATATTTTGCAGACATTGCCGTCAAAGCATACAAAGCAGATACACTGTGCAATAGCAACTAATAAATAGCAAATGGTATGCTAACGAAGGTTTAGATTTAACCATATAGAGAGATAGATACTTTAGAGATAAGACTAGGAAGAGAGAGAGATAATGATTACCGCATAGGGAGATATACTAAGAGTCATATATAGACGGAGGATAGACATATATTATATAACCTATATACATATATATATATATATATATATATATATATATAATATATATATATATATATATATATACATATATTTATATATATGCATATATTTGCGTTGACAAAATATTTGAATTATAAACATATATATGCGTATATTGTGCCAACGCAGCGGTAATAGGTTGGCCAACAGTATGATATGGATCGGTTGTTGCATTTTTGAATAGGAGCAGTATGTAGAAAAGGCATAAATGCGCTCACAGGAATTAAATACGTTATCCAGATTGTCATAATAGTAATATAATAATTTGAACGAATGGTGGAAAAGCGCTGACTAATTATGATAGCATATATGGGATGTTCTGTCAAGTTTTTTGTTCCGGCCTGTCACAGCCTGTTCCAAGAGCAAAAAGCGTCGTTTTCGGATTCGAAAGGCGTTTTCCGCCTATTTATCCTTGCGAATGCAGGCCTATCTATACCGAAGACATCTTAATTGTTGCCATGTAGTTACTCTTAACAACTGTGAACTAAACCAAAGGAATTGTGGCGTGCATGTAGACTTCAGGAAAAACTGTCTTGAAAATACAGCCTCATTCTTTGGTTAACTTGGCTTTTTTGTGGCTCGGTTAATGCATTCTGGCGATAAATGCTAAACGATGTACAAAAGGTTAATTGCTATTCGGCCGCAAATAAATCCGCTATTGTCAATCCATAAAGACGCCATTATATGAGCCACCTATTGATGCAGTCTATGACATGTGTCATCACCTCATTACATATTGCGATGTGGCTGGGCTTGGTCTGAGAAAGCAAACGGAACCTGTCCAGTTGCACAGAGATTATCAGATGGACTTCAGTGGACATGGTTTTTAAATGCTTATTGATGTCGGCAACAAAACGCATGCAATGTGCATTTATAACGTTCACCTTCAAAATCACAATTGCACATCGAATCAATGATTCCAAAACAGGGAGACAAACAACACAAATATACTGGCCTCCTATGTCCATACCGTGTTCTGGAAACGAGCCCATCCCTCAAACCATAGCAAGAACTGGCGTATATCATTCAGTGCGTATTTCGCATCATTAACGATAATGACCTTCTTCTCGTTTATTCGGGCGACCAAGATGGTTCAATTTGATCGAGTTCTGAACACAGTTAGATAACAGAGTGAAGGCGCAGTTAGCTTGATTAAATACAGTAGAAGGGGCGATTTTCGTGTCTTAGGGACCATCCATGTGGTCCCATCGCATTTGCCGTGATTAGCGGTGGTGGGGGTGGTATGCACAGTAACAAAGAAATAAGGTGCAAACATAAATATGTGTTGAAAGCGTTTACCTTTAATAACAATACAGTTTTATTATTACAATGTTATTCGTCCCAACAAGGCAAACAACTTATGTGATCTATATTTATATGTGCATAATATAAGATATATTTATATATATACATATATATATATATATATATATATATATATATATATATATATATATATATATATATATATATATATATATATAGTAATATATATATGTATATATAGTGTATAATAAACGTATATATATATGTATATTTATATATATGTATATGTATATAATATGTACATAGATGCATATAAATATATATATATTAGATATTAACATATACACAAACACACACACAATATATATATATTTAATATAAATATATATATATTCACATATATATATATGTTTATATGAATATTGATATTTATGTAATTAAAGATGTATGATTTTTGCTTGTTGCTTTGTTGCATGACATGATAAAGATGAATGCAAAATATTTCTTTTGTTGTCAGAACACGGATGCTTTAGCGGTTAATGGACTTGTATTTATGGCACAGACTGCTTTTGTAAATTGATCTGCTCTGCGGGGGCAACCCATGTTGAGATATTCCAGGCAAACTTTCACGCCTATAGTCAAATTTCTCGGGCCTTCTTAAGATCACCTAAGGCTGACATACTTGACAATCACCAGTTGCTTTGGCATAAGACATTCATTTGGTCCGCTGCAGACAACGTCAACGTATTGGATGTTGCAGACAATACTTTTATACCAAACAGGAATAAAAACAAACGTTACCAAACGGGCAAAATGATTATTTAGCATCTTACGTTCCAGTTCTTAAAGATATTTCTTGTACATCTTCCATCAAACTAATCTTACAGGACACGAGTATCATCGATTTTGTCAGTTCATGCCGTACATAACGACGTTCAGCTTTATTTGAGTCTATCTTTTTCGAACAGAGGTTATTTGAATAGCTACCTTAGTGGATGGCGTTATGATGCGCAATATTTAAGTCATGTTATTAAGATATTGCGGAAAAACACCCCAGACAATTTGTGTGCATTTCCACATGTCGTGCGACAAGCATGCACCATCATCACACTCATCAAAGTCACACGACCCATCCTAACCGTTGAAAGCGTCATTTAACACTAGTATTTCAATTAATATCCGAGTAAATGTTGCAACAGTATCATGCGCACATTGTGATGACTACTCAGATGACAAGGCTGTCTACTATGTCGAGCCATATAACGCTACGCCAACAGAAGCAGCTTATATTTTGATGTTCGCAACTATATTACAATGCTCATAAAAAATATATTACTTTTTATGGGACAGCACATACCAAACCAAGCCTTAAAATTGCTAGTTTTGTGGCAGGCCAGATACTGTGAAACACTGATAAAAACTAAGTTTACGAAAAAACAACGCTAAATAAGTCCAAAAAATATATTACTCCAATGCTATCTCAGATGAGGAACAAAGAGTAACACAATTTTGCGATTCAACCGATGAACCTTGTACAGTGACTAACTGTCTGTTTAGTAGACAAGAACGTTCAACAAATATGCCTGAAAGCTTGAAATTGCTGTCCAAATTAATACACATAACATTTTACAGCTGAAAAGGTGATTCAAAAATCGTGTGGCATACGTATTGACAATAACAATAATTTCCGTTTGATACTTGAGTAAGAACACCTGGTGTTTGACACGCATTGTAAACACCAGACTTCATGAATGATACGGATACTATTTCGACATACACCCTATTCGGCTAAGCAGATATGTAAAGTAGTCCTGCTACTGAATGCGTTACTAGCCATGTAGGATTCCATGCGGTCTGTGAAGAAGCAGCGAGAAACAAACCTTGTGCAAGCACTAGCGCAAAAGCATCTATGAGTGCCCGGTCAGGTGAATCGCACATCATATCTTTGCGGTCGTTACACCAGCCTAGTGGTCACAGAGCTTAAATACATTGCAAGTGACTGTGATACATTACATATGAAATTCACTTTTGAATATCTCCTCATGTTCAGCCATTGTGCATTAAGTGTTGTATGTTCAGTTTGCAAATTGTTTTCGCTTTATTTATCCCATGAAGGGTTATCAGGGCAAACGAACGAGTCGATTTAAAAGTATAAGTGCTGGAGTAGCCAGCACTTAGTCGGTCTAAAATGCCTACTTGCCGGTTATGTATGCCTTAATATTAGCAATTCAATGAATACTTTGCGCCTCCAAACCAGTTGATTTGTAAGTAAGCTCCATGCAGGAGACAACTGTTCGTATGGTTGCTAGCATATTGCAAAACGACATCTGCATAATTATGCTAGCAGTAGGGAATGAGGAGGAAGGGAGTTTAATCTGACTCATTGACAAATACGAACGTGGTTCCGCATGGGCCTTCGTGAGCCGGAAATATTCTGATACAAAGAACATGGCAACAACAGGTGTAACCTTGCCAGCCAAAATAAGTATCTGCCTCCGAACTGTGTCATTTTTTAACAAGTGTTTGCTGAGTTAAGCTGTATTTGTTAATTAAGTGCCATTGCTGGAGCAAACAGGGGCATGTAAGGTTGGAAAATGAAAGATGAACATATCGTGACTTGCATTCTATCAGACATCGTAAGGAGTTCTGAGGGAAAATTACCCAGAGTAGCTTGTGAACTGGATACATGCAGGTGTCTAGCATGAAATGCGTTCCCGTGAATTCCAATCCACCTGCTTTCAAGATCGCAGAAGGCTAAGTAATTAAGGTCACCCTGTACTCAGACACGAACAAAACCTTTTCGTGATGGCAACAAGTTTTATGTACACAATTAGCAAGAGTGATTTGTCGATCCAAGTCCATAATTTTTGTAAGTATTCATCTCTTGTTTATTTTCAATGTTATTGGGTGATTGAGACGTTTGGGATCCCTGGGCACCACACATCATATAAAAAGGGAGATCTACTACCTCGTCTATAACCCAATAAATTAAACCCTCGCATCGGAAACCACGCCGTTTTGGGGAGAAAATCAACCACAACGGAGGTCAATTTGTCAATAAATCATGTTAATTAATGGTATGGTTTCGCTTTGAGCTTCTGCGCGACTCACTACCAATCATTTTGTCTTCTGAGAACTATGCATTTCTCCAAAGCATAACAAAATGTACAATACCTTCATATCATTACTCGCCTAACTCAAGTTAATGTAACTTGATGTTTAAGGATTGATATTTTAAATAAACGCGCAAATCATAAAGGCAAAGAAGTAGCAAATTTTGGCAGATTATTTCACGTCATACACTATTTAACCCCTCTGATTGTGTTTACGAGCATTGGCATTTGTTAACGTGGTGAGATTTCTGCGTTTATCTACTTGTACTTCCAATAAGACACAATCTGCTCTGTCAGCAACTGCTTATAATTACTCGTAATCATTGAAACTGATTGACAAAAGACACAACACTGCCTGGATAGGAATATTTCCAGGAGGCATTTCACCTCCGTAATGTTTGTAATAAACGGAGCATTTTTGCATGGACGTCACGTAAATGTCTGTCAATTTACACGACTGGTAAAGTGCCTATAATACGTTCAGTGGTATAGTCTGATAAAGCATGATTAGACTGCTGTAGACTTTCCCCTCTACATGGTCACTAATTAACTTAATAGCATTATTCGCTGCTCTCGTGTTGTATGTTCTCAATGCACTAAATATGGAGACATATATGAATATATTCACATGGAGCAACTAGTAATGATCGCTATCATCGCCGTGAAGTAGTTGAAGTTTTGTTTCATCCAAGGCTACAGCAGGACAAAGCAAAGTTACAACGTATTACATAGTTTAGGGCATGCGCGACATTATTGCCACGCATCAAGTGCCGTAAAGCTTACAACATATACCATGCGCGTAATCTGGTAATGATTACCATGCATTGCATTATTAGAGTTATGGTGTGAGTCAGGTTAGCATGTCCAAAAGGTTGTGGTAAGAGCGGATATTACAGTAAAGTAATAGCAGGGGTTAGAATGAAATGACGGCGACGATCAGAGTGGGTTAGAGGGGGTTAACGCTCAGAATTTATGGTCGGGTAACAGCAAGGTTTATTGTAATATCACGCTGGGGATCGGCGTAGAATCGCACAGCGGAGATCATAGAATGTAGAGTTGGTTAGCATTGCGATGGCTATGGGGAGTAAACACGTCACGGAATTGGGCGAGTTCACAGTACAGGGCAGGGGGTTCATGGCGGGGTCATGGCGGGGTATTAAATGGTGCTACGGCTGGGCTTAGGATTGGTTTACACGATAGGGTATTAGGCAAGGAGTACAATGCTTATTTGGCCATGAATTTTCAAATTAGCGGCCGACTCGGTAACCGTTGTTAAGGTGGTAGTGCTGCAGTATGATAAAGACATCCTCGGTAAATGATATGAAATGGACGAAAGATGTACCGTTTAAATCGGTGTGTTGTTTTGATCAAAGACCTAACAACCGGTCACAACGGTAAAAGCCATAAACATCAGCTGCCTTGACTCTTGTCCGGCAGGGTGCATTTACTTACTGTCCGCGTAATATGTCGCTACAGTATGGATAGAATGTGATAGTTGAGAAATTAGTATTGCTACAAATCTCAAAATGGTTAACTGTAAGAAGCAAGGTGCGAGGGATTCGCCGATCCGATGTCCAATAGTTATGCTTCAAAGACTCAGTGTGCAGGATTTCCTGAACCAAGAAAACACTGAAGACATGTCTAGTTTTGAAATCGAAGTTGTATCAAGCGTTATGCAATATCGCTTGTCATTTTGAGGGGTTTGCAATGACAAGCACACATATCCAAAAGAGTGCAAATCCAATTGATTGGTCAGTCGTATCTTGACAGACTTAATCGGATTTAAACAGGCCTGGGTAAACTAATGAAGCCCATAGCATTGAGGAGTTTGATCAGGACTAAGTATATATATTTGAAGATCATAACGTTGAGAAGACCATTTGGAAGATGACTGGGTATCGACCAGAGTAACGTTGGTGTGCTAACTTAGCTTCATCGGTCGGCGACCATGTTTGATTGACAGCCTCTGACACATGGTGAGAACAACGCTACCAATAGATACAAAACAATGTCCAGCAACATGCCGATGATCGTGTGCAGTGTAATATATATTCGTAAAACAACATGGTAGGGCGATTGGTGTTACTCCACACTTTGCCCTTTTGGCTTAGTAAATAGGTCATAGATTGTGTGAGCACTGCGTTCATGCCTATACATGCGGTATAGGAAAGGTAAACGTATGATAACTGTAATTAGTGTCGAGCACAAACGCAATTCGTGGCACAGCCTAAGGAGGAAAACGTTGCTGTGGTCGTGTGTTGACATACTATATATTGTTGCCTGAAATTATCTCTAATGAATATCTATGGGACATTAATTGTTTTTAAAGGAATTGCACAAAATTCGTGTACCACAATCACCTTCTTTACAGTGCACAAGGCATTGTCTAGCTCACAGTAATACCATGTTGGACATTTGAAGGCCTAGCACGCGTCTTATGACTCGCCTATATCGTTTTAATAATTAGAATGACACGAGATACGATATTAGCGCCAACAACTTCAACAGCGTTTTATTCTATTAATTCAATATTGGGACGAACCATTTACAATCTGCTATACGATGTATCTAAGCCACATTCTAACTGAGTTTTCATAAAAGACTACGACATATCCTGAACATATATGATCAGCAACGATCGACATTAAAACTACTGCAAGGTAAGTCAAATTTGATATGGGAAGAGAGACACAATCGAAGCAAGTTGCTGTACATAACACGTTCGTGAGATCAAATTCACCACACTGAGATGTCCTTTGATTTAATCATTACTTGCTTGACGGACAACGTTTGTTCACGTTTATAGACATATGTATACGCCGAAGTCTGCGAGGATCGAATTAGCATAACGTTAAGTACCTAAATGCTACGGTTGGGGATCAATTACGTTTAAATAGTTTAACGCTCATAGATGAAACGCAGATAACCAACTGATATACCAGTGTTACCTTGTGAGGCTAGCAGATGATGGTCGGATATCTATCTCGCATGTTTAGTCGCTAGTGGACACGGTTTTCGTAATGACGATGCTCTTTTTTAAATTGATCGGAGCGATAACTTAACAAGATTTAGCTTTCTATATAAGTTGTTAATTCGTCTCTAGAACCAGACTCTATGACATAGATGCATCGCCTGGCAATTCATCAAGGCTTTACAAAATGAACAGCCCATAATTTGTGATCACTGCACGCCCCGCTGCTTTTCAAAATACCTCACCAATGCATCCTTTGCCGAGGAATGTGATGATAGGCAGGATTATTAAGCAGCACAATACAAGACTAGATGTAACATACATTGCCTGTCTGCTTACCAATCCCGTGAAGAATCAACGCTATGATATTTGACACTGTGATCCGGACTTTGGCATTAATGCAGAGCTAATGGCTTATACGGGTGGAAGAAAAAGAAAAACTACAACAACAACAACAACAACAAAACACACACACACATACTATGACCAGCCGTTTGGCACGAGGCGATATTTTCCAGGTTAATATCATTGCAGATAAGCAGGGTGCTCATTTTAGATCAGTTCGTCGATCACGTTGGAAAAGTATTTGAAAACGCTTCATTTGTTAGGCCTTAACGGGTAATGGTTCGAAATGCATCTGTATTGGCTGCTTTTGTATACTGTTGTTCGTGTGTATAGAGGGCCCAGTCGCGGCAAGCATTAGAAGCTGAATGCGTGCAGGCACACTTTGCGCATGTAATTGCAGAATGCCGATGCACTTAAAATGCATTTCAAGCCGAAATTCTCATTCATATTATATACTAAATGGTCTATATAGCTTGAATTGCAAGAGGGAATAACCCTAAGTAATATTCCTGAAACTAGTTTAACTTGTGCTCCAATGTCATTCTCATTGGACGGGAAACAGTTGCGTCGACACTATAGCGGTTATCATTATGCTAATCCAATCGCGAGAGTATCGCTTCCGAATATAGACACTGAGTACATACACGTCAATAGCAATTCACAGGCTGGTTTCATAGATTTGTTTATCTCTTGTACTAGTTATTGCGTAGCATTCGATCATTTGCTTGATAGCCAACAATAACTTTGTTTTTAAATATCGACTACGTAAATGCCAAAACCGCATATTAATCTTCAAGCAACATGAGCGCTGTCACGTAACTGAGATAGAGCACCTCCGAATTTGTAATAAGAGAATTCTGCTCCCAATATGTATTTGTATCATCCTAACGGACATGTATTGCATCCGGCATTCGGCATTAAATCATACGCCAGAGACGACCTATGGTACCGTGGCTGTTAAGAAGCAGGTATTGTGTTGTTGTCATTTGACCAATTGTACAGTTAGCGCATGCTACCCATGCGGGCAGCAATGCAACGTTAGACTGCTGAGAGGTTACACTCGTTATCAATGTTTGTCTGACGCTACTCGTCTGGGAAAGTTTCGTTCACATAGCCATGATATGTTTAACGAATGCTACAAAGCTGGCTAATGAAATGCTGACCAACTTTGATATCAGAAAAGCTCTCTCGTCTGGTCATTTGCTAGAGGCCGTTTGACCTTGTGCGTTAGCTTTAGAATCGTTTGCGCATATTGAATCGCCTCATCAAAAAGGGTTGAGGTTTCATGCGCGTAAAATTTAATACATTTGATTGGGTAGGCACTGGCCAAGGCGATGAGTTGTATAAATGTCATTCTTCAATCTGCAGTTTTAAACGCTGGGTAAAGCCTTCACTGCAATATGCCGTTTGAAATCGCCGTTCTGGGATCGCCTCAAAGCTTCATTTGCCATATGATTGACAGAAAAAAACCTCGTTTTGACATGTACTTGACATCCGTGCTGCTACTGATCTAAACTCATCAGATTATCTTATGCACACTGACTGATCATTCCGCATTCCGTGATGAAGTAACTGTCACTCAAATTCAATGGGGGAACCAGTTTTACTATCAGTCAACTGCTATTTCTCTATGAATTATTCATTCGGACTAAATGGATTCACTGGGTAAGGCATAACAAATTATGCATATACGTCGTCGACCCACACCCCTTCACCATATCTACGGTGTCAATGCATCTTAATTCAAGACAATGACATTTTGATATCGGTAAGCCTGAAAAGCTCAATGTTGTCTCTGGTCGAAACGGGAGGGGCATATTTAATTTTACTGCACGGTAAACTAGCCTCTATATATAAATATATACACATATATATACATATATATATATATATACATATATATAAATATATATATATATATTTTTATAAATCTATATATATATATAAAAATATATATGAATGTATATTTATATATATATAAATATATATATATAAATATATATATATATAAATGTATATTTGCATATATATATATATATTTATATCTATATGCATATATATATTTAAATATATATAGATTATATATATATATGAATATATATATATCTTTTGCATATATATATGTATATATATGTATATTTTATATTTATATATACACATATATATATATATATATATATATAAATATATCTATATCTACAGATCTACATATGTATACATAGAGATATAGATATATAGATTATATTTCTTATATATCTCTATAAGATGTCCCTCTCTAGATATGTCTAGAGATCTCTCTCTCTCTCTCTCTCCTCTCTCCTCTCTCTCTCTCTAGATATAGATCCCTCTCTCTATATCTCTCTCTCTCTCTCTCTCTATCTCTCTCTATATCTATATCTATCTCTATCTCTCTATCTCTCTATCTATATCTATCTCTATATATGTCTATATATATACATATGTATATACATTTATATAGAAATTTCTAAACCAGGTGACAAATGTTACATAATAGCTACTATATTCATATTGATTCATTTGGTTATCTACATTGGTCATCCGTAACTGACATCATTGCCCGATTTCTATTTGTTTTCTGGATTAACGGCACTTGTCAACGTCCACCTGACGCCTCTATAAGATTATTGGATTATCGGATAATTTGATTGTGATGGAAGGGCGAGGTATTGCAAGCAAGGTGATGGATATGGCATCCGCGATGTAGTTATCTATCTATCCACTAAAACAATTTACATTAGATGACTCAAGGACACGATCGGAGAGACTTATCTTGGTTGCTGAAGCCACATATGTTGCTGCTGCGTCCCAAAAATATTGACATATCCGGCTAATGGAAGCCCAAGAGTATGGCTGAACTAACTAAGGAATCCGAAACCCATGCTCAGCCTTCGTGTCATCTTCTACTTGGACGACTAGCTGCTTCTAGCAAGGTCAAAAGAGGAAGCATTACATTACCGCTTCATAAACCTGCTGCAACATCTGGTTTATATCATAAACTTAAGCAAATCAGATGCAAATCATCTCGGGCCTGTAGTGGGACTCAGCTCTGATGACTGCCACTCCCCCTCAAGGACAAGTTAAGCAGTCTGACTCAACAGGCATCAGATCGGATACATTCCAACCTACACAAACGTGCATGAACGTCCAGCGGTTCTTTGGCAAGACAGCTTCGCGTCAATGGCAATCCCGCACGGCAGACTGTACACTAAGGGACCCCAAATAGCACTCAGATCGGGACCTTTTAAAACGGTGTCCCATGGACGATTTAGTAAGGCAGAATCTCCTTTGGTGGACAGAGCCGCCACGTTTCCCCACCGTGACTCTGCTTCATGCCTCGTTTGGGTGGCCTGTATGGGACAACATCAATTAGCAGGCAAGTGGTCAGGCGATCAACTTAGCCCGACAATGCGACAACAAAACGGTTATTTTATCTGCTAAACGGAGGAGGCACAAAATCACGCCAATTGTGACACAGGACATTGAAGAATACTGCGGCAAATGCGGCTTAACCCTCCGCTCAGCCTTCCTTCCGGGCATGGCAAACAAGGGCGCTTCGTACTCTAAAAATCAGTTAAAAGTATACTACGCACTAGAGTGCAACGACCCAAGAGCATTGGCAGTGGATGCTTTTCTGCAGGTATGGAGACTTCCCCTGGTCTATGCCTTCCCACCACCACAGCTGATTCCTAAAGTGCGGGCAAAGCTTGCAACAGGGAAAACCCGGATGTTGCTAGTGGTATGTGATTGGAATAATGCCACATGGTTCAATGGGATCCTCTTACTTTTTCTCATCCAGTAACAAAGTGACTCTCCAACATCGCTTTGGTGCAAATCAAGAACAACCCGGCCGTCAGGTGCCCCCGGTCACTTTGGACGAAGTGGCCAAAGTCGAATCAAAATGCGCTCGTAAACGTGCTCGTCGAACGCTGGGCTGAACTTGCATTGTGCTTTGGCAAATATCTTAACTGACATAACCATCAGGTTTCCGGTCATATGATGAGGTCTGACCAGGCATAGAGGAGAATCGAGGAAAGTACAATAATTTCAAGAAAACAATATATCTGTCATCTGTCTCCTTGGTGTGCACATATTCGCTGAACGAATCGAATTATATATTCACGCATAGAGTAACTTCAAAGAAGCTGCGTCGAAAGGAATCACAGATCGTGTTTTCCGACATTTGCTTTGCGTAATGCGCTGTAATTTGGCTTAACTCACTGTTCAGCATGTCATAGAAGTGTTTCATGGCTATACGGACTGTCTTCCTTGAAAAGTCTCCTCCTTTCCCCGAGTTTAACATTGGACAGTCGACGAGCTTTATAGTTACTCAGATCAGCTTGGTAGCAGTAATTACTTATTTGCTAGTGCATATTATGCATTGTTTACTTCGGGTTATTTCGGGCCCCGGGAAGGCGACATTTTATATTTGAACGTTACTGTTCACATGTTTGGTCGTACATGCATGCAGTTATCCACTTAGTAAACTTGATTTAAAATATTCTTCAATGCCACCTTACTGTTATGCCTTAATACAATACAACAAAGGTAAATTTAACTTTGGCAAGTGTTGTGGCTCATTACACCGATGCAGGCCGCTGTTATTCAACTTTTTAATCAATCATATAATATTCGCAGTGCGTGCTCATGTGGCGTGCGTTGTTTCTCCAATGAGATTCTCCGCACCCACAGAAGGCAATAAGAACGGGTTGAGTTTTACTTTGGCAATGGTAAAACATTCAGCTCCCCCCGAGCGTGGTTTATGTACACTCACGTGATGGTCAACGTTTGCTCACGTCTACAGACATATGTATAAGCAAAAGTCTGCAAGATTCGAATTAACATTATTTCGAGTACCTACATGTTACTGTGGCGGATCATCTACGCTTAGATAGTACTAATGTTTGTCGCTTGATAATTAACAGCACGGACAATGAAATGAATGCATATCCTAGTTTGTCTAACATTCAGGGATAATGGCTGGCCATACTATATCTATGCTGCTCATCAGCCCACCCCCCCCCCCACCCCCCTCCCATTTCAAAGCCACAAACTCATTGTAACCGCTGGCTTGTAAGTTTTTTTTGAAGATTCCTTTCCATTTGTTGCTGTTTTGGGTCATGGCAATTCCCATTTGACGAATTATCTTTAATTAAAATAACAGTGTTATTGATAAATATCTCTGCTTCGGCTTTTCAACTAACACAAAGAAGCATTCTATATGTGTTATGAACCCGTCCCTAAAACCAGATTGTATGACATGGATGCATCGCCTGGCAATTTATCAAGGCTTGACAAAATGAACAGCCTATAATTTGTGATCACTGCATGCCCCGCAGGTTTTCAAAATACCTCATCAGTTCATCATTTACCGAGGAATGTGATGATAACCAACGTAGTTAAGCAGCACAATGGAAGACCCAATGCTACATGCATTGCCTGTCTAATTACCAATGTAGTGAAGCATCAACGCTATGATATTTTACACTGTGATCCGGACTTAAACATCAATATAGAACTAATGGTTTATACGGACGGTTAATTTGTTGACCAGATAAATATATATGGTTGTTTTAATCGATGGTTTGGAAACCCTGCTGATGCTGATATGAAGCTCAATCATCAAAATAAATTCCATACTCGCTCTCTATTTATTGGCTCTAAACAGCATTAATTTATGGACATTTAACTAGCTTAAAGATAATGGCACAATACTGTTTAATGGCCTATAAGATATCAGGTTGCATAGACTATTATATGCAAATCCCATATTGGTGCTGTATATGACGAGAAAATAAACGAAACAAGAGCAGGATATTTCTTGGACCCAGTTCGTTAACATGAATGATAAAGGTATATCGCATACATATGTAGGGAGATATAGGTCGAGATTTTCAAAATTCCATTCAGCCATATTTTGCAGACATTGCCGTCAAATCAGATACTGCACTGAATAAATAGCAACTACTACCCTTTTAAATGATTACCGCAATATGGTCATGCCAACGGAGGATTATATTTAACCTATATACATATATATATATATATATATATATATATACATGACATATATTCACTGCATCGTGTATGTTTATAACAATGCGGATACACTATCAGGCAGCAATAGGCAGATCATTTTCTGTTCTTTTAGGCAAAGCGAAATGTTGTCTGAAACTGGCTCAATCGCAAATCGCCCCAGCGGACTAGCCCAAATCATTTTGCAAATGTCATAGGCATATATAAATATATATATATATACATATATATATATTTATGAATATATATATTTATATATATATATATATATATTTATATATAAATATATATATAAATATATGTATATATATATATATTTATATATATATATAGAAAATATATATATATATCTATTTATTTATATATAAATATACAAAAATATATATATTTATATATATACATATATACATATATATGTACATATATATATATATTTATATATATATATGTATATATATATATATATACATATATATATATATACATATATTTATATATATGCATATATTTGCGTTGACAAAATATTTGAATTATAAACATATATATGCGTATATTGTGCCAACGCAGCGGTAAATAATAGGTTGGCCAACAGTATGATATGGATCGGTTGTTGCATTTTTGAATAGGAGCGGTATGTAGAAAAGGCATGAATGCGCTCACAGGAATTAAATACGTTATACAGATTGTCATAATAGTAATATAATAATTTGAACGAATGGTGAAAAAGCGCTGACTAATTATGATAGCATATATGGGATGTTCTGTCAAGTTTTTAGTTCCGGCCTGTCACAGCCTGTGCCAAGAGCAAAAAGCGTCGTTTTCGGATTCGAAAGGCGTTTTCCGCCTATTTATCCTTGCGAATGCAGGCCTATCTATACCGAAGACATCTTAATTGTTGCCATGTAGTTACTCTTAACAACTGTGAACTAAACCAAAGGAATTGTGGCGTGCATGTAGACTTCAGGAATAACTGTTTTGAAGATACAGCCTTATTCTTTGGTTAACTTGGCTTTTGTTGTGGCTCGATTAATGCATTCTGGCGATAAATGCTAAACGATGTACAAAAGGTTAATTGCTATTCGGCCGCAAATAAATCCGCTATTGTCAATCCATAATGACGCCATTATATGAGCCACCTATTGATGCCGTCTGTGACATGTGTCATCACCCCATTACATATTGCGATGTGGCTGGGCTTGGTCTGAGAAAGCAAACGGAACCTGTCCAGTTGCACAGAGATTATCGGATGGACTTCAGTGGACATGGTTTTTAAATGCTTATTGATGTCGGCAAAACGCATGCAATGTGCATTTATGACGTTCACCTTCAGAATCACAATTGCACATTGAATCATTGATTCCAAATCAGGGAGACAAACAACACAAATATACTGGCCTCCTATGTCCATTCCGTGTTCTGGAAACGAGCCCATCCCTCAAACCATAGCAAGAACTGGCGTATATCATTCAGTGCGTATTTCGCATCATTAACGATAATGACCTTCTTCTCGTTTATTAGGGCGACCAAGATGGTTCAATTTGAGCGGGTTCTGAACACAGTTAGGTAACAGAGTGAAGGCGCAGTTAGCTTGATAAAATACAGTAGAAGGGACGATTTTCGTGTCTTAGGGACCATCCACGTGGTCCCATCGCAGTTGCCGTGATTTGCGGTGGTGGGGGTGGTATGCATAGTAACAAGGTGCAAATAGTAATAATGTGCAAACATAAATATGTGTTGAAAGCGTTTACCTTTAATAACAATGCAGCTTTATTATTACAATGTTATTCGTCCCAACAAGGCAAATATGTGATCTGTTTATGTGCATAAATAAATATATTCATATATACATATCTATATATGGATATGTATATATATATATATATATATATATATATATATATATATATATATATATATATATATATATATATATATAGATATATATATAGATATATATAGATATATAACGTATATATATATATTTATATATATATAGATGCATATATATATATATATATATATATATATATATATATATATATATATAACATATACACACACATATATATATATTTATATTTAATATATATATATATATATATTCACATATATATATATATGTTTATATAAATATTGATATTTATGTAATTAAAGATGTATGATTTTTACTTGTAGCTTTACTGCATGACATGATAAAGATAAATGCAAAATATTTCTTGTTTTTGTCAGAACACGGATGCTTTAGCGGTTAATGCACTTGTGTTTATGGTACAGACTGCTTTTGAAAATTGATCTGCTCTGCGGGGGCAACCCATGTTGAGATATTCCAGGCAAACTTTTCCGCCCACAGTCAAATTTCTCGGGCCTTCTTAAGATCACCTAAGGCTGACATACTTGACAATCACCAGTTGCTTTGGCATAAGACATTCATCTGGTCCGCTGCAGACAACGTCAACGTATTGGATGCTGCAGACAATACTTTTATACCAAACAGGAATAAAAACAAACGTTACCAAACGGGCAAAATGATTATTTAGCATCTTAAGTTCCAGTTCTTAAAGATATTTCTTGTACATCTTCCATCAAACTAATCTTACAGGACACGAGTATAATCGATTTTGTCAGTTCATGCCGTACATAACGACGTTCAGCTTTATTTGAGTCTATCTTTTTCGAACAGAGGTCTTTTGAATAGCTACCTTAGTGGATGGCGTTATGATGCGCAATATTTAAGTCATTTTATTAAGATATTGCGGAAAACACCCCAGACAGTTTGTGTGCATTTCACATGTCGTGCGACAAGCATGCACCATCATCACACTCATCAAAGTCACACGACCCATCCTAACCGTTGAAAGCGTCATTTAACACTAGTATTTCATTTAATATCCGAGTAAATGTTGCAACAGTATCATGCGCACATTGTGATGACTACTCAGATGACAAGGCTGTCTACTATGTCGAGCCATATAAAGCTACGCCAAGAGAAGCAGCTTATATTTTGATGTTCGCAACTATATTACAATCCTCATACAAAATATATTACTTTTTATAGGACAGCACACACCAAACCAAGCCTTAAAATTGCTAGTTTTGTGGCAGGCCAGATACTGTGAAACACTGATAAAAACTAAGTTTACGAAAAAACAACGCTAAATAAGTCCAAAGTATATATTACTCCAATGCTATCTCAGATGAGGAACAAAGAGTAACACAATTTTGCGATTCAACCGATGAACCTTGTACAGTGACTGTCTGTTTAGTAGACAAGAACGTTCAACAAATATGCCTGAAAGCTTGAAATTGCTGTCCAAATTAATACACATAACATTTTATAGCTGAAAAGGTGATTCAAAAATCGTGTGGCATACGTATTGACAATAACAATAATTTCCGTTTGATACTTGAGTAAGAACACCTGGTGTTTGACACGCATTGTAAACACCAGACTTCATGAATGATACGGATACTATTTCGACATACACCCTATTCGGCTAAGCAGATATGTAAAGTAGTCACGCTACTGAATGCGTTACTAGCCATGTAGGATTCCATGCGGTCTGTGAAGAAGCAGCGAGAAACAAACCTTGTGCAAGCACTAGCGCAAAAGCATCTATGAGTGCCCGGTCAGGTGAATCGCACTTCATATCTTTGCGGTCGTTACACCAGCCTAGTGGTCACAGAGCTTAAATACATTGCAGGTGACTGTGATACATTACATATGAAATTCACTTTTGAATATCTCCTCATGTTCAGTCATTGTGCATTAAGTGTTGTATGTTCAGTTTGCAAATTGTTTTCGCTTTATTTATCCCATGAAGGGTTATCAGGGCAAACGAGCGAGTCGATTTAAAAGTATAAGTGCTGGAGTAGCCAGCACTTAGTCGGTCTAAAATGCCTACTTGCCGGTTATGTATGCCTTAATATTAGCAATTCAATGAATACTTTGCGCCTCCAAACCAGTTGATTTGTAAGTAAGCTCCATGCAGGAGACAACTGTTCGTATGGTTGCTAGCATATTGCAAAACGACATCTGCATAATTATGCTAGCAGTAGGGAATGAGGAGGAAGGGAGTTTAATCTGACTCATTGACAAATACGAACGTGGTTCCGCATGGGCCTTCGTGAGCCGGAAATATTCTGATACAAAGAACACGGTAACAACAGGTGTAACCTTGCCAGCCAAAATAAGTATGTGCCTCCGAACTGTGTCATTTTTTAACAAGTGTTTGCTGAGTTAAGCTGTATTTGTTAATTAAGTGCCATTGCTGGAGCAAACAGGGGCATGTAAGGTTGGAAAATGAACGATGAACATATCGTGACTTGCATTCTATCAGACAGCGTAAGGCGTTCTGAGGGAAAATTACCCAGAGTAGCTTGTGAACTGGATACATGCAGGTGTCTAGCATGAAATGCGTTCCCGTGAATTCCAATCCACCTGCTTTCAAGATCGCAGAAGGCTAAGTAATTAAGGTCAACCTGTACTCAGACACGAACAAAACCTTTTCGTGATGGCAACAAGTTTTATATACACAATTAGCAAGAGTGATTTGTCGATCCAAGTCCATAATTTTTGTAGGTATTCAACTCTTGTTTATTTTCAATGTTATTGGGTGATTGAGACGTTTGGGATCCCTGGGCACCACACATCATATAAAAAGGAAGATCTACTACCGTCGTCTATTACCAAATAAATTAAACCCTCGCATCGGAAACCACGCCGTTTTGGGGAGAAAATCAACCACAACGGAGGTCAATTTGTCAATAAATCATGTTAATTAATGGTATGGTTTCGCTTTGAGCTTCTGCGCGACTCACTACCAATCATTTTGTCTTCTGAGAACTATGCATTTCTCCAAAGCATAACAAAATGTACAATACCTTCATATCATTACTCGCCTAACTCAAGTTAATGTAACTTGATGTTTAAGGATTGATATTTTAAATAAACGCGCAAATCATAAAGGCAAAGAAGTAGCAAATTTTGGCAGATTATTTCACGTCATACACTATTTAACCCCTCTGATTGTGTTTACGAGCATTGGCATTTGTTAACGTGGTGAGATTTCTACTTGTACTTCCAATAAGACAATCTGCTCTGTCAGCAACTGCTTATAATTACTCGTAATCATTGAAACTGATTGACAAAAGACACAACACTGCCTGGATAGGAATATTTCCAGGAGGCATTTCACCTCCGTAATGTTTGTAATAAACGGAGCATTTTTGCATGGACGTCACGTAAATGTCTGTCAATTTACACGACTGGTAAAGTGCCTATAATACGTTCAGTGGTATAGTCTGATAAAGCATGATTAGACTGCTGTAGACTTTCCCCTCTACATGGTCACTTATTAACTTAATAGCATTATTCGCCGCTCTCGTGTTGTATGTTCTCAATGCACTAAATATGGAGACATATATGAATATATTCACATGGAGCAACTAGTAATGATCGCTATCATCGCCGTGAAGTAGTTGAAGTTTTGTTTCATCCAAGGCTACAGCAGGACAAAGCAAAGTTACAACGTATAACATAGTTTAGGGCATGCGCGACATTATTGCCACGCATCAAGTGCCGTAAAGCTTACAAAATATACCATGCGCGTAATCTGGTAATGATTGCCATGCATTGCATTATTAGAGTTATGGTGTGAGTCAGGTTAGCATGTCCAAAAGGTTGTGGTAAGAGCGGATATTACGGTAAAGTAATAGCAGGGGTTAGAATGAAATGACGGCGACGATCAGAGTGGGTTAGAGGGGGTTAACGCTCAGAATTTATGGTCGGGTAACAGCAAGGTTTATTGTAATATCACGCTGGGGATCGGCGTAGAATCGCACAGCGGAGATCATAGAATATAGAGTTGGTTAGCATTGCGATGGCTATGGTGAGTAAACACGTCACGGAATTGGGAGAGTTCACAGTACAGGGCAGGGGGTTCATGGCGGGGTCATGGCGGGGTATTAAATGGTGCTACGGCTGGGCTTAGGATTAGTTTGCACGATAGGGTATTAGGCAAGGAGTACTTCAATGCTTATTTGGCCATGAATTTTCAAATTAGCGGCCGACTCGGTAACCGTTGTTAAGGTGGTAGTGTTGCATTATGATAAAGACATCCTCGGTAAATGATATGAAATGGACGAAAAATGTACCGTTTAAATCGGTTGTTTTGATCAAAGACCTAACAACCTGTCACAACGGTAATAGCCATAAACATCAGCTGTCTTGACTCTTGTCCGGCAGGGTGCATTTACTTACTGTCCGCGTAATATGTCGCTACAGTATGGGTAGAATGTGATAGTTGAGAAATTAGTATTGCTACAAATCTCAAAATGTTTAACTGTAAGAAGCAATGTGCGAGGGATTCGCCGATCCGATGTCTAATCGTTATGCTTCAAAGACTCAGCGTGCAGGATTTCCCGAACCAAGAAAACACTGAAGACATGTCAAGTTTTGAAATCGAAGTTGTATCAAGCGTTATGCAATATCGCTTGTCAGTTTGAGGGGTTTGCAATGACAAGCACACATATCCAAAAGAGTGCAAGTCCAATTGATTGGTCAGTCGTATCTTGACAGACTTAATCGGATTTAAACAGGCCTGGGTAAACTAATGAAGCCCATAGCATTGAGGAGTTTGATCAGGACTAAGTATATATATTTGAAGATCATAACGTTGAGAAGACTATTTGGAAGATGACTGGGTATCGACCAAAGAAATGTTGGTGTGCTAACTTAGCTTCATCGGTCGGCGACCATGTTTGATTGACAGCCTCTGACACATGGTGAGAACAACGCTACCAATAGATACAAAACAATGTCCAGCAACATGCCGATGATCGTGTGCAGTGTAATATATATTCGTAAAACAACATGGTAGGGCGATTGGTGTTACTCCACGCTTTGCCCTTTTGGCTTAGTAAATAGGTCATAGATTGTGTGAGCACTGCGTTCATGCCTATACATGCGGTATAGGAAAGGTAAACGTAAGATAACTGTAATTAGTGTCGAGCACAAACGCAATTCGTGGCACAGCCTAAGGAGGAAAACGTTGTTGTGGTCGTGTGTTGACATACTATATATTGTTGCCTGAAATTATCTCTAATGAATATCTATGGGACATTAATTGTTTTTAAAAGGAATTGCACAAAATTCGTGTACCACAATCACCTTCTTTACAGTGCACAGGGCATTGTCTAGTTCACAGTAATACCATGTGTTGGACATTTGAAGGCCTAGCACGCGTCTTATGACTCGCCTATATCGTTTTAATAATTAGAATAACACGAGATACGATATTAGCGCCAACAACTTCAACAGCGTTTTATTCTATTAATTCAATATTGGGACGAACCATTTACAATCTGCTGTACGATGTATCTAAGCCACATTCTAACTGAGTTTTCATAAAAGACTACGACATATCCTGAACATATATGATCAGCAACGATCGACATTAAAACTACTGCAAGGTAAGTGAAATTTGATATGGGAAGAGAGACACAATCGAGGCAAGTTGCTGTACATAACACGTTCGTGAGATCGAATTCACCACACTGAGATGTCCTTTGATTTAATCATTACTTGCTTGACGGACAACGTTTGTTCACGTTTATAGACATATGTATACGCCGAAGTCTGCGAGGATCGAATTAGCATAACGTTAAGTACCTAAATGCTACGGTTGGGGATCAATTACGTTTAAATAGTTTAACGCTCATAGATGAAACGCAGATAACCAACTGATATACCAGTGTTACCTTGTGAGGCTAGCAGATGATGGTCGGATATCTATCTCGCATGTTTAGTCGCTAGTGGACACGGTTTTCGTAATGACGATGCTCTTTTTTAAATTGATCGGAGCGATAACTTAACAAGATTTAGCTTTCTATATAAGTTGTTAATTCGTCCCTAGAACCAGACTCTATGACATAGATGCATCGCCTGGCAATTCATCAAGGCTTTACAAAATGAACAGCCCATAATTTGTGATCACTGCACGCCCCGCTGCTTTTCAAAATACCTCACCAATGCATCCTTTGCCGAGGAATGTGATGATAGGCAGGATTATTAAGCAGCACAATACAAGACTAGATGTAACATACATTGCCTGTCTGCTTACCAATCCCGTGAAGAATCAACGCTATGATATTTGACACTGTGACTTTGGCATTAATGCAGAGCTAATGGCTTATACGGGTGGAAGAAAAAGAAAAACTACAACAACAACAACAACAAAACACACACACACATACTATGACCAGCCGTTTGGCACGAGGCGATATTTTCCAGGTTAATATCATTGCAGATAAGCAGGGTGCTCATTTTAGATCAGTTCGTCGATCACGTTGGAAAAGTATTTGAAAACGCTTCATTTGTTAGGCCTTAACGGGTAATGGTTCGAAATGCATCTGTATTGGCTGCTTTTGTATACTGTTGTTCGTGTGTATAGAGGGCCCAGTCGCGGCAAGCATTAGAAGCTGAATGCGTGCAGGCACACTTTGCGCATGTAATTGCAGAATGCCGATGCACTTAAAAAGCATTTCAAGCCGAAATTCTCATTCATATTATACACTAAATGGTCTATATAGCTTGAATTGCAAGAGGGAATAACCCTAAGTAATATTCCTGAAACTAGTTTAACTTGTGCTCCAATGTCATTCTCATTGGACAGGAAACAGTTGCGTCGACACTATAGCGGTTATCATTATGCTAATCCAATTGCGAGAGTATCTCTTCCGAATATAGACACTGAGTACATACACGTCAATAGCAATTCACAGACTGGTTTCATAGATTTGTTAATCTCTTGTACTAGTTATTGCGTAGCATTCGATCATTTGCTTGATAGCCAACAATAACTTTGTGTTTAAATATCGACTACGTAAATGCCAAAACCGCATATTAATCTTCAAGCAACATGAGCGATGTCACGTAACTGAGATAGAGCACCTCCGAATTTGTAATAAGAGAATTCTGCGGCCAATATGTATTTGTATCATCCTAACGGACATGTATTGCATCCGGCATTCGGCATTAAATCATACGCCAGAGACGACCTATGGTACCGTGGCTGTTAAGAAGCAGGTATTGTGTTGTTGTCATTTGACCAATTGTACAGTTAGCGCATGCTACCCATGCGGGCAGCAATGCAACGTTAGACTGCTGAGAGGTTACACTCGTTATCAATGTTTGTCTGACGCTACTCGTCTGGGAAAGTTTCGTTCACATAGCCATGATATGTTTAACGAATGCTACAAAGCTGGCTAATGAAATGCTGACCAACTTTGATATCAGAAAAGCTCTCTCTCGTCTGGTCATTTGCTAGAGGCCGTTTGACCTTGTGCGTTAGCTTTAGAATCGTTTGCGCATATTGAATCGGCTCATCAAAAAGGGTTGAGGTTTCATGCGCGTAAAATTTAATACATTTGATTGGGTAGGCACTGGCCAAGGCGATGAGTTGTATAAATGTCATTCTTTAATCTGCAGTTTTAAACGCTGGGTAAAGCCTTCACTGCAATATGCCGTTTGAAATCGCCGTTCTGGGATCGCCTCAAAACTTCATTTGCCATATGATTCACAGAAAAAAACCTCGTTTTGACATGTACTTGACATCCGTGCTGCTACTGATCTAAACTCATCAGATTATCTTATGCACACTGACTGATCATTCCGCATTCCGTGATGAAGTAACTGTCACTCAAATCCAATGGGGGAACCAGTTTTACTATCAGTCAACTGCTATTTCTCTATGAATTATTCATTCGGACTAAATGGATTCACTGGGTAAGGCATAACAAATTATGCATATACGTCGTCGACCCCTACCCCTTCACCATATCTACGGTGTCAATGCATCTTAATTCAAGACAATGACATTTTGATATCGGTAAGCCTGAAAAGCTCAATGTTGTCTCTGGTCGAAACGGGAGGGGCATATTTAATTTTACTGCACGGTAAACTAGCCTCTATATATAAATATATATACATATATATACATATATATATATATATATATATATATATATATATATATATATAATATATATATATATATATATATATATATATATATATATATATATATATATATATATATATATATATATATATATATTTTTTTATAAATCTATATATATATATATATAAATATATTCTATAAATATATATTTATATATATATACATATGTATATACATTTATATAGAAATTCTAAACCAGGTAACAAATGTTACATAATAGCTACATATATTCATTTGATCTACATTGGTTATCGCACCATCCGTAACTGACATCATTGCCCGATTTCTATTTGTTTTCTGGATTAACGGCACTTGTCAACGTCCACCTGACGCCTCTATAAGATTATTGGAATATCGGATAATATGATTGTGATGGAAGGGCGAGGTATTGCAAGCAAGGTGATGGATATGGCATCCGCGATGTAGTTATCTATCTATCCACTAAAACAATTTACGATGATAGAAACCTAAGATCCAATAGAGATGCGGGGTCATGGCGAAATGGCTGTGCCCAGCAAAAAGACACCTTGACTGCAACTAAAATATATAGAGCCATTTAACCAGACACCAAAGGTATCTTTGGCTAAGTTTAATACAGTCGAATCAGACCTTTTATTCTTTTTAAGGGCCGTTTTGTTATAAATGATTCCCTAATATTTATAAACATTACATACTATAGGCCTTGGAATGAAATGGAGAGAATGCGAAAGCATTTGCTTCATTTTCGTAAGCAATGCATGTAGTCGTTTTCATGAGGAATTATAATAGCTGTACATATAAACACTTAGAGATAGTTTTGTCCGGTTCATATCCAATAACAAGTTTGACAATAGTTGGTGCGACAATCGCATTTTGCAATATTAGAGTGTGTATTATTCGCACCACTTATATAACGATGTAACCAATTCAATGGCAGAATTCACGACTGGAAAGCAAGCCAAACCGAAAGGCTTTAAGCCTGCATTGTGCGGAATGGCACCTCAGCTCCATGAATCATTATATTTTGAATCCAAACAGTGATTACAATTTGTGAATGCTGATACGTGTTCAACGACTCTCAACTGGAAGCTGTCGTGCATGTCATTCGCTTAATGGTTTATAATGGTTTAATTGCATGAGGACGGCTCTAGTGATAAATTCATCTGATGATCTGGTTTATCTTAATTGAAGAGAAATACAAAACAATGATCGATTTTGATGACCACAAAGCGTTTGTTAACAATTCAAATGTTCATGCTCTCCATATCAGGCCTTAATCGCTCAAGGATTACTGATACCCACAAAGTCACATTGTACGCACCAATGCGAAAATAGCACAGGAACAGCCTTCACCCTCCACCGACCCGGGTTGGAGAGTAAACGTGTTCAATAGATGGGTATCGAAAAAAGTTACGCAGTATTCTAACATTGCAAGGGTGGAGCGTTTTGCTTATATCATATTCAATTGCAGCCGCTACCTCCTGCCCGCTATTTGTCCCAATGCATAGTGTCTGAGAATAACGACTGGTTTGAGAATAGCAATCGTTTCCTTAACAACATATCCCGGATCTCATCATTTATTGTCGTCCCATGGGGGTAGCTGGTCTTTGAAAAGTGGATGGTCGATTAAAAGTTAACTTTTGCGCCACTTTCATGCCAACTTTCGACATACTGTCGTGGCGTGTCTCATCCCTTCAGTGTACCACGGATCAGCCTTCAGGGCGACATTACGAAACTTTGCATGCTGATTAGGTAAGTCAGCTGAGACAGTGTTGTATGCTGAAATATGTATTAGTTTCCAAGGTATTCAAACTTGACTAATTGCTCGTGACTCAAGAGATACCACTGGTTTTGTCTGTTGAATAAATGTTTACTAAATAGTAGCGGTCAATATGCCACAATTGTTTGTATAGATACGGATCTAAGCGGGTCGTCTCAGCACTTGAGGAACCATCCATACTATTGCTGCTTTCCCAATTTATTTGCTTGATATGTATGCACCGGTTATGAGAGAATGTACAATGTACATGTGGCTGCGGATGATCGTAGAGGATAATATCCAACGAATATCTTCTAAACTTGTCGAATTCATCATTGCTTTTTAAATGTAAATTCTTGCATCATATACCGTCAAAGATTCGTTAACTGAGTTCGTATGTTCAATGAGCTTGCACCGAGAGCCAACTGATGATGGCATGTGGATATTCATGCCACCCGCGGGACGGCAATTCTATACATGAGCCACCGGGAGGAGAAATAACGCATCTGTAATGCACACTGTCGTCTATGCCGCTTATTCATTCGTCCAATTGTCGATACGCATAGTATTATTTGCCTAACTATCAATGTCACGTCTTTTAAATAGAATACGCTGTTTGAGTGTTACTACTTGTATAAACCAGACGTGTGATTAGCGTACGCACGTTTTGCCAATCTAGCACCAACCCGCCTAACAAGAAGTATGAATAAGTAGTTGTGCCTTTTACCACTTCTAAATTAGAATTAACGTTCCCCTCAGTGTGCATGTATTTTATGTATTCTGCATAAACTGTAGCAGTGGTTTCGCAGTTCAAACGGGCCTTTTGTCCTTTTCGGAGCTATTTTAACGGTGTATAACGCCTTATCTTCACGTTATATAAGTCACTGGCTTATTTCTTAAAGCCCGATTTCGTGTTCCACCAGGAAAACTGACAAAGAAAATTTGTTAATCAACATTTCAGTGACACTTACATCTGACTCTGTAATTATGGCTTAGTATAATTACGCAGGTTAATTTTAAGAACATTGCCGGTACTCTTTGAACCGTGATTATGATGAACCACGATTTGTTTCGCTTGCCTAGTTTCAAATATACAAGGTGTGTATGTGCATCCCTCCGAGCAGTAAGTTCAGTAATATACTTGTACAGTTCAGTGACCAATGAACACGTGCTAGCTTATTTGGTTTAGCAATTCATGACAGCACACATTGGCAACTGTACACAATCGTAACTCGTCTACTATTTAGGTTGATTCCATGTGGCCCTCATAACGGATTTCTATAGTTTCATTCATTGTTCTTTTTTATAAACCACTCCTTGTAGTATTCTACATGTGCCAATGACGCACATCAGGGCCGTACATCACCTTTGTTGACATACACAACAGTAATAAAATTGATTACACAGCAACAGCAACAATTATGGCATGTGTGTACTCAAAGTGGTAACTCAGCCTAACACACTAATGCTCAGAGCGTTACTAATTGGTCAGCAGACGCGAGCAACAGCTATCTCTCACCCATGAAGTAACCTCTTGCATTAATTGCACCCCTGCATTGAAACACAGCAGTGATATAGTATTAGCTTTAATGGAGCAGCTATAAATTCTATTCGTTCATTTTGACGAATGTTTGAAATATAGCAAACGTTGTGCACGTAGATTGCCTTACTTAATTTAGATGCAGCGCGTTTCATGTATGCTGCTGAAAAGTCCCCCTCTCCTTGATTGATCAATAGATCATGTTGGCTCTCTAGCTATATTTCCAAAAGTATTTAATAAATGAATGACGCTATGGCTTACAGGCGGCAGTTTGTACTTGATAAGTTCCAATAAAATCGGAATAGATTGAAATGTATTGAACACAAAACATGTGTTGGCGCTGTTATTGTGCCATAATAATGTACTAGACAAGGTGCCATTGAACTTAAACCGTGTGTTACTTTGACTAAGGAATGACCATGTAATGTGAAGCAATTTATTGTGGTACAAGACTAATGTATCATAAAAGGTGCCCAAAATATTCGAAAGGGATAACCATCGCCACTCGCAACCACATCGATACGCCCTGTCTCAAGCAACCGTACAAAATAGTTCCTGCGCTGAACGTGTGCCCTGCATTTCGCTTCCGGCGTCAATATATAGTTTAGAGCAGGACATATTTGCTTGCACCTGTCTGGTCTTAAGCTCAGTAGGCAATGCGTCGGCCCTAGCATCGATTGTCATTTGCTGGTAATGGTAATATTGGGGTTTAACGTCACTTTCAACAACGAGGTGATATCGCGACGGTGATGGATGAGGATGATTGTGATGCTTGGACAGCTCCACTTAAGTGCCAGCAACCACTTGGCACAAAGCCATTGCCAAGACCGGGCTGCGAAACCCACGCCGCTGGGACGAAGGTCTAGCATGATGCTATACAGCTACCGGGTCGGGCGCATCCCCTTTTTGGAGATGGGACCGCCAATGAACGGGATCGTCTGTATGAGTCACGGGGAGCCTGTGCGTCGAAAGGCGACGCAGTTTATTACTATGCCACGGGAACCGGCTAAGCAGTCGGCGAATCAAAGTGACATTATTGATTATGTTAGTCTGACATTCTTATCGGATGTTTACAAAAGCAGGCATATCTATAGGGAAGACATCGTTATAGTCGCTTTGGTTATTTTTGTCACAGGGTAACCCAATATATCAATTGTGTCCGGCATAACGCATTTGTTTGGTATTTGGACTCTTTTGTGTATTTGTGTAAAATTTGAAGGCAGCATGGTTTATGACAATCATTGGCAACAATCGGAAATATACTGCGCTCTACCTTATTCAACTGTGTGTTTTGTGGATCTGTTAATTTAGAACGATGGTTTTAGACTTCATTGCTGTTCGGGCACATCTCAATCTGCTGGCGCCAATCCTTAATTGCGCCGTGTGTAGGAAGCAGATAACATCAATTCAATTGCATTTAGATGAGCAGATGGAATACAGATGACATGATTTGTAACTGCTTATCGATGTTAGCAAAACGGACACCAAGTGTAGTTATGACGTTCATATTCAGAATCACAAATGCGCAAAGCAACATTTATTCTGTAGCTACAATAGGGAGCTTAAAAAGAAAGCTGGCTCCCCGTTTCAGTTCGGTTTTCTCGAAACAAGCCCATCTCTCCAACATAGCCAAAAAAAGTATTTCATTCAGCGAGATTTGGACATCATGGACGATGATGACATTTGGTCTATCTGTTTGACCATAATGATGCCAGTTGCACAGGTTCAGTACCGAGTATAATAAGAGATGGATGGTTTGACTACCTTGAGGAGAATTATGAGTACACCTGATGCCTGACCTTCGTTTGGTTTATTTGTTTGACCATAATGACGCAATTTGAGCGGGTTTCAGCACCGAGTATGATAAGAGACTGCCTTAGGGAGAATTATGAGTACACCTGATGCCAACGTTAATATCTCACGTCTTGCCTATCAGTCTATTGACGTTTTGTTCGTTCTGCAGCGGCAGTAAGTGCAATTAAATGTATTCGAAGATATGTTTCTAAGAACTAGTTGATCACGAAATTATATACATTGATGGCAATTAGGATTTATATTAAGATCATTGAAGGATTGTCACGTTCAACGGTCTATCCGCGTAATTACTGTTCAGGGTGCTATATCATTTCCCTTAATGGATGGGTATGCATTGTGGCGAAGTACTGGAGACCAATGATGAATACGAACTGACTGCATATTGCACTAATTGCGGTAAATCTTATTCCTTACAGTGTAATTCATGCTAGTGCGTGTCGATGCACCATCTGTTATCTGTATCCAACGTCAGTTTGATCGTCTGGCGTCTGCTCCATGAAATCATTCATTCTGTTGAATAACGAACACCGCCAGAATGCAAACATGACTATTGTCCTCTTTATAGATGGTAACTATGAAACAGACCTGCATGAATAAGACTGCATAATGGTTTGCTTTAGCGACAGATAATAAATTCATTGAATCATCGTCCACAAGTTCTGAATGACCGTATTGGATGTGAATAAAAGCCACAACCCTTGACACCAATACTAGTCAGAAATATCATGACATGCCACTGCGTGCATTCAAAAGGAGCCAAAGGTTGCCCCATCAACTGTGCTGAGCGCGCTTGCAGGCACAATATTCGAAGAGGACGGCAAAACCCCCGATAAGCCCGCTATTTCAACCCGACAACCACAACACCAAGAGTCCAGTCAAAGTAGAGTAATCGATATCATGTCAAAAAAGTCGATTTGTCTCTAGTATCATGTGATCTCGATCTTGGCAGGATTCACACACGGCCTTACTCGATCGTAGAACCTGAGACAGTAGATATCTGAAATAAATGGGTTTAATATACAGCAGAACCCGTCCATTCCCCTTTAAATTACAAATATCATTATAAGGGTGTGTCAGTAGGGTCTACCCTTTTCTTCTTCATCAGGTAATGGTTTATATATTTGAATGACGCAGTCGTTTAAGCATATATTATTTCTCGATATATTCTATTGCATGTTACCGTGCACAGACAACCCATGATGCAATGACAGTATTGATGTTCATCATCCCAGTGTCATGACTTATTGTCGTGGCCAGCCGCAGTCCTCGTCAGCCCCAGCAATTAAACTTATTACTTAACTATCCACCTGCTTCATATGGCCTTTTCCGCGTTTGAAGAGAATAAGATAGGGCTACCTTGGGCAATTACAGTTACTACTAAACAACGGCAGACAGTCACACAAATCCGTGTACATTATAATTGTTCTAATTCCAACCAAACTGTTTGCAAGTTGACATTGAAAGTAAAAATGATCATAACGATAACATACTCGTGATAATTGGATTGTCCTAATGAAATCATCATTAGTATATTGTTCTTTTCTCGATCATCTCATCAACACTGCCAACATAAGCTTGGCAAACATTAGCAACAGCATCACCATTCTGACATTCATTAATTTTAATTCAAGCCGTGATTTTATTTTCAAACTCTTGCCCACATTTAATAGCAATAACTGAGATGCATGCATCCATCATTACACGAAATAAATTATATTTTCACGTTGACTGGAAATTATTAGAAGCCACATAATGTCTAAATCTTTATGAAACGATTATGATCCGCTGTCCTATGTGTTCCAGTTTCATCCTTCAAAATGGCAGATTGACTACTTGGCCGAAGCTTAGTTTGTTATTGCGAGCTTGGATCAATGGAGTTGAGCCAATGACAACTTAAAATAGTGAGCATCTTGATTCAAAATAACTTGTAAGTAAGACTAGGTAACAATATCGCTATTATTGCCTTTATTCGTTAGCGCAGGGCGTGATATTTTCCATCATTAAATACTTTATATGGGTGACTATTTGGAAATCACTATCTGACAAAAAACGCGCTGAATTTTGTGGTACGTACTTTGATCATACACTATATGTGTTCATTATTGCGTCACTGTGGAACACATCCATAGCTTCTAGCTACAGCGCGGTAAATTAGAGCCAAATAACTGAGAGACCTTTTGAAGTTCAAAGGTTATTGTATCAAATACAAATCCTTTATATGGTAATTGCTTTCTGTGTCTTGTGTGTGGCGTTCATAGGGCAGTTGTTTGCTACATAGGCGTTTTAATGGATAAATTACAACAGACACCCTGTTTGTCTAAGCAGTCGTGTAAAAGATTTCCTGCAAATCTAAACTACGTCTGCGAGGTTGCAGCGTGAACTAAACCAAATACAAGCTAAAACCGGTGTATAGCCCGGCGTATCCTTGTTTAGTCTGATGTCGACTGCATTTCATATCCATACGTTTTTCCGCTAGCTATAAGGCCGTAGAACCGAGATACATTGTAGCGAAAGAACTGTGTGATTCCTGTTTATATATTACCTCTTATGCAAGCATTGTAGATAATAAATTTATGTTCCAAATGCAAATAGGTTTCGGTGCATCCATCCCCGAAAAGGATTATCAGGAAAAACGATTGAATAGTCTAAGTAGTGGAGTAGCCAGCACTTAGTCGTTCTATAATGCATACTTGTCGCTGAAGTATGACTTAACATTGGCAATTCAATGAATACTTAGCAGATCCGATGCCAGTGATTTGTATGTTAGCGCTTTGTCGGAGGCAAATGTGGTGATGGTCGCTTGCATATTGCCACACAACATTTGCATGATTATATTAGATGACTCAAGGACACGAACGGAGAGACTTATCTTGGTTGCGAAACCACATATGTTGCTGCTGCGTCCCAAAAATATTAACATATCCGGCTAATGGAAGCCCAAGAGTATGGCTGAACTAACTAAGGAATCCGAAACCCAAGAGACCGATTGTGTTGTATTGTCGCAGGCTCAGCCTTCGTGTCATCTTCTACTTGGACGACTAGCTGCTTCTAGCAAGGTCAAAAGAGGAAGCATTACATTACCGCTTCATAAACCTGCTGCAACATCTGGTTTATATCATAAACTTAAGCAAATCAGATTCAAATCATCTCGGGCCTGTAGTGGGACTCAGCTCTGATGACTGCCACTCCCCCTCAAGGACAAGTTACGCAGCCTGACTCAACAGGCATCAGATCGGATACATTCCAACCCACACAAACGTGCATGAACGTCCAGCGGTTCTTTGGCAAGACAGCTTCGCGTCAATGCAATCCCGCACGGCAGACTGTACACTAAGGGACCCCAAATAGCACTCAGATCGGGACCTTTTAAAACGGTGTCCCATGGACGATTTAGTAAGGCAGAATCTCCTTTGGTGGACAGAGCCGCCACGTTTCCCCACCGTGACTCTGCTTCATGCCTCGTTTGGGTGGCCTGTATGGGACAACATCAATTAGCAGGCAAGTGGTCAGGCGATCAACTTAGCCCGACAATGCGACAACAAAACAGAGGAGGCACAAAATCACGCCAATTGTGACACAGGACATTGAAGAATACTGCGGCAAATGCGGCTTAACCCTCCGCTCAGCCTTCCTTCCGGGCATGGCAAACAAGGGAGCTTCGTACTCTAAAAATCAGTTAAAAGTATACTACGCACTAGAGTGCTACGACCCAAGAGCATTGGCAGTGGATGCTTTTCTGCAGGTATGGAGACTTCCCCTGGTCTATGCCTTCCCACCACCACAGCTGATTCCTAAGGTACGGGCAAAGTTTGCAACAGGGAAAACCCGGATGTTGCTAGTGGTATGTGATTGGAATAATGCCACATGGTTCAATGGGATCCTCTTACTTTTTCTCATCGAGTAACAAAGTGACTCTCCAACATCGCTTTGGTGCAAATCAAGAACAACCCGGCCGTCATGTGCCCCCGGTCACTTTGGACGAAGTGGCCAAAGTCGAATCAAAATGCGCTCGTAAACGTGCTCGTCGAACGCTGGGCTGAACTTGCATTGTGCTTTGGCAAATATCTTAACTGACATAACCATCAGGCTTCCGGTCATATGATGAGGTCTGACCAGGCATAGAAGAGAATCGAGGAAAGCACAATAATTTCAGGAAAACAATATATCTGTCATCTGTCTCCTTGGTGTGCACATATTCGCTGAACGAATCGAATTATATATTCACACATAGAGTAACTTCAAAGAAGCTGCGTCGAAAGGAATCACAGATCGTGTTTTCCGACATTTGCTTTGCGTAATGCGCTGTAATTTGGCTTAACTCACTGTTCAGCATGTCATAGAAGTGTTTAATGGCTATACGGATTGTCTTCCTTGAAAAGTCTCCTCCTTTCCCCGAGTTTAACATTGGACAGTCGACGAGCTTTATAGTTACTCAGATCAGCTTGGTAGCAGTAATTACTTATTTGCCAGAGCATATTATGCATTGTTTACTTCGGGTTATTTCGGGCCCCGGGAAGGCGACATTTTATATTTGAACATTACTGTTCACATGTTTGGTCGTACATGCATGCAGTTATCCACTTAGTAAACTTGATTTAAAATATTCTTCAATGCCACCTTACTGTTATGCCTTAATACAATACAACAAAGGTAAATTTAACTTTGGCAAGTGTTGTGGCTCATTACACCGATGCAGGCCGCTGTTATTCAACTTTTTAATTAATTATATAATATTCGCAGCACGTGCTCATATGGCGTGCGTTGTTTCTCCAATGAGATTCTCCGCACCCACAGAAGGCAATAAGAACGGGTTGAGTTTTACTTTGGTGATGGTAAAACATTCAGCTCCCCCGAGCGTGGTTTATGTACTCTTACGTGATGGTCAACGTTTGCTCACGTCTACAGACATATGTATAAGCAAAAGTCTGCAAGATTCGAATTAACATTACTTCACTGTGGCGGATCATCTACGCATAGATAGTACTAATGTTTGTCGCTTGATAATTAACAACACGGACAATGAAATGAATGCATATCCTAGTTTGTCTAACATTCAGGGATAATGGCTGGCCATACTATATCTATGCTGCTCATCAGCCCCCCCCCCCCCCCCCCCCCCCCCCCCCCATTTCAAAGCCACAAACTCATTGTAACCGCTGGCTTGTAAGCTTTTTTTGAAGATTCCTTTCCATTTGTTGCTGTTTTGGGTCATGGCAATTCCCATTTGACGAATTATCTTTAATTAAAATAACAGTGTTATTGATAAATATCTCTGCTTCGGCTTTTCAACTAACACGAAGAAGCATTCTATATGTGTTATGAACCCGTCCCTAAAACCAGATTGTATGACATGGATGCATCGCCTGGCAATTTATCAAGGCTTGACAAAATGAACAGCCCATAATTTGTGATCACTGCATGCCCCGCTGGTTTTCAAAATACCTCATCAGTTCATCATTTACCGAGGAATGTGATGATAACCAACGTAGTTAAGCAGCACAATGGAAGACCCAATGCTACACGCATTGCCTGTCTAATTACCAAGGCAGTGAAGCATCAACGCAATGATATTTTACACTGTGATCCGGACTTAAACATCAATATAGAACTAATGGTTTATACGGACGGTTAATTTGTTGACCAGATAAATATATATGGTTGTTTTAATCGATGGTTTGGAAACCCTCTTATCAAGAAAACTGCAAGTATTCGTGTTTAGACCTCTCGAGGACAATCTGTTGGGGACTAAAGTTGTATGCGTGGAATTGTAAGTAACCCAACTCTTTTACAATGGTGATTGTAACCAGATATATTGCAAATTGTTGAATATCTATAATTGATTTGACCAAATTCAAATAATATCTGTTTTGTTCATTAAAGAACAAACATGCTAGGTGTGTTCGGAAACCGGTAATTGCGATTAAAAGCTGATTGCGTGCAGGCACACGTAGTGCATGCACTTGCAATGCTTTTCAGGCCGAAAGAGTCATTCATATTTCATTCACTCAACGGTCGATACAGCTTGAATAAATTAGGTGCGAATACCTGTTTATCTTTTGTCTCCACGTCATTTTAACTGCACTGTTATCACAATGTTCATTCCCAAGAGTATCACATCCGAGCAGAGACAATGATTATATCCAAGTGAAAAGAAATCCACGGACGGTGTTCAGAGATACATTATCGCATTCGATCAATTATTTAATAGCCAATAATAACTTTGTCCTTAAAATAACTCACACGTAAATGCAAAACCCCGTATTTTCATCTTCAAGCAACATGCGCACAGTCACGCAACTGAGATAGAACACCTCCGAATATCAATAAGAAAATTCTGCGACCAATCAGTATTGCATCCGGCCTTCGGCATTAAATCATACGGCAAAGACGACCTATGGCACCGTGGCTGTTTACAAGCAGGTGTTGTGTTGATGCAATTTTGACCATTCTATTATTAGCGCATGATACGCAGGCAGGAAACAGCACAAAGATGGACTCTCGGTAGATTACACTCGTAATCAATGTTTGTCTGACGCTACTCATCCGGGAAAGTTTCGTTCAAATAACATATGTTTTACGATTGCTAGACTGCTGGCAAATTAACATTGATACCAGAAGGGCTTTCCTGTTGGACATTTTAGCAAGTACCTTGGTTGTTTAATCATTGCTTAGTTGTCTTTGAAGGAAAATCTAAAACACGAGACGATCACTGATCGTCTAGCACCGAATTGAGCAACTCATGACTATTTAAAAGAAATTGCCCTCCATTTACCGAAGGAGGGCAAAGTTGCGTCATTTCCAGCTCTTGGTTTGGAGGTTTATTCTGCAGTCTAGTTTATAACCCTGGCAGTTCCTGGTCGCGCTGTGCGTATGGCTGGTACGCAGTTAAATATTTGGGTCTTGATGACGGCATAGATGAGCGGTGAGCTGTAGCATTTTCTATACACTTTACATCTACCTCATCAGATAAATGCAGCACAGAACATGTCGGATGGTGCTTCCACTAAGGTTCTGGAAGTTGTGTCTTAAAACATCAAGATGAATGCGCCTAAACATAGTTTGATAATACGACCACGTTTGGTGTAGCATTTTGTGGCTCTGAATAATATGGCGTTCTAATGATCAACAAGAACTGGTGCATATAGTATTGCGTTGATCAACAAATATGCATGTCTATATAAAGAGTAAGTACCAGTTTAGTTATATGTAGATGTTCTCATCTATAAACGCTTGGGAATTACCAGAAGACAAACAACGTGCGATTGGAACATCTGATATCCATAAAGGCTGCAGGGTGTGAAATCGTATTCACCAACTTGAAGAGAGCCCCGGGAACGGCCTTCATTCTGCACCGGCGAGAAGGGATAGAGTAAATATGTTCAATAGATAGTCATCGGAAAAAGTTTCACAGGATTCTAACACAGCAACGGTGGATCGTTTTGCCAATATCTTATTACATTGCAGCCTTGACTTGCTGCCCGCTATCCCAATGCGTTAGCAATCTGTGGCGACGCTACATTCACTAATTTGTATCAGCGACAGTTTCTACACCTGCTCTTTTATAGTTTATAAGTTATTCTACGACGTGATGGTGTAATTATTGTTATAGTGACAAACTGTATTGACAAACATTCAAATGCGCTATATATTGGTAATACTGTCAGTTTATGTTTTCACCACTTTCGTACCAACCTTCAGCAAACTGTCGTTCCGCGTCTCATCTCTTTTGTGTACCGCGGAACAGCCCTCTTGGCGACATTCCTTACGATACTTTGCATGCTGATTGAGTACGTCAGTTTTGATAGTGCTTTATTCTGAAATATGAAGGTGTCAAAACCCGACTTGTGACTCGGATGATCAAGTTGAATGGAGGTTTTGTTCAAATTAGATATACCACAGGTTTTTCCTGTTGAATAAGCGTTTACTTTATAGTGGCGGCCCAGTTTTTGCAATTATGTTCTTTTTTTTCTATGACCGGTATATGCAAAATACCTCTTATCATAAGCAATGGAGATGTATAAACACAGCACTTAACGTGTCGTCTAAGCAATGGGAGGCCAATGCATACAGTTGCTGCCCTTTTAATTTACTTGCTGGGTATGTATGCACCGTACATGAGGGCATGAACAGTGTACAAGTTGCTGCGGATGATCGTAGGGGATAATATCCACTGAATATCTTCCAAACGTGTCGAATTGATCAATGCGTTCTGAAAGTCAAATCTTGCATAAACTGGTGCGATAACTGGGGTAAATAGGCGCTCAAAGATACGTTAACTATGCACCTCGTGTGGTCAGCGAGCTTCCATCGAGAGGCAACTGATGATTGGAACTGGATATTAAAGCCGCCCAATCAAACAATTATAACATCGCCATATTATTTATGTTAGCCACGGGACGGCAATACTTTACGAGCTACTGGGAGGAGAAATAACACATATTTAATGCGCATTGATGTCTAACATAAACGTTTCCCTCAAAGCGCATGTATCATACGTATTCTGCTGAAACAGTAGCATTGGTTTCGCTGTTCAAACGGGCACTTGTTAGATTATTATTACGTTGTATAATGGCATGACTGCATTCAATATTAAATGCAGTTTATCTTGTATTTATCTTATTACGCTGAAGCCTCATCAATGCAATATAATATATGGCCGCGGTGCAAAAGCATGAGATCTCATCTGCATTTACAGTCGCTGTGATCGTCACGCGTCTCGCTTCTTGAATGCATTCATACAGTTAAAAAGTTGACCCCGCCTGATTGCATGCATTTCTATAGACCACTTAATGGATCGCGTCGGCGCCAAAGAACCTGATTGAATCACCATCTGTATGCATGGGGAACTATTGTGGTTTGCGGAAGGCAAATATAACTAATTGAGTCGTCTTACAAAAGTGCAAAATTAAGGTTCACCACCTGGTATGAGCCATAGTCAAACAGTCCAATCTAAACCGAATCATCATCTTATTATCTCTGTGCCATAGCTTCATGAATAAAACGTCGGCGTAAATAAGTGCACAAATGTATTAACAAGATGGAACCTAGTATTAATGTATTATCTACATATTAGTTTATAAGCATAGAGCCAACGTCAGGATTAAGCATTTCGGAAGATGGCCGTGTCAGTATGTTGCCAGGAACATTGATGACCGGGGTTCATGGATAATAAGATGGTTAATCGATCGTTCGAAGTTAATAACAACATTATTCCCCTTCCTTAAAGAATTGTAGCATGCTGAATATAAATTGATGATTGTCAGCAGTGCTCATCTTTTATGACAACTCTTGCAATTGCTTGGTTTCGCTAAGAGCAGCATCAAAGACACTCAAATTGTTAGCTTACAGCCGGGCGTATGGGAAATAATATGACACTATATTACTTATACTTCTAAGACCAGGTTTGCAACTCCCTCGGAAAAGAAGCAGTGAGAAAAAACTGTTTTGAATGTCAATTCATGTATATAGAGCGAGTGGACGTAGATTGCATTCAGAACGATTGAAACCGCCTAATATATATATAAGCATTAACGAGGTCATAATTCTAAAATTGTTTTGTCAGCGCATAGTGTGATACATGTTTTATGTTACCTTTGTCATCTAGCACATCAACTGTCTAAACTTTAACTAGGGACGCAGGGCGCTTGAAAATGGGCTTGGAATTAATTGGCTGCATTTGCCATTATAGAAATACCTGGAAGGTGCATGGTGTAATATAGCCTGTGATGATTATCGTCGTGGCACCTGGAAAAGATAAAGCGAATATAAATTGACAAAATGAGCAACGATTGACACAAATGTCAAGCATATTGAATGCAAGCTATTAACTACGGGGTAATACCCATAGATAATGCAGTACATATATGCGAAACATTTGATCTTGTTCGACCATATTCTAATAAGAGGAATGCTTTTCACCTTAGCTATCAATTACACGAAAACGCTCTGAGGCAGATGCATCATTGTTTTTGTATATCAACGTTGGAAGACGATTAAGCATCGATGGCACTGGACACATGAGTACCCCTTATCTCGGAATCATAAATCAAACAACCAATGTATTGTAAGCGATTGCAAACAAGTCACAGTTTATAACTCAACATCAATGCGTAGGAATAAGATGTTATGCTGCAGACTCGTTGTTGTCTACAAATGGTAAAGCGGACCCATTCATCATATGTTTGTCATCAATACAAGCATCACATTCTCCCAACACCTATCAAAACCCGATATAAATACCTATGCACGCAAAAACACGCGCGCACATGCATATGTATATATATATATATATATATATATATATATATATATATATATATATATATATATATATATATATATATATATATATATATATATATATATATATATATATATATATATATATATAAATATATATATATATGCATTTACATTTATATATAAATAGATATATATATATATATGTATATATATATAAATATATATTATATATTGTGCATTTACGTCTGACTAGTGTAAGCGCACATCAATATGATGCACTTCAGTTACGCCAAAATATATTCTATTTTCATGCCTAATATCATGAGCACATTTTACTTACATTAGTGGTCATTTCGAGGAGTCTTTAGAGTCAGTAGAAAAAAACTATAAACCCAGTTCCCTGTTCAAGTATTCTTTTATTTAATAATTTTAGCGTCCTGTCATTGATGATAAATCTGTAAAGAAACATGTGTTTTGGGAATATTTTAAGCAAAGTGATTTTTGCAAAGCTCATATTTTATGGCCAATATTGCAAATCATATATGACGATTGGCGTTAGATAAATCATTGGCATATTCCTTATTGCCTAATTTCTCGCTCAATCAGACGAACAGACAAACAATATTTGTTAATCCACATTTCAGTCACACAAACATCTGACTCTGTCACTTTGGACTAGCATTAATACGCAAGATAATTTTCGAAACATGGTTCGCACTCATAGAACCGTATTTATGTTGGTACTCATGGTACCGTATTTATGATTTATTTTGCATGGCAAAATCCTTGTCAAGACTACACTATCGTTCGAACGCGATAAGGTAAAAATAACTGCATGATCACTTCTTTTCTCCGCGTGATTCGGTTGAAGTGGACTTTTTTGCACAACACACCATACCCTTCCGACCTGGATGAGTTAGACACATTGTGCCATTCTTGGGTAGCACATGGTTCTTAACTTAGCAAGTTATCTATCTTGCAAGCTGAAATTACCTGTGGAGCTCTGCGTTATGTTGAGTATGTCTGTACATAACATCATTCATCTATAGACGCGACTGTTTGTACTTGAAGAGTTACAATAATAACGAAATAGAATGAAATGTATTGAACACAATACATCTGCTGGTCCTATTCTTGCGCTATAATTATGAACGCCTACTAGACAAGGCGCCATTGGACTTGAAAAGTCTCACACCGTGTGTTGCTTTTGACTAGGATATGTCATGTGAAGCAATTGATTGTTGTACATGACTAATGTATCATTCAGGCAACGGTATGCGGGCTTGCCACCTGCCACCACAACGCTGTGCCCTGCCTTAAGCATCTGTACAAAAAAGCTAATGCGCTGATCCTGAGCCCTGCATTACGCTTTTGTATGACATTAAGTAGACTCATTTTTTGGTGGTTAATGTATACTGTCTAGAGCAGGAAATATCGACTGAGTACACATTTTATGATATGACTTACAATGCAGAACATTATACCTAGGCGGTCCGCAAATCAAAGTATATTGTTGATAATATTAGTCTGACACTGTTCTTATTTGATGATTGTGATAATATTAGTCTGACACTGTTCTTATTGGATGATTGTGATAATATTAGTCTGACACTGTTCTTATTGGATGATTGTGAAAATATTAGTCTGACCCTATTCTTATTGGATGATTGTGATAATATTAGTCTGACACTGTTCTTATTGGATGATTGTGATAATATTAGTCTGACACTGTTCTTATTGGATGATTGTGATAAAATTAGTCTGACACTGTTCTTATTGGATGATTGTGATAATATTAGTCTGACACTGTTCTTATTGGATGATTGTGATAATATTAGTCTGACACTGTTCTTATTGGATGATTGGGATAATATTAGTCTGACCCTATTCTTATTGGATGATTGTGATAATATTAGTCTGACACTGTTCTTATTGGATGATTGTGATAATATTAGTCTGACACTGTTCTTATTGGATGATTGTGATAATATTGCCATGATAATTTGAATGAATAACAGAAAATTGTTCGTCTTATCTTGATACCATAACGACATTTTGTTTGAGTATTTGAAAGAGCATATCTTGTCCTTAGCCTAGTCTACAATACGTCGGCTTTCGAATCGATTGTCATTTTCTGTCCATTTATGATTACAAATGCAGGCCAATCTGTAGTAAACACATCGTTATTATTGCTTTGGTTTTTTGTCCCGGGTAACCCAACAGATGAATTATGTCCGGCATGACGCATTCGTTTGTTATTTTGGTGTCATATTAAATGGTACCATAGTTTATAGACATCTTTGACAACGATATGAAATAAACTGCGCTATACCCTGTTCAACGTAGCTTTTGAGGCCCTGTAAATACATTTTTGCGATAAATGCAGAACGATGTTTTAAGGCTGCAGTGCTGTTCTTGCACATCTCAATCTGTTGGCGCCATTCCTTAATTGCGCCATTATATGAGCCGGCTGTGTCATGTTTCCAGGATCTCATGTCAGTAGTCATTGTGATGCGACCGTGTGTAGGAATCAGATAGCATCAGTTTAATTGAATCGAGATGAGCAAATTGAATACAGAAGACATGTTTTTTAACTGCTTATTGATGTCGGCAAAACGGGCACCAAGTGTATTTATGACGTACATATTCAGAAGCACAACAGCACAAATTATCTCGCATTCTGCATTTTGATCAGCGATGTTGTGACATCATGGACAATGATGACCTTCGTTTTGTCTATTTGTTCTACCATAGTGATGCCGTTTGAGTGGGTTCAGTACCTATTTAGATGACAGATTGATTGTTTGACTACCTTGGGGGGAATTACAAGTACACCTGATGTTAGCATTAATGTCGCATGTCTTCTCGAGCAGTGTGCTGATGTTATGTTCATTCGATAGCGGCGGTTAACGTGATTAAATAAAGTCGAAGCGATGTTTCTTAGGATCGGTTGATAACGAAATTTTATACATTCGCTGCAATTATGAAGCATTTTAAGATAATTTAACAATTGTCCCTCACATTCGATGGGCTTACTGTTCAGGGTGCTCTCCCATTGCCCATACTGGGTGGTTATGCATTGCACTTATAAAGTATATGAACTGACTTGCGGGAAATCTGAATACTTACGATGTAATTCGTGCTAGTGTGTGTCCTGGCACCATCTCTAATCTGTTTCCAGCGACGGTTTGATCGTCCAAACGTTCCGAATAACAGCCTTTATATTATATATATATATATATATATATATATATATATATATATATATATATATATATATATATATATATATATATATATATATATATATATATATATATATATAAATATTTATATATATATATATATATATATATATATATATATATATATATATATATATATATGTATATTTATATGTATATTTATATATACACATAAATAATTAAATGGGCTTAGTATACAGCACGCATCTTTCATTCCCGTTCAAATAAGAAATATATCATGATAAGGGTGTGTCGGAACGGTCTACTCGTTTTTCTCTATCAAGCTTGGTTTTCATATATTTCGATGACGCAGTTGTTAATACATATATAATTCTAGTGCATGTTACCGCGCATAGAAAACCCAAGACTTATTTTCGTGATCAGCCGCCATCCTCGTCAGCCTCAGTAATTATGCCTATGCGCCTGGTTAGCTCTTTGGATATTTATCTGACAAAAACATGGGGAGGGCGCGCCAATTGTGTCTAGAATTTAGAATTATACCATATGTAATCAATAAAGCGTCACTGGGGAATAAATCCATAGCTTCTAACTACAGCGTGGTAATTGAATCCCAAACAACTGAGAGATCGAATGTAGTTTATAAGCTATTGTGTCAAATCTTTTGTATGGTAATTCCTACATGTAAAGCAGTTGCCATCATATATTCATCTTGCAACGTATGGTTCGCGTCCAGAACTGCAGTTGCCTTGTCAAATGCGTATGCCCCATTATAAGCGCAGAATAAAGAAATTGAGCATAGTATGTCAGTCTCGAGGCTAATATTACCGGTTATAAACGATTGATTAGCGCCGTTTAGTAGCCAAGAGGAGTTAAGATACGAAGAAAAAGTCATATCGGTGCCTATTTGTCCTATGTGTGGCTTTGTTCGGGCATTTGCTTGCAAAATAAGCATTTGAACGGATATATTACAACTCTCATTCATATTTGACCAATACTGCATTGCAGTTAATTTATGCTATATATATACATAGCTCGTTATGTCGAAGAACTCCAAGGCCTGTGCGGATGATTTATACTTTTGCGGATTGTTGATATTTTTTGTGTAGTATAGCAAATGTACGAAACATGGTTATTTCTTATTCCGAATAAATCATACATGCCACTTTTAATGACAAACCTTGGGGTTGGTGATTTTCGAAAATATTGCAAGCAAATTTTGTTTTTGATGTAAATGACATATAAAAACAAGCAAATGTCCGATCAAAGATGCTGGAGCGATAAGTACAATTTATTTTATTATAAAGACGTCAATTGTAATTTGATGTGTTTTATCGTGTCAACAGTAAAATTCATCGTACACTCGTTAGCTTTATGATGTGTGATATAAGTCAGCTTGCAAGCTATTGCAGGTATCGTACAACAGCTCTCAGGTCCAGGGACGTGCAATGTACTGGCGTTCAAGCGGCCCTGTCTAAGAATCTTATATCACTCATCCATTGCTGTCGCAACAAAACCTAACATTTGAAAGTGTCCTCAAACAATTAAATTCAATGTAGTTTGTTCAACAAGCAGAGAATATTAGGAACATGTTACAGGTTGATGCACACATGAGATATGATAAAAGCTTAGACAGGATTACTGCCGACTTGGTCTAGCCAGAGTAGCCTCCACAAAGTTTATCGAAGCAGAACAACACTTATTTACGAAACAGTATGAATTTCAGATTGCTCACACACATAATATCGTAGAAAATATACATTCATTCAACCTTTTCAAGGCGAGAGCTCTAGTAAGCCAGATGCTGAGAAGCAACAATAATACCTTAGCTTATTCAGAAACAACGCCGAATTAAGCTGATGTCTATGTTACACATCTCTTATCTCGAATTATTGATGGGAAACAGGGAGCCAAACAAATTTACAATCCAGCAGGTGAACTTCTAAACATTAATTTGCGAACAGCAACGAAATTGAAATACCCATCTTAAGCAAAATCTTCAGTATTTGATATCGAAAATGATGATTTAAAATGTATTAATATCTTGTTGCCTACGTTTTGGCAAAAGCAATCATTTCAGTTTGATACTCAAGTTGAATAATCTACCGATTGACACCCATTATATGCACCAGACTTTATGAAAACAACGTCAACTATTTCAATTGACACCCTGCAGCAGGCATGCAAATATTATCCTGCAACTACATGTTTTTATTGCTTCGTAAATCTACACTACGTTCTGCGAGGTTGCAGCGTGAACTAAAGCAAATACAAGCTAGAACCGGCGTTGCCTCGTTTAGTCCGGTGTCAACCACATTTCACATCTGTGCTGTTATTTCGCTAGCTTTTAGGCCACAGAGATACATTGTAGCATTGTAAGTGAGCGTGAGTTTCACGTGTTCAAATTACCTCTTATTCAAACATAATACATAATTTGGTGTATGTTCCGAATGCAAATAGGTTTCGGTTTATCCTACCAGCGAAGGATTATGAGGGAAAACGAGTGAGTCGATGTTATAGTCTAAGTACTGGAGTAGCCAGCCCATAGTCGATTTATTGCATACTTGCCGCTGAAGAATGCCCTAACGCTAGCAATTCAACGAATGCTTTGCACATCCATTGCAATTAATTTGTATGTAAGTGCTTAGCAATAGACAAATTCCTGATGGCCGCTTGCATATTGCTATACGACATTTGCATAACTGTATTAGCGGTTGGGAAGGCACTGGAAGGGAGCTTAGTATGTTTCATGGACGCAAACGACCGTGTTTATGCATGCGCTTCCATTAGCCGGAACATATGTGACTTCGGCAACTAAGATGAATGTCTTCTTTTCAAGCTTTGTAATTTTCAGATATGGGTTAATAGCGACGCACTGAATTAAGCAGTACAGTTACATCATAAACTAGGCGCGTTACCGTTTTCATAGCTTAGTTGTGAATTAGGACTATATTACAGTGCTCACACCATTTGCAACGCAGCAATCAACATACACACGGCTATTACTAATACATAGGTGAATGCGTACCTTCACAGAGAGGTATGTAAAGGTAGGCAAATACAGCGTTTCTTGTATTCCACATACATCTCAAAACGTCCCAAGGGAAAATCATCCGGACTCGTTTGTGAATTGGCAATGCCTCCCCGCAAATCCAAATCCAATACCGTAATTCAGCAACGACCGTGATCTGCTTGCCAGATCGCAGGAGCGGTAATAATGAAGGTCACCGTATGCTCAGACGCAAACAAAACATTTCGGTGATGGCAACAGGTACAAAAAAAAAAAAATCAGACGAACGATTTGTCGATCTTAGCCCATCATGCGTGTTAGTATTTCTACACTTATATATTATTAAGTATTATTAAAAGAATTTATCGAATCTTATTTACCCTATAGTGTTTTTTCTAGTGATTTGCACAAGATACTTATTTAATATTGACACATTAATTTAAGGGTTGTTTTAAACACCATTGGGGTGTCGCTGTTATTTCCGTAGAATGATTGTATACTCAGTAGATCCTGAAATTCTTTGGAAAAATAGGTTTAACGCTGTGAGTCTTATGGCATTTTGCCACGCTGTCCACAAGGTCATAGACTTATTCTGGTGGATGTATATATTTACATTGCAGCGGAAACGTTGTAATATCAAATACTCAATATAAACATACTTGCATACATACCTACATAAACACATACATACATGCATGCCTACAAACATACATACATACATACATACATACATACATACATACATACATACATACATACATACATACATACATACATACATACATACATACATACATATACATACATACATACATGACATACATACATACATACATACACATACATACATACATACATACATACATACATACATACATACATACATACATACATACATACATACATACATACATACATACATACATACATACATACATACATACATACATACACATACATACATACATACATACACATACATACATACATACATACATATACATACATACATACATACATACATACATACATACATACATACATACATACATACATACATACATACATACATACATACATACATACATACATACATACATACATACATACATACATACATACATACATACATACATACATACATACATACATACATACATACACAAAGCATGCATATTTACATTCAACCATACATTCATATAACATACGGGCAGACGGATTACTTTTGTCCGCTCTGTTCTTCTACAGATGTCCTTAAATAGGTGCTGCTATCCTGGCATTTTGTTTCGCCTCGTGCTATATATCAAATTATCTCCAAATGGCTGACGAGCTTCATAATAGCTTGTATAAACCACATTGAGAAACATTAATATAAAGCAGGCACTTAGTGGGCATGTATTATTCATAGCGGCCCTTTTATGGAGAATCGCATCGCGCAAATATGATCACACAATTGTTTGACGTCATTGCAGTTTAGGTTTTGTTTTGATCATTTCATCATTTTCGTAGTGTTCACCTCTGGTTGGAGTTTTGGGAATGTTTTAACGCAAAAAAGTTGCATGGAAAGGAATCATTAATCGAGTTTCTACTCCCAACTGCTTATTCGACTTCTGCTTTGCGTAATTTGCTGTTATTTGGCTTCAATCACTGTTCAGCATTTTTCAGCAGTGTTTCATGGCTGTACGGATTGTCTTCCTAGAAAAACCCTTCTCCTCTATCTGATTTCAATTGTGGACAAATCTGAGCTTCAAAGTAGCTCAGAGCAGCTTGGTCGAAGTGCTTATTCAATTACCAGTGCATATGTGCAAATGAATACAATTAGTTCCTATAGTTTATTTTGTCGTACATGCATATAATCCGATGCAGACCACAGTTGTTCCTTAATTAATCATATAATATTCTTGCTGATTTTGCAGCGCGTGCTCATGTAGAGTGCTTCGTTTCTCCGATGAGATTAAACCGCAGCCACAGAAGGTAATAAGGACAAGATGTTTTTTTTTATTTTGGCATGGGTGAAGCATTCAGCTTCCCCCGAGCCTGGTCCATATTCACTTACATTATTGACAACGCTCATCTCTGTAGACATATGTATTCGCCCAAGTGTGCGATGTTTATATCTTCAATTTGTCATAACTTACATTTCAGTGTACTTGTTTTTAATAGTTTGTTGTTATTGTTTTATTAATTTTATATACGATGGTCCGTGTGTGGTCTTGTGTATAGAGGATCCGGTCGCGGCAATCATTAGAAGCTAAATGCGCGCAAGCACACCTGGTGCATGTAATTGCAAAATGCCAATGCACTTAAAATGCCTTTCCGGCCGAGATAATCATTCTTATCATTCACTCAATGGTCGACAGAAATTGATTTAAAAGGAAGAAAAACCTTAAGATAAATTCCTTAAACTTCGTTATCTTGTGTCCCAATGTCATTTTCATGGCACGGAAAACAGTTACATCAACACGATGGCGGTTACCACAAGTAGAGTGTATCTACCGGATAGAGACAAGGCATATATATAGGTCAATAGCAATCCACAAGGGGACTTCAGAGATTCATTAGTCGCGTTTACTAGTTATTTCGTCGCATTCGATTAATAGTTAAATATTGACTATGCCGAAAATGCGAAGGACTGCAAATTAATCTTTAAGCTACATGGGCACAGTAACGCATCTGCGAAAGAGCATCTACAAATTTTAGTAAAAAAATTCTTCGTTAAATACGTATTTGCATCATCTGTATGGCCAAGTATTACCTATGTTACCGTGGCTGTTAAGATGCGGGTGTTATGTTGCTACAAGTTTTACCCAAGATTGAATACGATTTACTATAAACAGTATCAGGAAGGCATCTGCTGCATGAGCACAGCAACATCTTACCAATCATTATAATGCCAGGATGGATTGTTAACGCATAATTGAACAGATTTAATTGCTACTTCTCCCAATGATGCCGAATTTTGTGAATTAGTTAATGTCACTCAAATAAGTTTGCAATAGTTCCACGATCCGCTCATATTAGATTGGAGGTTATTCCCGAGCCAATAAGGAAACCAGTTATACCAAAACTGGCTAACAGTTGAGGTAAAGAATAGTCAGCTTCTACTTCTCTATAATTCAGTGGTTGACGAACATTTGCTAAGCAATATAGGCAAAGCGAACGTGGAAGGCCAACTTAAAATATGTCCATTAAACACAGACCTACTCGGGCTGATCCATTTAGCTTTCATTTATTGTCACATTTGCATGAATCAGGCCGGCTATATGTTATGAGGTGACATAAATACGATAGTGGTTAGACAATCTAGTGTTTTTTGCAAGGTTTTAAATATATCAACTCATTGCCCATATTCACTAATAAATGGCGAACCTCATATGGTGTTGCGTAATAACATAGCAATACAAGGACGTCACGGTCGGTAATTCTGACGATGGAAGCGTATCTGTACGCATCGTGTTTGCCGAGGACACCAAGGCCGTCGCTGAAGATTGCTGTCTTGCGGCGCCAGGCTGTGTTAAATGATGCGCCAAATTCGCTAATAAGTCTCTTATGGGGTCCACGATCAAAGAGGTGGCCCCCATGGAAAGGGGTTTGTATCTCTGCCGACAGGCGCCACGCTGTGTAGTCATGGAATGCGAGGAGAGCTTGAGCATGGCGGTCCTTGGCAACTGTGACGACATGCCGCATATGATTCTGCCAAAAATCTACGGTTTTGGAAACCAGGACAGCGCTGTCTTGTCTGCTCTTACTGGTGGCACCTTCTGACTACTGAAAACCCCAAGGAAGTTGGCCAGGAATGTACAGTATGTAGAAACCACTTCGATGGTTAGCCGGGTTATGCCCTTGGTTGTCGGGTAGACACGCCTTGTATGTAACTTGCTTATTCAGCTCACTAACACTACACTGCAGGCGATCTATGCGAGTCCACCACGTAGTCTTTATAGAATCATGGATAGTTTATCTTATCACAATCCGACCACTTAAGTTTCAGCCTAATTCAGCTGCCATTTACAGCTGTAAGTCTTGGTTTGGATGTTCATGCTGCAGACTAGCGTTACCCACAACGTTCCTGATTGCTCTGTGCGTCTGACTGGTGCAGTAATAACTATTTAGGGTCTTGATGACGCCATTGATGGGCGGTGGATTCTAATACATTCCATGCATTGCTTGCCTACATCAATCAAGTCAACGCCACACAATACATCTTGTATTGTGCCCCCACCAAGCTTCTGGGAGTTGTTTGCTTAGAATGTTATCTATTCCGCGCTATCATAAACACGAACATCTCAAGTCCGGTCTTAAAAAGCGTTATTGGCGGAACAGTGCATGAGCTAAAACATCAGATGCAAGATGTTACAGGCAGTCTTAGTCTGTAAGACATCAGAGATCTACCTGTTTAATCGTCCTAAAGATGATCACGTTGAATGTTCTCAGAATTGAGATACACTACAGGTTATGTCTGTTGAATAAGCATTTTCACAATAAATGTTCAATTTTTCTGTGATCTGTAGATACAAAATACAAAATCCAATCATAAGCAATGGAGCTGTATAAATAAAATACTTAACGGGTCTTCTTAGCATAGGAAGGACCATCCGTACATATGCTGCCCTCTCAATTCACTTGCTGGGTGTGTATGCGCCGTATATGAAGGCATGAACAATTCACATGTTGCTGCGGATGATCCTAGAGGATAACATCCAGTGAATTTCTTCCAAACTTGTCGAATGCATCACTGCGTTCTGAATGAAATTCTCGCATTAATCTGGGGTTAATA